>CM037793.1:35394460-35444460 GCA_021229015.1 Solen grandis
TATCCATCAAATAAGAAGCAAAATATTGACTTACCAAATTTATCTTTAAAGAAAATAGCATAGAATTTACTACAGTTGAAAAACTTCTTGGTATACATGTTGACTTGAATCTGAATTGGAAAGATCAAATGGAGCATACACTAAAAAAGTGCAACTCTCTTTTATATTTACTTTTAAGAATCAAAACTATTATTGACCTCAAAACAAGAAAACTCTTCTTCAATGCTTATATACTGCCATACATAGATTATTTCTGTGCAGTCTGGGGAAACTGTAATAAAATGTATCTTGATAAAATATTAAAATTTCAGAAAAGGGCTGCAAGAATTATTTTAGATAAAGACTTTGATGCCCCATCACATGAACTGTTCACTGGAGCTGAAATGGTTGAAAATTCAAGACAGAATAATAACAAAAAAAGCATCTTAGTTTACAAATCATTGAATGATTTAAATCCTTCATATCTATGTAACTTATTTCAGTATGTTGATCATGATTGTAAAACATTAAGATCATCAACAAAGTTAACAATCTACTGAAGGTACCAAAACCACGTGCAGAACTATTTCGTCAAAGTTTCTCTTATTCAGGCCCAAAACTTTGGAATTCTATACCTGCAAATATTTGTACAGCTTCCTCTATTCATCAATTATATCAATTAAGTCTTATATTCATTGGAAATTTCCAGAATGGGACTCTTAATTGTATATGTATTGTGTGTTTTTAATTAATAATTCTTAGATACAGCTCTATTTTCTAGTAAATGGTCATTTTAATGGCCTATTGTTTTTCTATGCTGTTATATATCATTTTTATGCATGTTGTAATAGTTTTGTTGTAACTGTATGTTGTATATACATTTTCCTTTTTTCTTATGGTGGACCATATGGAAGATTGGTTCAAACCAAATTTATACACACTAAATAAAGACTTTACTTACTTACTTACTTACTATTAAAAGTCTGTTCACTGAGTGCTATCAGTACTTTGATTTATTATTCAGTAACCTGAAAGTTATTTCCTCTTACAGCTAGTGACAACAGTAAATCACTTTACCATAAAAATTAGAGCTACATTCATATTTTTGTTTTTGGCTTTAATTTGGGTTTATATTTTTGCTAATATTTTGTTTTCCTTTATTTTAGAATGTAAATAAAAATATACTGACAGTTTCCCTGTGCTATGTTATTAAGTTTACACTGTACAAAAAATCTTTTAAATTTCTGAGAATTGCCTTTTTTGCTGTATTTTATAATAGAATAGAAAACTCAGGTTTCTTGCTTCTTCAATAACAGATGGGAAATAACGTTAGTACCACAGAGAATTTAATATCCCAAGACTCTCGTTATTTGAGAGCTCTTGAATAAATTCTTATGATGAGGCAGCTGTTCAAGTATTATCAAAAGGTGAAATCAATATATACTTAAAACTCTTAAAAAAAAGCTACTTTTAAACATTTTTTTATGAATGATATAACCTTTTCTTAATTTGTTTTATTTGTTTAGACAGACTTGGCAGGAAATCAAGGATAAATTCAGTATCTGTGTTATATAAAGACCTTTAAACAATTATATAACATGAAAAATAAACTAGCCTGAAGAGATGATCAAATAATCTAAAAGCAACAAACTTGTGACCTCTAGATGCAAACAATTTTTTTACGAGTATCATTCATTTTATATATCTTCCACATGCACATTCCCATCCAATGATAGCAATCAGATCCAATCTAGGCAGACATTTTACAAAAATAATAAGAGAGAGACTGTACTTTAGAGGTGAATGAATTGTTTCATCTATTTCTCTGAATAGATTTAATTTTGTTCATCTATTTCAATGCCTATCTTCAGGATATAATATACATCTTAGAAGTCACAATATAAATTGTTTGCCATTATTAATAATATTTTTTTTCTTTTCAGCAGGAATTTGCTTACAGCTGATTCAATCTACAATTTTATCTTTTTCCATAATGTTGATGACTTCATATGAACATTCAAATGAGATTTCTCGAAGTCTAAGGTTGCATGCAGGACCTTCAGCAGACAAAGGGCAGTAACTCCTACTCATTAATGTAGAAATCCATCACTCTGAGAAAGTTATTAACCAAGTGATCATGGCTTCACAATGTGTCTCAATGTGTCTTTGTGTTTGATATCAGGCAAGTAAAATAAGGGACAATCTGTAAAATAAGGCTGATGGTGATGGAAAAACAATGACAACATAATCACACAGATAAAAGCAATATAAATACTGCTCAAAGTAAAAAACACACTTGAAAAATAAAACTAGATATCCCCTATTTAGAGAGTGAAATAGAGTTTATAATCGACACAAGGCATTGACAGTGACACAAAGCTGGATAAACATGCAAGAAATCCATTTTTCCATTAGAGTCAGTCTAGACGATAAAGACTAGTGGCTGAATGTATTATTATAAATTTCTTAAACCCAGATGAAGACACCATGTGGCCGATCTATGTAGAGGGTTCTAATCATATAATGCGATTATCGATAAGCTTTTTACAGTCAGAAGAAGACAGAAAGAGAGAGAGCTAGTGACAGGTTCAAGATCAAAATGACATTTTTTTAAAGGGGATTGGACTGATGACTTCAGAGGGCAGGAAGTATTAGCTGATGGGCTCACCCCTCTAATTAAAGTAAAATTTGTTTTCTTTGTTCGGGTTTAACATCTGCCATTGCTCAACAGTATTTCAGTCAATTGGGGACGTTTGTCTACCAGAGACAGATATAGTGCTGTCAAACTGCAGTATAACGCTGTAGAGCTGTAGACATGACAAGCTACCACCCCACCCCCGGTCACATTATCTTGACACCGAGGCCAACCATGCTTGGGACTATCGGTATCCTTATTTGCTGAGCCAGTACCATTTTATTTACAACTTTCATGTGTCGCAGCGTTGGATCAAACCCACAGCCTCCCCATTCCTGGTGGAAGCTCCAAACACTCAGTCAGCTTTCGGGACCAAAAAAGAACCTGGCCCCGTGTTCTCGAAAATACTTAAGTATAATCTCAGACTCAAATTTGGGTATCATACTCAAATCTCTGTTGAAGCCAATGGGCATTGTCTGAGTATAAATATGAAAATCATACTTAAGTACCATTTTTATTTTCGAGAACATGGGGCCTGGTGTAGAGATATACAAATCTTAACCTTCTCCAGTTTTGCAACTACTGCATTTTCAAAGTGTTTTGTTTGTTTTTTTCATACAGGAAAATGATAAATCCTTCTCCAAACTATTCTAAAATTTGAATAAGAAATTAAGCTCCAAATTGTAATTGAAGGGAAATTTAATTGAGAATAAAACTCCAGACGAACACATTTTTTCATACAAAAACTTCAAGGCAATTTCCATGTTTGATTTTCAATGTAAAAGCAGACAGACTTTCTTGAATAAGACTTCAAAATAAGATTCAGGATTAACACTTTTACAGAATACTCCTAAAACAAAGTGCAGTTACATTAATGGTTATTTTTATACCAATTATTGATACTCTGATTAACAAATGAGAGACATTTATTGGGTCCTTTATTTAAATTTTCTGTCATGGCATCTACTCTACAAGGATAGGTTCACAACTACTCATTGGTAGTTGTAAGGTTACATTTGAATCAATCAATGAGGTGTACTATTTACACAAAGTCAAACAGTTTCCTTAACCCTTTCCCTCATAGAGGACACCATGAAAAGACCTATGCGAACAGCATAAAACCAGATCAGCCTGCAAGTAACTCGCAGGCTGATCAGGTTTTATGCTGTTCGCTGCTCCTCAGTGGTCTGGAAATGAGGATTTTGTAATTAAATTTGGTAAGGTTTAACTGTGGTTTTCTGCAGATCAGGCTTTATGTGGTACCTATAGAGTGTGTCAAAATGAGTCTATATGAGGGAAAGGGTTAATTCACTCATGATCAAGAACATAATATGACAAGGGGAGTATCTGTGTCACTAGATGACTGATACCGCATTCTGAGGTCTTGCTGAGCTGATTGCCTTTGTGCAAGTTTTATACATGAACCTGACCTTTGAGGTACTCAACCCCTAAATCTTAGTCATTAGAAAGCTCAATTCTAAGATCTTGAGTCATCACTCTGACTAGTACTTTGATTACCATGATACATTTGTGAGACTCAAATATAAATTATGACCCGTGACCTTCACCTTAATAGTTGTAAGCAATATTTTTTTTACATTATTTGGAACCAAGGTCAATTAAAACTGGAGATATCACTCAGATAAGACTTATTTAAGTTCATATTTAAACTTTGACCCAAAAAGCTGTTGGGGTAAAAAAATATGACAGCACAAGGTTTTTCTAAGATTTGGCCTTGTGACCTACTTTTTGATTGTGACATATCAAACTCATTTGTGATTTTTTTTACCATAGTTCATGAAGATGGGGAAAAGGGCGTTTTCACAAAGTTTGACCTACTGACCTAGTTTCTAATCCCACATGACCCAGTTAAGAACTTAATGAGCCATTTTCAGATAAAAGTCCTAACCAAATGTCATGAAAATTTCAGCAAAAAATCTGATCACTAGATTGTTCAGAATGCTGTTTAGCCCTTTCCCTCATATAGACTCATTTTGACACACTCAATAGGTACCACATAAAGCCTGATCTGCAGAAAACCACAGTTAAACCTTACCAAATTGAATTACAAAATCCTCATTTCCAGACCACAGAGGAGCAGCGAACAGCATAAAACCTGATCAGCCTGCGAGTTACTCGCAGGTTGATCTGGTTTTATGCTGTTCACATAGGTCTTTTCATAGTGTCCTCTATGAGGGAAAGGCTTAAGATTTATCTAGTGACCTTCAGTTGTTGACATGACCCAGTTTCAAACTCATCCAACATTCCATGAGGACAATCATTCTTACCAAGTTCAATGAGGAATGGGTAAAGAACTGGCAGGATGACTACTTGTAAAAAGGTCATCCTGGACACAAGTGCTCAAGTTAGCACAAAATCAATTGTTTTGATTGCAGTAATTAAAAAGAAGAGCTGTCCATTAAACAGCACACTTGACTTATCCATTGCTTATTAGTTTTTAGTTAAGTTAGTTCCAAACGGTCCATAACTTTTATTAAATTTGGTCAACAACTTACTCGTTAATTTGTTTAATGCCACTGAAAACTTTAGTGAAGTAATAAATCAACAAGTATAAGTTGGATTATAAGATGTATGTATCATATAGTTAATTGCATGCAAAGATCTAACGAAATTTTGTTACATGCAAAACAGATTAACCAAAATTTCTTAATTCAAAAAGGCCAGAAATTTACCATGAATTCAGTCAAGAGTTATCTAACTTGATGGTCTTATGCATCTTAACACATTAGTTACATGAAGTTTCAAGTTAATTCCAAAACTGACTGCTTAGATATATAATAAGGCATAATACTATGCGGCATGCAAAATCTTAACCAGCATTTCAAAATTAAAAAAAGGCCATTAATTGCATAATATCGGTAATTTTGGTCATGAGTTATCTTACTTGTTTTCTTAATGCCACTAAAGACCTTAGAAAAGTATTAAATCAATAAGCACAGCTGGTTACTAAGATATACCGGTAGGCATGATAGAAAGTTGCATGCAAACTTATAACCAAGGTGTTACAAGGATGCTCATGATGTCCAATGAGATGAGAAGTCAAGCTAAAAAATACTAAAAGGGACAACTTTTTAACAAGTTATCTCTCTTCACCTTCTGGAAAATCTGTTCAATTCAAAATAAGAAATACTATTTTGATGATGCCCCTTTCATCCCATCACTACCCCTTTAACAACTGTCTCTTCTGAACACCTCTGTGAAAGCTATAGGACCAAATGATGCAGGGAATTAGTCTGGCATTATAGCTGGTGGTGTGCACTTTGTCTTCATGGTTCTCATGGCAAGGGGAAGTCCTTTGGACTGTGTAGTCCGATAAAAAAAACAACAAGAGGCCAATGGGCCATAGACGCTCACCAGAGTACATCTGCATTTTAAAATGAAACAATTGTTTTCTGTAACAAGGAATGTTTAACTGTGACTATTTTATGTGGTTCATTTTGAGAGTGTCAATATGAGTCTATATGAAGGAAAAGGTTAAATCAGTAACAGTTGTTAATCTGGAAAAAGCAGTCAAAACAATTTCAAGTACAGATAAATCAGTCAAAAACCACACAAAATACACCCTTGACTTGGAACAGTTAACTGGTTGTAAGTTGATGGATTACATTTCTTTTTTGGGGAAAAACGTGCTTGCTTCCATTAAGATAAAAATATTTTAGACAACGGAGTGAAAAATCACACAAACAAGAGGCCCATGATGGCCCTAAATCGCTCACCTGAGATAAATAGGTTGACCCAAGGAACATCTGTACAAATTTATTTTAAAATCTGGCCAGTAGTTTTGAAGAAGATGATTTTTAAAGTTTTCATATTTTTTTTCTTTTTGTTGCCATGGCAACCAAAGTTCTACATGGATCAAGTTTATTTTAGGAACTTTTGTGAATGTTGACCCAAGGATCATTCCTGCCAAGTTTAATCAAATTCTGTCTAGTGGTTTCAGAGGAAATGTTGATTAAAGTTTTCCCTATATACATATAAGGCAAATAAGCCCCGCCCCTGGCGGCCATGTTTTTTTACGGATCGGAATAATTTTAGCAACTTTGGTAGAGGTTGACCCAAGGAACATCTGTACCAATTTACTTTAAAATCTGGCCAGTAGTTTTGAAGAAGATGATTTTTAAAGTTTTTATATTTTTTTTCTTTTTGTTGCCATGGCAACCAGAGTTCTACATGGATCAAGTTTATTTTAGCAACTTTTGTGATAGTTGACCCAAGGATCATCCCTGCCAAGTTTAATCAAATTCTGTCCAGTGGTTTCAGAGGAAATGTTGTTTAAAGGTTTCTCTAAATACATATAAGGCAAATAAGCCCCGCCCCTGGCGGCCATGTTTTTTTACGGATCGGAATAATTTTAGCAACTTTGGTAGAGGTTGACCCAAGGAACATCTGTACCAATTTACTTTAAAATCTGGCCAGTAGTTTTGAAGAAGATGATTTTTAAAGTTTCATTTTTTGTTTTTAGCTCACCTGAGCACAACGTGCTCATGGTGAGCTTTTGTGATCGCCTTTTGTCCGTCGTCCGTCGTCCGTGCGTGCGTGCGTGCGTCCGTCGTCAACAATTTCTTTAAACAACATCTCCTTCTAAACTACTCACTGGATTTTGATAAAACTTCACAGGAATGTTCATTATGGGGCCCTTTTCCAAAGTTGTTAAAATTATTTTGATTGGTCAAAAATCTAGGTCACAGGAGCTAAAAATAGATTTTAAAAATGAAAATTTTAAAAATCTTCTTCTCCGAAACCACAAGGCCTAGCCTTTTGATTTTTGGTATGTAGCATGATCTTATGACTCTCTACCAAGATTGTTCAAATTATGGCCCTGGGGTCAAAATTGACCCCGCCCCAGGGGTCACTTGATTTAACATAGGCTAATATAGGAAAAACTTGAAAAATCTTCTTCTCAGAAACCACAAGACCTGGAGCTTAGATATTTGGTGTGCAGCATTGTCTAGTAGATCACTACCAAGTTTGTTCAAATCATGGCCCTGGGGTCAAAATTGGCCCCGCCCCAGGGGTCACCTGATTTTACATAGGCTAATATAGGAAATACTTGAAAAAATCTTCTTCTCAGAAACCACAAGGCCTGGAGTTTAGATATTTGGTATGTAGCATGATCTTATGACTCTCTACCAAGATTGTTCAAATTATGACCCTGGGGTCAAAACTGGCCCCGCCCCAGGTGTCACTTGATTTAACATAGGCTAATATAGGAAAAAACCTTGAAAAATCTTCTTCTCAGAAACCACAAGGCATAGAGTTAAGATATTTGGTGTGTAGCATTGTCTGGTGGATCTCTACCAAGTTTGTTCAAATCATGACCCTGGGGTCAAAATTGGCCCCGCCCCAGGGGTCACTTGATTTAACATATGCTAATATAGGAAAAACTTGAAAAATCTTCTTCTCAGAAACCACAAGGCCCGGGGTTTAGATATTTGGTGTGCAGCACTGTCTAGTAGATCACAACCAAATTTGTTCAAATCATGGCCCTGGGGTCAAATTTGGCCCTGCCCCAGGGGTCACTTGATTTAACATAAGCTAATATAGGAAATACTTGAAAAAATCTTCTTCTCAGAAACCACAAGGCCTGGAGTTTAGATATTTGGTATGTAGCATGATCTTATGACTCTCTACCAAGATTGTTCAAATTATGACCCTGGGGTCAAAATTGGCCCCACCCCAGGGGTCACTTGATTTAACATAGGTTAATATAGGAAAAACTTGAAAAATCTTCTTCTCAGAAACCACAAGGCCTAGGGTTTAGATATTTGGTGTGCAGCATTGTCTAGTAGATCACTACCAAGTTTGTTCAAATCATGCCCCTGGGGTCAAATTTGGCCCCGCCCCAGGGGTCACCTGATTTTACATAGGCTAATATAGAAATAACTTGAAAATTCTTCTTTTTAGGAAACTAGAAAACACATGGCCTGGCATTTAGATATTTGGTGAAAATATTGGCCCCTCCCCAAGGATCTTACATAGACTTATTTTGGAAAAAAATCTAGAAAAATTTCTTCTCAAAAACCACAAGGTCTGGAGTTTAGATATTTGGTATGTAACATGGGCTAATAGACCTCTACCCAGTTTGTTCAAATCATGACCCTGGGGTCAAAATTGGCTCTGCCCCAGGGGTCACTTGATTTTACATAGCCTAATGATATCAGGTGAGCGATCCAGGGCCATCATGGCCCTCTTGTTTTTGTTGCCATGGCAACCAGAGTTCTACATGGATCAAGTTAATTTTAGCAACTTTTGTGAAGGTTGGCTCAAGGATCACCCTGCCAAGTTTAATCAAATTCTGTCCAGTGGTTTGAGAGGAGATGTTGTTTAAAGGTTTCTCTATACATATAAGGCAAATAAGCCCCGCCCCTGGCAGCCATTTTTTTTTACGGATCGGAAGTATTTTAGCAACTTTGGTAGAGGTTGACCCAAGGAACATCTGTACCAAATTATTTTGAAATCTGGACAGTAGTTTTCAAGGAGATGATATTTAAAGTTTTCAAATTATTTTTCTTTTTGTAGCCATGGCAACCAGAGTTCTTCATGGATCAACTTTATTTTAGCAACTTTTGTAGAGCCTCACCCAAGGAACATTCCTGCCAAGTTTCATTAAATTCTGTCCAGCGGTTTCAGAGGAGATGTCGTTTAAAGCAAATTTTTGACTACGGACGACCCACGACGATGGACGCCGGACGAAGGGCGATCACAAAAGCTCACCTTGAGCACTTTGTGCTCAGGTGAGCTAAAAATACACCTTTGACTCCGAACAGTTTATAATGACTTAAAACTGATTGTTTGAGGTTGATGGATCCGTTCGTCTCATATAGGACACTAAGGAAATTAATTACTGACAACTGCAAAAAATTACAAAGTATATATTTTCCGTCTTCAATAATGAATTTATATATTGTATTAAATAACCACTTTATGCAATTTCACTTCTTTCATATAGAATCAATCTTCACGTGTTTCTGTTTTTTAAACTCAAAAGTATATATCTGTAAATCTTTAATTGAAACAAAAGTGCAAATAGTAAAATGGTAAGATGGCGGATTTTTCTTGATGACGTCATGTGAAAACAAAGGACATTTCCTTTGATTTTGATTAATTGTTAAAATTGTCTGAAAAACAAAGTAAAAATTAGCCAATTAACCCTAAATAAACATCTATAACAATGTATTTTAAATCTGGCTAGCAGTTCTAAACAAGATGAATTTTAAATTTATCTTTTCATTGCATTGCAATGGCAACTAGAGTTCTGCGTAAATCAATAAAATAAATAAGCCTCCCCTCGTATTGTTGCCGAGTTTACAACACACATCCAAATAATTTTGAATACTTTGTAGAGCTACACCAAAGGATCATCTGTACCAATTAAAAACATTTTGAAACCCTGCAAATTATTAATCTGGAAGATGACTTATATTAATCTTGAAGAAGATGATTTTTGTTCTATTTATGGCCATGGCAACCAGAGTTCTGCATGGATCATTTTTATTTGAGCAATTTTTGTAGACTCGCATCCAAAGATCATTTTTTACCATATTTCATCAAATTCTGTCCATTGGTTTTAGAGGAGATGTTTTTTTTATCTTTCCCTATATAAAAAAAATGTAAAATAAGCCCGGCCCCTGGCGCCCATGTTTTTTTGTGGATCCGAATAATTTTAGCAATCTTTGTAGTGCTACCCCCAAGGATCATCTGTACCAATTTATTTTGAAATCTGGCCAGTAGTTTTGAAGGAGATGATTTTTAAACTTTAAAATTTTAATTGCCATGGCAACCAGAGTTCTGCATAGAGCAACTTTGAGCAATTTTTGTAGAGTCTCACCCAAGGACCATTTATACCAAGTTTCATCAAATTCTGTCCATTGGTTTTAGAGGAGATGTTTTTTTTAATTTTTCCCTATATAAAAAAATGTAAAATAAGCCCGGCCCCTGACGCCCATGTTTTTTTGCGGATCCGAATAATTTTAGCAATCTTTGTAGTGCTACCCCTAAGGATCATCTGTACCAATTTATTTTGAAATCTGGCCAGTAGTTTTGAAGGAGATGATTTTTAAACTTTCCAAGAATTTTTTCTTTTTGTTGCCATGGCAACCAGAGTTCTGAAAGGATCAACTGTATTTGAGCAATTTTTGTAGAGTCCCACCCAAGGACCATTTATACCATGTTTCATCAGATTTTGTCCAGCGGTTTCAGAGGAGATGTCTTTTAAAGCAAATTGTTGACGACGGACGACAGACGACGGACGAAGGGTGATCCCAATAGCTCACCCTGAGCACTTCGTGCTCTGGTGAGCTAAAAAGAGTTTCAAATGAAGTCTTGACTTCATATTAACAATGACTTATACTGTACACATACTGTTGAGGCTGGAGCCATGATTAATTTTTTATCTGGATATAGACCAGGCTTATTTCAGAATGATTGTCTCTTTCTTATTTTATTCATTGTGCCATTCTGTTAACACCAGGTTTTGCTCCCAATTCAGGGATACCTTATATTGCTTCAAGGTACTCAAGCATTGATTAAAGGCTGGGGTTAGACTGGGTTGCACAATTAACAGCCTTTAGATGTGCAGAATGCAGCTTTTAACTAAATCTTCAGGTGAAGCCTTTGTTGTTAATCACTGTGTCAGGTTAATGGCACAGGCATAGGTAAAACTGGTTAGAAACCCATGTTTTTGTTTGGAAGTCATTGTTGTTAAACACTGTTCTGAGTTGCAGCAAGTGCACATGGAAATGTTTCAGTTTTGGATTAACTTTGGGTTTATGGTATCAAGCAGTGTTGCTAATGGTGTTGTTTCCAACAGATAAACTTATTTATCCCAGGATTGTGAGTACTTTGCTTCAAAGGATTGTGATTTTGGTATATTTATTCAGGTTGCTATGTAAGTTGTGGCTGATTTCATTGCTGATTACTGTGCTTGAGCCACATTAAGTCTTTGTAACAATCAATTTGTATAAACTAAATTGTTTTTTTCTGAACATATTCACTGTATTTTAGTTAAAATTTCATGCTAAGAAAGCTCAAAGGAAGGTTTGTATTTCAAAGTGATTGCTAAAGTGTTTGAGGTTAGTGTCTTGATTTAAATTTATTTTCGGTGGGATGCACACTTAACATAAAACTCACATATTTTCACTTCCACTAAGTCTTCCTTTCTTCATTACAATTACAACTTTTTTTATGTAATCCAAGCATTTATTTCTGTGAATACTTTAGGAGAAAGTGCAATTTTAGGGGAAAAAGATAAATATAAATAACACTTTAAAGACACAGGGATTTTTCTTTTAGCAAAGTGTATATTACAAAAACAAATATAAACCTCTGCCTTTCTATATGCACCAAGTCAAGGAGAAATGAATTACTACTACAAACAATGGTTGCTATCATTTAACCTCAAGATTTTTTAAATATTAATGTAAAAATGTATGATTTGATGAATGTTAATTAATTTAACTTTGAATTGCATAATTAGGAAACAATGATTTTTTCTTTGCTATGCAGACTGTGTAGAATCTAAGCTACAATATTGAATGAGGATCTGTTCTGTTGTCGATGCATCAAAATGATCTCTTTGAGGTAAAGATAAGCCAATATTTTGAGTGCTCAGTGCAAAATGGTTGTAACTTGTTCTTTAATACATATAATTACGACGTTTTGCGCTGAGCCCTCAAATTTTCTACTTTTAAAGTAACTGAATGACAAAGACATTGACCAAACTTGAGGCCAAATATCATAGTAAACACATGCACAATAAAGTCTCGGCTATGAATATGGTAAATTTTGATAAACCTTACATAATTTTGGAGTGCTATTCATTGTAGTCAATACATGTGTTTTGTAAAATCTTAATGTTCATTACATGACAAATATTAAAAAGTCTACTGACCGTTTAGCTTGCTGACCATCAAAATTTCTGCACTTTCTAAAGTATACCATTGAAATGGTTACAATTTCCGACATGACCAAAGGACAATGGAGGCCATATGTATTGCAAGTAGAAACTACATGACTACAGATCAAACTTTGTGCAGGAATCATGTTTAAACTTTATTAAAATTATTCTGGATAATTTTGGGTGTATTTATATCTGTGTTCTTGTAAGAATCTTAAAATGTTCATCTGATCAAAATTAAAAACAGTCATGTTTGCCGATTGTCAATAAATTTCTGGCACTCAATTACCATTGAAATGGTTTAGCAATTTCCATCTCAAAGGACAAGGGAGCTATGTTTATTGGCAAGTAAAGAAAGTAGGTCAATGCCTGTATGAGCTCATTCTTCTAAAATTAGGTATAATTGGTTGAACATTTTTAGTGAATATTCTTTTTAAGCTTCGTCAAATTGAAAATTAAAATCATCCATGGCAGCCATGTCTTTTTTGAAACAGCATTACTGGTCAGAAAACCATATAAGGATCTTTTGTGCTAAACATATCTTAACAAAACTTCAGGTACCAAAATTCTTGTCCACATACTTAATGTTCAGCAACAAATCAAATGTTAAAACCAGACCACAAACATCCAATGATGGTAATTAACTTATTTATTTGGGCAACTACATTGATTCACATATCCTTACAAGATATATCAAAACACACACAGCTCTGTGTTGAAGACTGTTAAAATTATAAGAACATTTTTTTTACACCTTTATACTTCATGAATATTCATATGCTAATTTATAACTTGGATGAAAAATAACTTACTGAACTTTTCTTTTCAATGCAGACAGTGACGTACAATATGAGCCATTAAATATTGTAAGAGTAAACAAAGGAAACCCTGATCAGACTGCTTCTTCCAGGTTTAAATGCTAACAGGAAATATTTGAGTACCATTCTCAATGCTTCTTCCTATCTTAAAATATCTCTGCATCAAAATTTTTACTTCTTAAGTTTTAAAGAAACTTTGTTTTCTCACAAATATAGTAATTTTTAAACTTTATTTTTGAAAGTATGCAAATAATTCAAAAAACATTAAGGAACAAACATAAAACATCAACACAGCGGTTTTTAAAAAAAATTTATTTGAAGAACCATTCCAGAGAGACTTCCAAGGCTCGACATCTTTATAAAAACTGATACATCATTATAACAGGACTGGAAAGGGATATAATGACACTGTATGTAAGAGGAAAACATCATTTCAAGGAAAACATCATTTCAAGGAAAACATCATTTCAAGGAAAACATCATTTCAAGGAATACAATCTGAAAATACTGTTGCACGTGGCCATTACGCACAATGTAAATTTATATTTTTTATAGCACCATCAGGAACACAATTTATGATAAGGTTGACCCATTAATATGAAGCGTGACACAGCTGATTGCAAAGCTTGAGTTTCTTCCTGTTCAATTAAAGAATACTGTTCTACAACCTGTCAGCCAGAATCATTTCTCAACATGTCATACAGTTGCAGTAAAAGTGTCAAACTTTTCCCAAGATTTTATACAAATAATTTTCAGATATTGCAATTTTGAGGCAACTCTTTTTTTTTTTCAAAAGTTTATAATGCTGGTACCCTTATATCACAAAATCGTAGGATAAAAAAAAAATAATGACCTTTTTTCCTCCATGTAATAAAACCCATTGACAAAGTTCTATAGAACTACCTTGAAATTACCCCATCTAGCAAGCTAGCTGTGTCATTTCGTGCTGAATTTGCAAAAAACAAGATTATGATGTACAGTGTGCTTGAATCATTAGTATTATAGTTGATGAGTGATATACAGGGATGCAATTTATCTTAAGTTTACCTGACCACAATCAGAGAGGGCTATCTGAATGGGAGTAATTCTAAACATTAAGAGATTGATAATGATGATGATTGCTGTGGGGGGAGTGACTAAACATATCTTGTTGATAAATGAGAACAATTACTGAGAGCTTCTGCATGCATACACTGTTGCTGGGGTATTTGTCTTATTGTGCCATGAGAAATTACTTTAAATATGCTTTAAAGCATTAAGTATGATGGGATTTTAAACTGTAATTGTCAAAATTTCTGGTAAACATGCAGTAAGTCTGCATGTTATCCTTTTTCTTCTTTGTTGTAATTTAACAAAACAAGATAAATTAGTTCCTGTTTATAATAATGAAAAAATAAAACCTCCCTCACTTAACTTTTTTCCAAAGATGATGGTAAATTGTGTCCCAAAAAGTGTTTGTTTTAAGGTCGAAGTAATATACACTAAACAGTCTTTGGCAAAATTATCAAAAAAACAAGCATCTGTTCATGTGGCTCAGAAGTTCAAAGCATCTGCCGCCATAATAAGGTAATGGGAGCGAAACATACCAAAGGCATTAAATATGGTACTGGTGATTTCCCTTGAGCCTCAAGGTGCTCACTACATGTAAAAAAAGTCATAGATACAGGACTTGACCTGGATAGAGGATAGTGAGACTGGGTGAAGCATCAATAATATAGTGGCACAGGATTATATCTCATGTAGTCAAAAAAGAAGTCTTCAAGTGCCTCAAATACTGCCATGTTAAGCCCATCTTGGGAACAAACTGGCCTCAAAATTTAGTTAACACAACCATGAGGGTTAATTTGACTGACAAAGTTTTGTTTTGATGAAATCCAACAATCTTAGTACAGCTAGTCCATTTGCGATAGACGAAATGTTGGTGAAGTAAGAGTCTCAGGTCTCTGCAAAAATTGTATTGTTCAATATAAAAAAGATGAGATGGAACGAAGTTTGGATGGAGGAACAAACCATCCAAGAAGTCCCCAGGACCAATAAACAGCTATTTAATAATGCGCTCGAAAGAAGTGTTGGTCATTTTTCACATCTACCTGTTCAACACATGTCCCTTTCCCATGTCGGCCATTATAACATGTAATAATTATAAGCCAATCAGTATGGCAGTCCATGACACAATAAGTGAACACTGAGTCACTGACACAAATAATACAAACAGGTTTTTGTTTGTGACAGGAGGTAACTTGCGTGATTACATGTCAATACGTAATCAGCAGTTTAAATGTTGGGAATCATCTCTGTCTTGTCATTACATTTCAGTACATGATAACATGAACATCAGAATGTTCTTGTCGGAAAAACAACCAAAAAAAAAAAAAAAAGGTGTTTGAAAAACACAATACCCTGGTCTGAGCTGGTCAAATGTTAAATAACTGATGCCAATTGTAAGCCATTCATGAGTGGGGTTATTTTGTTAAATATATAGACTTTATTCCAAATAGTAATGGAGTAATGCTTAAGATAAAAAGTTATTAAGAAATAAGTGGAGATTATTAAAAAAAAAAAAAAAAGAAAAAAAAAAAAGAACCCAACAGAGATCTATTCCTTGACCATTACACTTCTGCTACTCACTATCTATTTATATTTTAGTTTCAAATCAATACCTCAAATGGCTGAGGAGTTATGTTCATAATAAAAAATGATATAAAACAAGAAATGTTTGTGAAACATATATGCCCCCCTCATATGCCATAATATGTATATAGCTATATTACATGCAAGGAGTTTGCCTTCATAATGTTGGCTTGTCACAAAAAATCCCAAACTTCAAAAATTTGAGTGAAAATATAATGTGCTAAAATGTGGAACTAAACATTTACTGAAATAAAACCAGACACAATGAGATTTTGAGTTATTAGTCAGACAGTGCTTAAATCGTACAAAATATTTTTAAGAATCCAACTTATTAATTTGAAAACAGGGTTTTCTACATTTATAAGCAACAATTACATGAGGTTAGGACCTTAAGAGTAAAAATAAAATAGAAGTTATCATTTGGGCAAGACATTTATATAATGAAAATATATCAACATGTGACATTGTGAACTTGACCTTTGGATGTTGACACCCAAATCAATAGAGGTCATCTACTCATGACAAGGAACAACCACATATAGTCTGAAATAGGACTAAAATTTTATTTGGACAAGGCCAAGTCATCAAACATATATACAAATGCAACCTTGTGACCTTGACCTTTGAGGTATTGACACCAAAATTGATAGGGGTCATCTACTAATCATAAGCAACAACCACATGAAGTTTGAGACTTAAAGGTCAAATAGAACTTAAGTTATCACTCGGACAAGGTCTGGTATTATACATACACAACATGTGAACTTGTGACCTTGACCTTTGAGGTAATGACACCAAAATCGATAGGGGTCATCTACTAATCGTGAGCAACAACCACAAGAAGTTTGAGACTTAAAGGTCAAATATAACTTAAGTTATCACTCGGACAAGGTCTGGTATTATACATACACAACATGTGACCTTGACCTTTGAGGTAATGACACCAAAATCAATAGGGGTCATCTACTAATCATGAGCAACAACCACATGAAGTTTGAGACTTAAAGGTCAAATAGAACTTAAGTTATCACTCGGACAAGGTCTGGTATTATACATACACAACATGTGACCTTGACCTTTGAGGTAATGACACCAAAATCAATAGGGGTCATCTACTAATCATGAGCAACAACCACATGAAGTTTGAGACTTAAAGGTCAAATATAACTTAAGTTATCACTCGGACAAGGTCTGGTCTACCGACAGACCGACGGACATACGGACCGACCGACATGAGCAAAGCAATATACCCCCTCTTCTTCGAAGGGGGGCATAATAAAGGGAGATAACACAAAAATCCAACCAGGCAGAATTTAATGTTCTTGGTTACTATACTGCTCCTACTTGCTCTCATACAATTTTTAAAGTTCCAAGTCCTTACTTTGTAATTTATGAGTTTGGCTTCCAACAAAATTTTATAAAAAAAAAAAAAGGAGATAGAAAACGGGAATTGGTATAGCCCTTTCCCTCATAGAGGAAACCATGAAAAGACCTATGCAAACAGCATAAAACCAGATCAGCCTGCAAGTAACTCGCAGGCTGATCAGGTTTTATGCTGTTCGCTGCTCCTCAGTGGTCTGGAAATGAGGATTTTGTAAATAAATTTGGTAAGGTTTAACTGTGGTTTTCTGCAGATCAGGCTTTATGTGATACCTATTGAGGGCGTCAAAATGAGTATATATGAGGGAAAGGGATAGTAATGGTTCGAACCTTGGTCACTGAGCTTTTCTTAGTTGTCATCTCCTTATATATGAAGTTTCAAGTCTAAACCATGTATAGTTTTCAAGTATATAGTAAATAAGTTATTTACTTGACAGAAATCATTGTAAAATTAAATAAAGGGAGATAATTAAAAAAAACTGGTCTAGATGGAGTTACAGTTCTTGAGTTCTGCATTTCCCAATCACACCATCTATTTAAATTTTAAGTTTCAAATCAATACCTTGTATAGTTTATGAGTTACGCTCCTCAAAAAAAAAAAAATGAAAAAAAAAAGGGAGATGACGATTGTGCCAGGTAGAGTTATGGTTCTCCTAGTCACATTCTATTCATATATGATGTTTCAAGTGAATACCTTGTATAGTTTTCAAGTAATGGCCATTGTTAAAGTTGCTGACATACCAACAAACAAACAAACCAACAGAGAGGGCAAAAACAATCCCCCCCCACCCCAATCTAGAGGGCATTAAAAAAAAAAAAAAAAACTATGATATCGTAGTGATTTTATAATGTGCTGCTTATATCTGAGTCATAAAAAAATGTTGATATCGTTATGCAAGATAATAATGTGCAGTAATGTGTGACCTATGTTGTATGTGCTGCTAATATATATGTTTGTATTGCTTTGTTATATCTCATTTGTTTGCATGTACATATATCACAAAATTATATATATCTAACTGATAATTTTTCTATCCTTTATTCACACAAATATACCTTTACAACATTAATATATAATGGCATTGCTTATTTAAGACACATGTAACTCTTATACGGTATAAACATTATGCTTCAACAAATGCAAAATGTGATTATAGTGTTCATGAAGAAAAGATGCAATGGAATAAAGTAAAGCTACGTCACTCCATCGTGACTAGACTGTAAATTTTGATAAAAACAAAGAACCATAGTAGCAATGATATGCCATTATCATTTAACATGCAGGACTTCCTTGTAGACTACAGAATACAGGCAGCTGTCAGACTACTGTATCTAATATATATTTTGGACACAATTTTATTGTCTCTAAATTCTACTGTTGTCTCAAATTACACCATTGCTACCAATTATCAGTGCTAAAAGAAAAGGATTTTTAAGAAAATATGAAATATGGCATTAAATATACCGTAAATAAATGTATCATTTTACACAAAATTGAAAATAACAACTAGTTTTTAATTCAAACATTAGAAAGTCTAGACAGATAGTCATAAAGCATTTCTTTGAAAAATTACATATTCCTTATACAGGCGATAGCAATAATTTAACCCAAAGTTGTGTACACAAACATCATATTTGAAATCTTCTTATTCTAGACGATGAGTTTGCTTGTTTGTTCCTTAGTTTTATCGTCCCGCCAACAGACAGTATTTCAGTCATTTTGGGACATTATGTCTACTTAGAAAAGATACAGCACTGCCTCGAAATAGAATCAACCATGTATTCAATTAAGTCAACATTTGAACAAGTTTTGTACACTTAAGCCACACAGGGCTCGCTTGCTGCCTGTCATCTTAATTATTCTTTTACATGAGAAAAACAACAATGTTTGTATTTTTCAAGTCACTGTTAGCAAAAGTGAGCTAATGTTCGGTAACCAAAATCATGGTAGATCTACTACCTTTTTAAATCAATACACTGCAGTATCACACCTTAGCGATGTGGCATGTTACCACGGTGACACCATGTGACATCATCCTTACACCGTGCCAACTAGTCCTCAGGAACTACCTGTGTTTATGCTGAATATTAAGCAGGGAGCTACCTGCAGTGCCATTTTTAACCACTTTAATTGGTATGTTACAGTTGTGGAACGAACCTGTAACCTCTCACTCCAGAGGCGGACACTCTAATCACTAAAGCCACCGGGGAAGGTCTAGACCAGATAACTGACTGCAGAAATGCTTTTATGCATACTGGTATTCAAAACCATGCAGTGCTTATCCAATCAAAACATGCAACTGTGTCTAACAAATTAATCGAGTGCAATTAGCCGCAACATAACAAATACATAAAAAATGATACTGTTATAGCTCCCTTGATTGGCATTCAGCATATACTATAGGGTAGTTCCAGGACTGGTTGGCCTGGTGTCAGGATAATGTGACTGCGTGTGGTATCAAGCCACATGTCTACGGCCTGATACTGAAGTGTGGCAGCACTATATCTGTCTCAAGTAGACATCGTCTCCAAATGACTGAAATACTGTCGATGGGAAGTTAAACCCAACAAACAAACAAGTAAATTCTAGTTCATAAAAAATCTCCGTGGTCCAGTGGATATTTACATAACTATGGCTGTGGGGTCAAACCCTTTGGGGCAAGAAAATTTTATGACCGTCTCAGGTGCAAATTAGAGCCCAGCCTAGGAACAGTTAAGAGGTATAAGAAAAAAGTTGTTAGTACCATTTCATTGCCACATACGTGTGGGAATTTTTGGATCAATGGAAATTTCAAATGCATTTTTTTTTCAAATTTCTATTTTTGGTTAATCTGCAACCATTTTTTTTTTAAATGCATGAAGGACAGTAAATCTAATAAGATATAAACTGAAAAAGTGAGAAAAGCCGATATATCCAGCTAACATATAACATGATACATTTTATACTGTAATGCATTTTTTCCATCTTCAAAACCAATAAACTTCTTTGTTAATTATTGGTGTATAATGATAAATCTAAAGTTTTTTAAATTGGTCATGATCATTTCAATATAAAATCTAAACTATGTAAAATGCAGGCAGGAAACACATTCAACAAATTCTTTGAAATCCATTTGTTCAACTTATAACATTATCCTTATAGGAAATTCAAACACAATGCTCTTAAAAGTAAATGTATCAAATGTACAAAGAAATCAATTCAACCAAGTTCCTGGAATATAACTAGAAGTGCAATTTTCATTTACACTAAATATACTGAAATAAAAACCCAAATCATCTAAAACTTAATTAACAAGATTTATTATGTCAACTACAAAACAATTTAATGCCATTCTTTAAGATTTTATTGATGATGGAAAGTTAGGGAAGCCATCCCATTGTGATGCAAGCCATCTTCTCGGAAAACCTGTCGGCACAGGAAATCCAATTTTCATTTTAGTTTTTAGTTATACATAGTTTCATGAACGAAAACTTCCCCTATTTCTAAAGACATTGTACATCTTTAAACTTAATTTAAAAATTTTCCTACTTAAACATTATTACATAAATTTTCCGTAAATAAGATTAAGAGCTGAAATTGATGTAAGAATAAAAAATTTCATTCATTTTAAAAGTAATGAAAATATTTTCAATTGAATTGTAAGAAACTCCCATGTTATTACTGTATAATGCTGTATTTTCTTTGAAAGCATTCTAATTGGAATGCAAAACTGTTATACAAGAGTGTTCTTTCGAAAACATGTGTCACCTGCTAAAGCATGACAGAAAGACAGATGGACGGACAGACGATGGAACAGTGATCCTTATGGTGTCACCTCAAATTTGAGGATCAAATTTGGAACAGAGAAACCAATAACATACTTTTGTAAGATAATATTGTGGATGAAAAAACAAGACTATTTTCACACCTATCATTGAAAGCCAGGTTTGCTAAATAACTGACTGTAGGTTATTTAATAATCAAAACTTTGTTTTCATGAATTGTTAATTTGGCATTTCCGGATCATTGGCTGTGAGACAGCACAGCAAACAGCAAGGATCAGATTGAGGAGTGAGAGCGAAATTAGGCTAAGCGCATATAAGTATATAAATACTTAGCCTAGTTTTAGCTCTTAAGGAGCAATGGCTCCATTTTCCATAATGTTTTCAAAAGTATTCAAAATTAAAATTTAAATTTGAAAAAAATCAAAAATTTGAATTAAAAATAGAAATTGATATCATGATCGAGGTAATTGGTTACAGGAGACACACTCTGCCATTGTTACAGAATACATAAAATACACATGCTACATTTTGTTAAACTCCTTTTTGCTGAAATGTATGTACTTGCCAAAGTGACCATGACCTTGACTCAGCTGACTTAAAATGCAATACCAAACAAAGTTTTAATATAAGCAAACTTTATAAAGTTTGGCCTAGCTGATTTCAAATGCAATACCAAGCAAGCTCTTAATATAAGCTAACTGTACATAAAGTTTGGTATTGATATGACATCTCTGACTCAAGTAATCATCTGTAAACTTATTTTCTATTTTTAGTCACAGTGACCTTGACCAAGCTGACTTGAAATGTAACAATACCAAGTAAGCTCTTCATATAAGCTACCTGTTCAAAATGTTTGGTATTGACATGTCATGTAGGGCTCAAGTTATTATCCGGAAACAAAAGTTTGAAGCCGCCCACCCAACCGCCCGTACAATGACATTCGCCAATCTAATAACCAGAATTTTCTGGAAAATCTGGTTAAAAACAATCTACAAAGTACAATCATACCCCACTGTTTAGAGTTTAGGTAAACATCATGTCAACAGAATAGACATCAGAGCCATAATCAAGCCATTAAAGGCATTATAAGCATGCCTGTTGTGTAGTTTGCACATATTTTTATTTTTTTATTTTGCACTGTGCAAATAAAAGCAATTATGGTTTATTTTTATAGTACCTTTATTTAATTTTTTCCAGCAAAATAAGAATGTTCTTTCCCTTCTTCCACCTAGAATATTAATGCATGCCATATATGATTATTACATTTATTTTCATATCTTTATCAGTGATTACAAGTAATACAGTCATAAAATCATTATTGTCTCAATCAATGACAACACTACACGCTGGCTTGCAATAACTCAGGTGTCTCAGAGTCCTCCTCTGGATCCCACCGTGATTTGCCTGACATAACGTTTTATGACAGCTGACTTGTGGTCACAACTCCAGCACAAGATCCAAGTACTTTATTAACTTGCAAAACCAGTACTAGCTTAAATATATACACCCATTGTCAATGGAGACATACTTTAATGTAATGTCATTGTTGTTCCAAATTATAAAAGCTCCTGTCACAATGTATATGTCAATATGACATTAATATGCTTCAATTTACATCGAGAACAACTCACTCAAGGAATGATAAGTAACACCTTACATAGGATGAATCCACCCTCTGTTCCCCTTGGGGAATCATATTCATAACTGTTTTAAATTGTCTGGTCATTTCCGATAAATGTAGACACAGGACTGAGAGCTATGAACTGTATAATGGCAGCGAAACTCAAGGGACGAAAAAACAAGAGGGCCATGATGGCCCTGAATCGCTCACCTGAGTACCATTGCTTCAACTGATGTCAAGGTTTTTAAACAGACAAGGATTCTGATATAACTTAATCTAAAACATTTTACCCCTGACAATACTACACACCAAATATCTAAGCAATGGGCCATATGGTTTCAGAGAAGACTTGGGCGCAGGGTCATTTATCACCGTAGGGCCAAGACTTTGAAAATCTTTGTAATGAACCATTAGATGCTACTACATACCAAAAATCTTAGCTCTAGGCCTTATTGATTCATAGAAGAAGATTTTTTAAGATTTTCCTATTTAACTCTATGTAAAACAAGTGACCCCTGGTGTGGGGTCATTTATCACCATTGGGCTATGATTTGTACAATCTTGGTAGTGGCCCATAAGATGATGCTACATACCAAATATCTAAGCTCTAGGCCTTATGGATTCATAGAAGAAGATTTTTTAAGATTTTCCTATATAACTCTGTGTAAAACAAGTGACCCCTGGTGCGGGGTCATTTATCACCATAGGGCTATGATTTGTACAATCTTGGTAGTGGCCCATAAGATGATGCTTCATACCAAATATCTAAGCTCTAGGCCTTATGCATTCATGGAAGAAGATTTTTTAAGATTTTCCTATATAACTCTATGTAAAACAAGTGACCCCTGGTGCGGGGTCATTTATCACCATAGGGTTATGATTTGTACAATCTTGGTAGTGGCCCATAAGATGATGCTTCATACCAAATATCTAAGCTCTAGGCCTTATGCATTAATGGAAGAAGATTTTTTAAGATTTTCCTATATAACTCTATGTAAAACAAGTGACCCCTAGTGCGGGGTCATTTATCACCATAGGGCTATGATTTGTACAATCTTGGTAGTGGCCCATAAGATGATGCTACATACCAAATATCTAAGCTCTAGGCCTTATGGTTTATGAAAATTTTTTTTTAAAAAACAATACCCCGGGGTTTGGGAATTTCCATAAGATGATGCTACATACCAAATATTAAGCTCTAGGCCTTGCAGTTTTGCAGAAGAAGATTTTCAAAGTTTGCATTTTTAAAATCTATTTTTAGCTCCTGTGACCTAATTATGCAATGGACCAGAACCATTTATACAACTTTAGTAGAGCTTCATCCAAGGAACATTCCTGCAAAATATTTTTCAAATTGGCCAAGCCGTTTAGGAGGAGATGTTGTTTGAAGCAATTGTTGACGCCGGACGCACGCACGGACGCACGGACGACGGACGCCGGACAAAAGGCGATCGGAAAGCTCACCTAGAGCACGTTGTGCTCATGTGAGCTAAAAATGAGCATCATTATTTTTATCCATCTTGTTGGTCAATATATTTTTGGGTGCTTGAAAATGGTCAATTTTTGCACTAAATTCATTGCCAGTGGCATCCTATTACAGTGCCAGCTGTAAATGTTCTGTTATTCAATTAAGGCAAACCCGTATTCTCCGAGGACCAACTGGATGTCTGCAAGTATTGTTCAGTTATGTTTGTTTCTGTTAATATATGTTTGAGAACTGAAAGCTGTTTCCTATAATACAATAGACTGTCTTCTGGGTGCATCATTGAGACCTTTCATGAAAAAGTATTGTCAGATGTGTTAATATGTCTCTCATTTTTAATCTATCATAATTAATCACTCTAAGTTTTAACACAATCTATGTTTTTGGGATACCCTTTATTAAGAGACACTTTTAATTTGATAATTTTTTTACTGACTCTAAGTTTTGGGACAATATTTTTAATCCATAATTACTGTTTACCCAATGCTTTTTCCTCTATACCATTATGCAAATTTTGTATGGCTTTTTATAATTTACATTGTTGTGATATTTACCTAAAGAAGGTGAAGTATTATTTGTTTATCTAATTAATAAACCAGACAGATACTCCCATCCCTCTTTGCTCTCCCCCTACCAATGACATATTGTCTGTCACATGTTAACACAACATTGCACTTCATGGAATGGGGTTGGGTGGGAGGGGTGTGTACTGTATATTCGCATACATGTGTCATTAATTGGCACTTAGCAGACATTAACAAATGACACAGTTGTCCAATTAACAGCAGATGAATAAGGGTTCAGAGTCTGTATGTGAGCTTGTTTTTGGCACATTTCAATAATAATGACATAAGAATACCGTATACACGGTCAGATTAGGCGCAGCTACGTATAAGGCGCATCCTAACTTTCAGGGTAACTTATTTGAAAAAAAAAAATCACTTATCATATCGTATGTGGCGAAATCTTGTTTTGAAATTTGCACCGTCGTACATTTTGACAGACCGAAAGCTATCCGTACGTCACCGGGCTAATCATACGGTGAACCATTTTATTTACACATGGCATAAGGTTACCGTTAGACCGTTACATTAACGACGGGTAGGATAAAGGTGACACATTTTCATAACATGACATTACTCAACCGTGTCCTCGCATTCTAACACTGGGGACCAATGTCACCTGTCAAAATTCTTCCAACTAACAAACATTACGTAACAATTGCCACCTGTCAAGTTTCTCCTATACATCATGAGGTCCCGTAAAATAAATTTTTCACGATCATTTTATCATGAAATATACCTGTAAGATAACTAATAAGAACAAAAGCAATAATCTGGTATTATTTATCATGGTTTCGTATAGACTTTGTGTCATATTATCGTATTCATTGGCTTTCAGTATATCCATTTTATGAGATCGTATACATGTACTGGTAATTTTCACTTCTCGGTGATTGAAAAAAGAAACCTGAAAAGCTGTATATCATCATATAAGGCGCACCCCCTCTATAAACTTGAATTATCTGGGAAAAAAGTGCGCCTAATCTGCCGGTGTATACGGTAGCAATTTTTTTTTGATTTATAAGTCCCGGAAAATACACTTTTCCAACTGGCCGGAAGAAAGCCAAAATATAAAACTTTATGTGTTTAAAATTGTAATCGACGTTGGATAAATAAAATTTAAACTTTTAAACACAAATAAATCTTTTTTGTTATCAAAAATAACTGTATATATTAGGGCTGGGCCGATGGATCGGACTATCGATTAATTGCAATGGTTATGAGGACGATAGTACTGCATCGATAGTGGTTTCTGACCATCGATAATATCGCCAATAGTGTTCCTGACTATCGATAGTTCAGTAATATATACACCTGACCACAAAGTCTATCTGTTAAGCAAAAGAAAAAAACCAACAAACATTCCCTAACGTTGCAGTTAAAAGAGTAATTCATATCGTGTCGGTTTTTAGGATTTGTTGTCAGTCAATGTACATGTAAGGGATGGATATGGCTAAATCACTGACGAATGACGATAAAACTGACTCATAATTATAGCTTTTTAGTTCGAACAACAAATCAAAACAATCTCAATTTACAAGTCAATAACGTTTTCTTGAACTGTCTATAAAGTATAACACATTTTATTTTCGTATGTTTATATAACATGATTAACATTATAGCTGAAAATAAACATTACGTTTATCGCTGACGTGAGCATGCTATGGTTCTGGAATTATACCGTACCTGAAATAAACATCATGGCGACTCGCTCGCGTGACATTCAGTTTCAAATAGTTAGTCAGAATTTGTTGGATATTTTTGTTTTTACTTTTGAATAAGTTTATTTTTTCTTTACTTGAGATTATATAAATATATTTGACAAAGCTGTCAGTTGTGGATTTGAAAATAAAAACAAAGATAAAAAATGTTTATAGTTAACTGATACATTTATTTCCCTTTTATAAGACATGAGTCAAAGGGTCATTGGTAAAGCAATAGTATCGCAATGCATTGCAATATTAATCCTGCAATAGTTGAACTATTGCAATAGCAACATACTGACTATCGATTGTATCGCAATAGTCATTTTTGGGGTCAATGGTCAGCCCTAGTATATATATGGATTAATTAATGTGTATGATGTTTATTAACTCACACAGAAAATTGATGATATCACTTGACCTTATGAAAAAATTGGTATATACCTAAGTTTTGGGACACCTTTTGAAAAAATTATTTTTTACGACTCTTAAGTTTTGGGACAAAATGATTTTTTTTTCCTGTCCCAAAGCTTAGAGTGATTATGGTATATTTTTAAAATTTTAACAAAATAAAAATAAAAATGGAAGAAAAAAAAAAAAAAGGAAAGTGAAGTAATTTTCAAAAAAAAAGCACAATTAAAGTTAATCCTGGGGCAGAACAATCAATTTCACCATGTTCATTCAACCAAGAAATATAGGTTACATCAATATCAAAAAGTTCATATCATCATGTGGGTTTCATGAATATGTGAAATTATCTCTATAGAAAAAATAAATAATTATAAAAACTTAAACTATAAGGTAAATCTGAGGCAGAACAACCATTTTTACCATGTTCATTTAATGATGAAATATAGGTCATAGCTATAAATTTGCATAGATATCAAATAGTTTATATCATCAGAAACATGTGTACCAAGTTTCCTGAAGATGTAAAGTCATCTACAAAGAAAAAAATCTTAAACACAAAGGTTAACCTGAGATTTTACCATGTTCATTCAACCATGCAATATAGGTCACAACCATAAAACTGACTTGACCTGACTTGACTATTTGAGTTTACTGTCGCTTCAACAGTATTTCAGTCATATAGCGACGTCCAGCTAATTACAGGTAGAGGAAGACCCAGAATGCACGGAGGCATCCGGGTTGAACCACCGACCTACCACAAGCCAGTTGGAAAGCATTCCTCACATGAAAATCCGAATGGCCCTGCGACTTTACCCTCTCGGCCATGGAGGCCCCCTGCTCCAAGTTTTATGAAGATGTCAAGTGACCATCTTCATAGAAAAAAGCTTAAACACAAAGGTAACCTGAGGCAGAACAAATTTCACCATGTTCATTCAACAGCAAAATATAGGTCACAGCCATGAAATTACATGAATATTAAATATTTCATATCATGATGTTCATTTTAACCAAAGTAGTCATGGGGATGTGACGTCAACTTCATAGAGAAAAAAAGTAAGACAGAAAGGTAAACCTGAGGCATTGCAGTTCATTCAACTATGAAAGATAGGTCACAGTCAAGAAATTTTTTTGAAAATTATATAGTTCATATCATGATTTATATGCGTTCCACGTTTCATAAAGACGTGAAGTCATGTTCATAAAAAAAACACTTAAACACAAAGGTAAACCTGAGGTGTCATCGACAAACAAATAAAACATGCACAGACAGAAAATATAATTATATGCCCAGCAACGCAGTTGGTAGGACCTTAAAACACACACACACACACAAATGAAATGCCAATGGCTCTTGTTTCAATGTCAAAATGTAAGGCAAGCATTAGATAATCCACATCTAGAACTTTAGTGACTTTCTGAGGTAACACTCAGCCTAGGTCAGGGGCATCTGTAACCATTTATAGCCCACTTATAAATTTCTTTTCCCATCTTGTGAGTTTTGAATTGCAGACTTCATCTTGTTCATAAAACAACACACAATTCTTGAGATATCTTGTCGGGACATGATTGATGAGGTGTCAAGTTGGTTTGACTTTTAGTTTCCAGCTGATTATAAATCATTATAACATTTATATCACATAAGCGGTAATTAACGTCATCCCTAACAGACTTATGGCCATAAACATTGCATATTTCTTGTCAAAAGTGTTTATGTTTTTGCATCCGATGTGTTCCGGACATATCTCTCTGGCACAAATGCCATTTCTAAATTAAGTCTTTTTATTATCCTCTTTACATTTCTCTTTTTTTTCTTCATTTTTTACATAAGTATATATTTTAAAAACAAATTTTCCATAAGAAAATACATATTTTTATATAAGCGTGTAAGTGTTAAATATGGTGCATATAAAGGTTGGGCAAAGGCAATAAACATCTCTTGCAGTTCAAATCACTCTGATATTGGTTTGACTATTATTAATTTTTGGACTTGAAAAGATGCCTATAATACTTAGACTCAAGTTACAATGTTTATACTAGGGATCAGAATACTATGGATTTGCTGCCTTTAAAAAAAATGAAATCATAATCCTTTTCTTAGATAGAAAACAACATAAATTCTTTAAAAGCCTTTTCACTGTCTTGTATACAATGAAATGCAAGTCCATACATACACAATTAGTATGGAAGATGATATGTCTCAAAATACTCTGACCTGTGTCGACTCATTTAGAAAACATAATCATTATGATAGAATGTAAGAAGATATGGCCGAATAAATAATATCTCTATTCAGGTACTGCATTATACCAGTCTTTGGATCGCTTGATAAACAAGAAAAAAATAAAAATCTGGAGATGAATTCCGATCCAGCTTCTCAGAAAAAATGTTAGAAAGTGTCCATAATGATGAAAGACGAGACTTTTCCTGAGGTAAATCCACTAATGAGGAAGTCTTGATTTCACTGCTGACTGCAATAACACATATTTATGAAACAGGAGTGTAGATTATGTGACAATATTACAGAAAACATCCACTTTTAACTCATAACTTGTTGTTATTCTGGAATTTATTGTTTCTGAGACAGTAATTATACTCCTTTGAAGACGTCCAGCTTAAATTACAGAAAAGGTGACAGTCTGCATGCAGGCAAACCACTAACCTTGTGATAGTCTACAAGATGGCTGTCTCACATGATGAATATAGTGACAGAGCAGGACCGGAGTCCACATCAGTGAGGGGCTAATAGACCATTTCACTCCTAAATGAGACGTAAACCTACGTAAATCCACAAGCATTTCCTGAACACACATTCTACATGCAGGTGTATCACTCCATACAGTGTTCAATGGAAAATAAACATACATTTGAGAATTTTCCTCAGTAATTGATTGGTTAATTCAAATCTGCAAATTATACCGGGTATTGCCGATCCTCTGCATGATGAAATGGTCTATTAGTGATGGAAAAAGCTAATACCTTGATTATTGTGTGTACAGTACTTGTACCAAATATTCTCTTAGCGAAGTTTGATGACACAAAAAAGCATCAGACATAAGTTCTTAATAAAACTACAGGTGTCACTGAAGGTGAAGGTAAGCCCAGTACACCACCATAACTCAGCAATTTAAAATATCCAAGGGCAATAACTCTTGGCCAATTAATGTCCACATTTAGTAAGCAGGGTATGCTGAAAAAGATCTGTGCCTTACATTGAAGGTACCTGACTTTTTAATTGAACATGAAACCAAACTATCAAAGTAAACAAGGGGCCATAACTCTCAGTGATTTTAGAGGAGGAAGAGCATTCCACTTGTGGATAAGACCTCCTGCCAATAAATAATTAAGCATTGCTCAAAAGCTTCTCAAGATATTCCTCTGCTTCTGATGAAATGGGTGGAATGTGCACCTAATTTCCTCGGCTACTACAAATGTAAGGAGGCAGGTGAAATAAAAATAAACAGATGCTGATTTCTTCCTCTTTTTTAAATGAGATTTTTTTCACAGGAAGGTCTATTTAACAAAACATAAACACAATCTATGTAATAATTATAAAAGAAAATTGCAGAGAGACAAGAACATTCATCTTCGGGATCAAATATCCCACTAATGCACCTATAGTCCTGATCATTTTGCTTCTATCTCTCCTAGTCACTTTGTTCAGGTAAAATTAAAACTGGATTTCAGTGTATTAAGGCCAATTATGACTGAGACACTGACAGCAACAATAAAAGACTATTTAAGGAAAGACTATTAGGGAAAGGTGAACATGAAAGCATGCATGCTTCTCCAATTAAATCTGAAAGTCAAAATGCCCCTCCCATATTAGCTGCATAATCATCTGTAGCTGCTGTCAGTCTTTTCTTCATGATTATTCTCTACAAAACTATCTTTATATCAAGTTTCAGTTTAAACTAGACCTTTAAGTTCCTTCAATCCTTAAAAGTCAGACATTCGTAAAATATTTCAGTAATAACTGAGTATCTCATTACAGTTAAAAGTCAGATTTATGATGCGCGTGGCCTGTGTGGGATGGTGAACAGATAACTTACCTGCCAGGTGTTACAGGGATGTGACAACAGTTAACTTACCTGCCAGGTGTTACAGTGATGTGACAACAGTTAACTTACCTGCCAGGTGTTATAGGGATGTGACAGACTCCATACCCTCGAACCACTTCATTGCCAAACACATCTGGTCCATAACAATGGACAACCAACTGAGGCCCTGAAATGGAACAGAACAATTGTAATCCTATATCACATTCAGGCTCCCTAAGATGCATTTTGCCTTCATGCTAATGAGACTCTATATATACAATACAGCAGGGATGTACAAATGTAATTACTAACGTTAGCGACTGTTTCCGTTAATTGGACATAGGGCTGATCTCAGTTGACTTGCTTAAGAAAATTTAGACGATAACTTTGAAATTAACCCTTTCCCTCATAGAGGAAACCATGAAAAGACCTATGCGAACAACATAAAACCAGATCAGCCTGCAAGTAACTCGCAGGCTGATCAGGTTTTATGCTGTTCGCTGCTCCTCAGTGGTCTGGAAATGAGGATTTTGTAATTAAATTTGGTAAGGTTTAACTGTGGTTTTCTGCAGATCAGGCTTTATGTGATACCTATTGAGTGCATCAAAATGAGTCTATATGAGGGAAAGGGTTAAAACACTACTTTTACATTTGAAACTGAAAAGCATTTCTTATGATGGTTAGTAAGACATCGGAAATGTGATCACTAGATTAAGCAACAACTAAAGCATGGAAAGCATGCGTGCAAAGACATTCATATAGAGCAAGGAATTCAGTAAAACTAAAACTGATATGAGAGTATTTCTGATGTGATCTGACAACATTATGCTTTCCCTCATTGACTAGGCTGATCCCTATTTATTTAACCCTTTCCCTCATATAGACTCATTTTGACACGCTCAATAGGTACCACATAAAGCCTGATCTGCAGAAAACCACAGTTAAACCTTACCAAATTTAATTACAAAATCCTCATTTCCAGACCACTGAGGAGCAGCGAATAGCATAAAACCTGATCAGCCTGTGAGTTACTCGCAGGCTGATATGGTTTTATGCTGTTCGCATAGGTCTTTTCATGGTTTCCTCTATGAGGGAAAGGGTTAAAGATTTCCTTTTTATCATTTGAATGAACTTTTTATTAAAGGTTTGTTTGTTTAGTTGGGTTTAATGTCCCACTGACAGTACTTTTATTATTTGAAGACAATGTCTACTTGAAACAGATATAGTGCTGCCACATTGCATTATCAGGTCATAGACATGTGGCATGATACCACACGAAGTCACATTATCCTAACATCAAGCCAACCAGTCCTGGAACTACCCTTACATGCTGAGCGTCCAGTACTTTATCAAATATTCAATGATTTTGTTAAGAAGTTCTTTTAAACTGTATATATGCCATAAAAATCATTTTTGTTTTGTCAAGAAGATTGTCAAATGTTGTATATAACATATGTCCTAAGTTTCTTAATGTATAAGTGCACTATATGCATAAATTACTGCAATAAATAATCACATCGGTTATTAAATTATGTACACACATTATAAACATTGTTTTTCAGAATTGTATCAGAAAGAAGTTCTTCTGATTCCTTGATTTTGTAAGCTTACTAAGCATAAGGAAATGGTGGTTTTACACTGTGCAAGTTTCCTCTAAAGAATGTAACTCATTCACTGACATTAATAATGTCCATTTTATAGGAATGATGAGTTTTTAGAAATTTACTCTGAAACAAAGAAAAACAACCAACAGGCAATATCAGTGCTAATTCTGATCAATTTTTCAGAGATTAATGAGTGAGTTTGTCGTTTTGCAAGTAAAGATAATTTCTAAAAGCAATACAAAACACTAATCAAACATCCATTTAATGTTCAAAATGTCTGTTTCTGAGAAATAATAGGTCCTTAATGGTCCTTAACCTAGAGACATAAAACCTAATATGATGGGAAGACAATGAAAAAAATAGTATTACAATCCCGTTCCTGTCTAAGAAGAGGTTTTAGTCAGCAAGAATTTCTTAGGGCTTTAGCTAATTAATATAGAAAATGTACAAAAAAGTTATATGGAAATAGATATCACACAAATCATACCATGAGCATGCATGCATGTACCGGGAAGTATTAGAATCTCAGCATTGAATGATCAATCTGACTTGTATTTAATAAATTTACTGCATTTCAGAAATTAAATCAACCTCTTTAGCTGTGTTTTGTTAAGATAGAAAAAGGAGTTTCATTTTGAGTGCTAAAATGTTTACTAGACTGCAAAGTTTTAAAAGTTATATAATCCTTTCCCTCATATATACTCATTTTGACGCCCTCAATAGGTATCACATAAAGCCTGATCTGCAGAAAACCACAGTTAAACCTTACCAAATTTAATTACAAAATACTCATTTCCAGACCACTGACAAGCAGCGAACAGCATAAAACCTGATCAGCTTGCGAGTAACTCGTAGGCTGATCTGGTTTTATGCTGTTTGCATAGGTCTTTTCATGGTGGCCTCTATGAGGGAAAGGGTTAAATAAGTAGGTTTATTTCATTTATAATGCTTGACCCTAGGTTTCATATGACATCGTAGTTTATACATTAATTTCTAGCTGTGCATATATTGGAACAAGGCCAAGATGGCCCTAAATCGCTCACCTGAATTTGATTTGTCGTAGAAAGGCTGGAACCATGAGAGGATACTATATACCAAAAATCAAAGCTGTAGGTCTGTATGTTTCTAAGAGAAGGCATTTTATAGTTATGCACTCTGGTTGCCATGGCATCAAAAGTTCTTCATGATCCAATCAATGGTTTCAGAAGTAAAGATCTTTTTGTTTTCCTTATATAGTTCCATACAAAATCTGGATGTGGTCCCGGAAGTGTCTTCATGTAAACCCTGATGCATATATTTGTTGACAGTGTTGAGGCACCAGAAGCTGATGCTATGTACCAAATATCAAATCTGTAGGTCTGTATGCATTTTGAAGTTATGCTTTCTGGTTGCCATGGCAACCAAAGATCTTCATGAAATTCAATAAAAATTAGGAATTATCCTAAGGCTAACAAAGGTATCATTTTAGTTAAATATGGTTAAAATCCATGGACAAGTTTTGGAAGAGAAGTTTTTTCAAGAATTCCCTATATAGTTCTATATAAAATCCGCGTGTGGCCATGGGCATGGCCCATTGTGACCCCAGGGGCAAAAATTTTGCACTGATGTTGAAGTAACATGAGCTGATGCTATGTACCAAATATCAAATCTGTAGGTCTATACATTTCTGAGAAAAGTTATTTTAAAGATTTTATCTTCTGGTTGCCATGGCAACCTGGAGAGTTTTTCATGGAATTGAAAAAGAAAAGGAATTTGCATTATGCTATCATAAGTATCATTTTGACAAAATTTGATGAAAATCCATCTGGTAGTTTCAGAGGAGAAGATTATTAAAATGGTTGATGCACAACACATGATGAACGACAGACAATCAAGTGATCACAAAAGCTCAACCTGAGCTTTGCTCAGAAGACCTAAAAACACATGCTACAAGCCTTTTATGTTTTGCTCAGAAGAGCTCAAAACACATGCTTACAAGCCTTTTATGTTTTGCTCAGATGCTTCAAAGAAAAATACTTTGTTTTATTACCATTTAAAGTTCAGTTAATCAAAATTTATCAATGAAAAAAGAAAGACTACATGGACATTACTATGAACATACACTGAATAAATTAATGTTTAAATACATAATGTCTAACATTAAGAATATACATAAATCCATGACTTTCTTTAATATTTTGGTTCTGTTATCTTCATATGAAACCTTATATTATATGAATAACCTGAAGAGAAAACCTATTGTTAACTTCCAATTCCACCTTGGGTTTCTAAATAATTGTGCTTCTGTTTCCGAAGTTTGGATCATTATAATCTAAATAAAGATAATACATGACTGTCTTATTCTACTAACAATACCTTGAACAACAAAAATCATAAAGAATTTCTGAGATAATGAGCGAGACCTGTTGGGGGTTATATGACAATTAACTCCTAAGTCATGTGACCCGACATAATCCAGTTATTTGTGACTGCTATTCCACAGTGTGTTTTTTTCTCTCTTTGAGAGATAATTCCTCCTAAAGCAAGACTGATTTAGGTGTAAAATAAATCAAAGTATGACAACAGGTACAAAGCACAAACCATTAATTGAGCTCTAGACCAGAGGTATATATATATATATTTCTTTTGATTTAAAGAACATAAGTCAGGGATGGGGAGAAAATAGACAGCCCCTGGTGTAGATTACAGCCTTTCAGTCATTGTCCAGTGTTATAAAACAATGCTATATTCAGACACAGTAACTTGGTGTTTAAGAAAAGATGAAATGGCCACCAAGAGTTTGTGGACAAAAAGAAAAGAAAAAAAATCCCAATCAACCCCCTTTCTGTCTATTCATGTACAAATGTAAGTCTAGCTTGATACCAATAAACCTGAATTTTCTTTGCAGAATCTGAGCTACTATATCAACATTGTATATCAGAAAACAGTGTTGGTCCTTATAAGTGACAACCCCAGGAGGAAGGTGCTGCCGGCATGGTCTGGATCTGCTCTGTTCGCAAAAGTGTCAAAATGTGTCTATAATCAAGTTATTTTATTAATTTACATATTTACATATATATATATATATATAAATATATTCCAAGCTATAAAAAGATATGAAACTTTTGTTAAATGGGATGGGATGCAATGGGAGGAGATGGGATGCGAAAATTTGCATTTTTGTTACATCCGAATATTGCAACAAGCCATCTTACTGAGTATGAAGAAACTGTCTAAGCTGTTACCTACTGCTATTCAAAATCATGATCTCATAATAAAGCTACATGTAACAATCGCTCTACAGTTATAATTGTCAGAGAAATGAGAATACAAAATTCACAATTTGAGATCATCTCTGCTAAATTAATTAACAACAAATAGGAAATGACCACTTGAGCATGCACAGACACAACAGGCTTTTGCCACACATAACTGGACACTGACAGATGTAATTTTTCACAACTGATGATGTCATGTTATTGCACATTCACTAAAGGGGAGAAAATAATGGAAATGTGAAACCAGAATGACCACCAGAGCCAAATATTAACATCCATCTGTAATTATCATAACAAGCAGAGCTGATAACATTGAGTTTATGTAGGAAGTCTGCAGCTTGGATGGCTGGAGTTATCATCGCTACAAGTCATATGTCACTACAAGTCATGTGTCACTACATTTAGTCATGTATCACTTCAAGTCATGTGTCACTACAAGACACGTATCACTACAAGTCATGTATCACTACAAGTCATATATCACTACAAGTCATATATCACTTCAAGTCATGTATCACTACAAGTCATGTGTCACTAGAAGTCATGTGTCACTACAAGTCATGTATCACTACAAGTCATGTGTCACTACAAGTCATATATCACTACAAGTCATGTATCACTACAAGTCATATATCACTACAAGTCATGTATCACTACAAGTCATGTGTCACTAGAAGTCATGTATCACTACAAGTCATGTGTCACTAGAAGTCATATATCACTACAAGTCATGTATCACTACAAGTCATGTATCACAACAAGTCATATATCACTACAAGTCATGTATCACTACAAGTCATATCCCCCCCCCCCCACCCCCGGAGATAAACTGCTGGATCCATGCGTCAACACCCACTCATTTATGACACATAAAGTCATATGTTGAGTAGATAATTTGTCCCCTGCCTCAGTTTGTTACTCACTGACTGACAGGAGTCAAGTCAAATATTTTCTCATCCATTTTCAATTAATTAATTATGTCATCGTATTGGTGCAAGAAAGAAACTTTTTAAACATTGTTGTAAAATCACAGAATCTGACCAATCTTAGGGACATACAAGTTCTAAAAATATTCATCATACCAACAAATTTAAAAAAAAAAAATGTAAAAAGACAAAATGATAGTCCCAAAACAATTGCAGCCTTTAAAAACTATAAAGCACACTAAAAAAAACAACTCTGGAATATTTTGTCTCCAAATGCTTGCAGATTGAGGCACATATGCAAATACTGTGCAAATTCTGAACGTCTGGTTAGCTATAGATGTCATAAACTTTGTCCCGTCTTACTTCTCCATAAGTAATAGGGTTCAAAGAGAGCTTTGCATATCATTCGATTTACATTCTTGTCATTCCTCGGAAAATTTCCAACTCCAGCCAGTATCTGTCCAAATGTAAAACTGAACAAAGGTTTGCAGAACTTGAATGCATACAGAAGAACTATGTTGTTTTTGTCTTATTTCTGTACTTCCATCTCAAGATGGTCAGATTTTGATGTAGTCCCATCAATGAGCCCCTCTCAGTTTGACATGCTTTTTTTAGTACTGGTTGTCACACCTCTGTAGGGGATTGCGCCAAACCAAAGTAGCATGCTATCACAAATTACAGATACATAAATGTAATACATATTCCCATACAGAATCTTAAGCTCACTCACTCACAAGCATGTCAAAAAGAATAAATAAAATACTGAATTGACACCATGTGACAGTGTTGCAATGTCACAATGTCCCAGGAAGGACTAACAGGTGGACACACAGGATAAACAAATTCGAATAAACTTAAGGAGCTATACAAAGTCACATTATTGCTGTTATGAATTAGATTTATTTGTGTATTTGAAAATAAGAAAAAAAAATCAAATGAAGTTCAAAAATTATACACAATCAGTGCCAGTTTGAAACATAGAAGACTCAACTCAGAGCACTGTCTTGGCTGATTTAACGTCTAAACAACTTCACGCTGTTTAGTTTTGTTGTTATTTACATAATATAAATCGAGGAGTCAGAGTGAAACTAGGCTAAGTGCTAATATATTAATATGCACTTAGTCTAGTTTCGCTCTCCCCCCTTGAAATGCAGTTGGGGACAGGCAAAGTGTTCAGTTTTCCAAGGTCCCTCTGCATGGTATTATAATGGAGCTATAAAATTATGAGGGACACAACTACAGCTGGTACATCCCTAGCTTACCATAGCTCACACAACAAACTCAACTGATTGTAATGCATTCCATTTTTCTATTTATAGTACCAATGACCTTGACCCACTAAATGCCATAATCATGTACAATCCTACTCTACAGAGTCAATATTCACCAGGACATTATAACCCAATTAACTCTATTACAATAGCCCTTATGTTTCAGAAAGAAGTGAGATTATTTCAGCTTCAGAGCTTCACCTCAGTTACAGCAGAAACTGAAAATAACATATCTTATCTGCCTGTGAATTCTGGACGGCGAGAAGTCTGATATTCAATTAAGCTGCCAGTTGATTTGTTTAAAGTAGACTTTGAAAACTTTTATATTATATCTTGGACACCATTCTGTCTCTAGGTAAAATTTTCTGCATCCGCTACAGGATTAAATTGAAAGTTGAAATTATTTTCAGCAGCATTTTCACATTAAGTCCTAAATCTCGGAGGATTTCTGTTGCCAAATTTATCCAATCTTCCGGAGAGGTTCAACACTGAGATGCAGATAACTGAAGACTTCCAGCGTCACAAGCCGAAATTAATGAAGTGATTGTCTGATTAATTATTTAGCCACTTGAGGTTTTAAAATGCCAGAGAACATCAAGAAGTTGTCATGTGTAACTTTTTACCTAATATAATGACGTAGATGTTTGCCTTTGTTTTCCAACTTTGGTTAGAGACAAGATGAATTAAATATTACACGGGCCTATCAGATATAACTATATCAAGTTGTTAAAAGGCAGATTCATTATCAGAGCCATTTCTGAAAATGCTATATAAAAATGATTGACATAAAGCTGAAACTTGTTAATATGAGCACTGTTCAGACAGAGACAGCGATTGACATGTGACATTTTGACATGTGACATTTTGCAGCATTCAAATTTGAAATGACAGAATTTCATTTAAAATGCGCAGAAAGCAGAGTAGTTGATTATTTTTCTTTTTTAATTAAGGAAACCTATTTAATCCTTGATCAGTTGGCTGCTGCATATGGAAATGTGTAGTTAAAGTAACTTGTTCTTCTGATAAGACAGTCCCCTACCCATAATACAGGATACTGCAAATGTCCCCCACCAATACAACTATGAATGAATTGCTTTTAGTTTCCCACACACACACCAAAGAAATGCCGGAGCTTTAACTTTTTTGGGGAAAAAAAAAAATTGATAAATGATACTTAAATATACCCCTATATGCAATTTAGTTTGGCACAGAAATTTTCTTGGCTCAAGGGCCACAATTCTGTCAAAAATATGCATTGAAGACAAAAAATCAAGCTCTTTCACATCCTAGTACAACTTTTTTTTCCAAAACTCAGCTGAAAATCTCAAGGAAAACCAAAAGTATGATGAAGGATTCAATACTGTTCAAAGGCCATAACTCCATGAAAATAAACAAAGATGGATGAAATGCTAAATCAGTTTGTATTTCAGGATAGTACATTATAACATGTACCAACATTCAGGATAGTACATAATAACATGTACCAACATTCAGGATAGTACATTATAACATGTACCAACATTCAGGATAGTACATTATAACATATACCAACATTCAGGATAGTACATTATAACATATACCAACATTCAGGATAGTACATTATAACATGTACCAACATTCAGGATAGTACATAATAACATGTACCAACATTCAGGATAGTACATTATAACATGTACCAACATTCAGGATAGTACATAATAACATGTACCAACATTCAGGATAGTACATAATAACATGTACCAACATTCAGGATAGTACATAATAACATGTACCAACATTCAGGATAGTATGTTATAACATGTACCAACATTCAGGATAGTACATAATAACATGTACCAACATTCAGGATAGTACATTATAACATGTACCAACATTCAGGATAGTACATTATAACATGTACCAACATTCAGGATAGTACATTATAACATGTACCAACATTCAGGATAGTACATTATAACATATACCATCATTCAGGATAGTACATAATAACATGTACCAACATTCAGGATAGTACATTATAACATATACCAACATTCAGGATAGTACATTATAACATGTACCAACATTCAGGATAGTACATTATAACATGTACCAACATTCAGGATAGTACATAATAACATGTACCAACATTCAGGATAGTACATAATAACATGTACCAACATTCAGGATAGTACATAATAACATGTACCAACATTCAGGATAGTACATAATAACATGTACCAACATTCAGGATAGTACATTATAACATATACCAACATTCAGGATAGTACATAATAACATGTACCAACATTCAGGATAGTACATAATAACATGTACCAACATTCAGGATAGTACATAATAACATGTACCAACATTCAGGATAGTACATTATAACATATACCAACATTCAGGATAGTACATAATAACATGTACCAACATTCAGGATAGTACATAATAACATGTACCAACATTCAGGATAGTACATAATAACATATACCAACATTCAGGATAGTACATTATAACATATACCAACATTCAGGATAGTACATGATAACATGTACCAACATTCAGGATAGTACATAATAACATTACCAACACAGGATAGTACATAATAACATGTACCAACATTCAGGATAGTACATAATAACATGTACCAACATTCAGGATAGTACATAATAACATATACCAACATTCAGGATAGTACAAAATAACATGTACCAACTTTCAAGATAGTACATAATAACATATACCAACATTCAGGATAGTACATAATAACATGTACCAACATTCAGGATAGTACATAATAACATGTACCAACATTCAGGATAGTACATAATAACATGTACCAACATTCAGGATAGTACATTATAACATATACCAACATTCAGGATAGTACACTATAACATGTACCAACATTCAGGATAGTACATTATAACATGTACCAACCTTCAGGATAGTACATAATAACATGTACCAACATTCAGGATAGTACATAATAACATGTACCAACATTCAGGATAGTACATAATAACATGTACCAACATTCAGGATAGTATGTTATAACATGTACCAACATTCAGGATAGTACATTATAACATGTACCAACATTCAGGATAGTACATTATAACATGTACCAACATTCAGGATAGTACATTATAACATGTACCAACATTCAGGATAGTACATTATAACATGTACCAACATTCAGGATAGTACATTATAACATATACCATCATTCAGGATAGTACATAATAACATGTACCAACATTCAGGATAGTACATTATAACATATACCAACATTCAGGATAGTACATAATAACATGTACCAACATTCAGGATAGTACATAATTTAACATGTACCAACATTCAGGATAGTACATTATAACATGTACCAACATTCAGGATAGTACATAATAACATGTACCAACATTCAGGATAGTACATAATAACATGTACCAACATTCAGGATAGTACATAATAACATGTACCAACATTCAGGATAGTACATTATAACATATACCAACATTCAGGATAGTACATAATAACATGTACCAACATTCAGGATAGTACATTATAACATGTACCAACATTCAGGATAGTACACTATAACATGTACCAACATTCAGGATAGTACATAATAACATGTACCAACATTCAGGATAGTACATTATAACATATACCAACATTCAGGATAGTACATAATAACATGTACCAACATTCAGGATAGTACATAATAACATGTACCAACATTCAGGATAGTACATAATAACATATACCAACATTCAGGATAGTACATTATAACATGTACCAACTTTCAAGATAGTACATAATAACATATACCAACATTCAGGATAGTACATTATAACATATACCAACATTCAGGATAGTACATTATAACATGTACCAACATTCAGGATAGTACATTATAACATGTACCAACATTCAGGATAGTACATTATAACATGTACCAACATTCAAATCAGGATTATAATGCTCCAAGCATCATGTAGACATAAGAACTCTATGCCCATGCCATTTCATGGTGGGAGGGGGGTGGGGGCATTAAACCAACAATAACGACAAAAATATTTCCAAACACTTTTATTTATTATTGCAATATACAACTTGGATATGACTTAATAAGGTAGATGGATATAAGAAAGGGCACTCATGGCCACTTAAACTTTCTCTCTGCCTTTAGTGGGATTATTAAATCAAACTGGCTGGAAATTCTAAATCACAGACCATTAAATTAATGCCTCCCGCATCCTGCTGCTAAAGCTAATTCTCTCCCTTAACTGGTGTCCATTTATTGGTGAAATTAAGTCTGCATTATCAATTACTGAACGCACTCAGAAACTCTGCAGAGATTTTTCAATATACAATGAGCTTATTTAGTTTTAAATGATTTTGAACAGTGATTGTTCACTTGACCGTGATAAGGTATACTGTTTATGTTCCATCTTCTGACATTTCTTAATGAGCACTTAGAATAGTTTGTTGGTCAACCCCAAGATAAAAGCCAGATAAAAACTCAATGCCACTGTACAGAGTGAGTTGCAAATCAGGATTATGGTATTATTAGATTTTTTTTTTTTTAATTATTGAAAATGCAGAACCAAAAAGTGACAAATAATAACAATGGACACATTTTTAATATCCTGAATACTTTTATTTTACAGAATTTTGAAACAGGAGAATTTTCTGGAGACTTTGATATGAGTGGCCGATCTGATCTAGTTCAACATTTATTTTTAAAAATTGATACTGAACATGCAATGATATTCAACATGTGCTATTTCATACAGTATCACTAATTTTGGAAATAAGAAAAATATATTAACCCTTTCCCTCATAGAGGAAACCATGAAAAGACCTATGCGAACAGCATAAAACCAGATCAGCCTGCGAGTAACTCGCAGGCTGATCAGGTTTTATGCTGTTCGCTGCTCCTCAGTGGTCTGGAAATGAGGACTTTATAATTAAATTTGGTAAGGTTTAACTGTGGTTTTCTGCAGATCAGGCTTTATGTGGTACCTATTGAGTGCGTCAAAATGAGTCTATATGAGGGAAAGGGTTAAATGAGTCTATATGAGGGAAAGGGTTAAAATGAGTCTATATGAGGGAAAGGGTCAAAATGAGTCTATATGAGGGAAAGGGTCAAAATGAGTCTATATGAGGGAAAGGGTTAAAATGAGTCTATATGAGGGAAAGGGTCAAAATGAGTCTATATGAGGGAAAGGGTTAAAATGAGTCTATATGAGGGAAAGGGTTAAAATGAGTCTATATGAGGGAAAGGATTAAGAATATCAATCTAAGTGGCAACATATTTCCCAGCTAGTATTGTCCAACATTCAACCACTTGTAAACCTCTCTTTATTCTTCCTGTAAGGAATGTATGTGGCATGATACCACACTGTATTACTGTTTCAGACAATAGCTGGTCAGTATCTACTATTCCTTATAAATGCATACATGTATTATTAATTGAATGCTGAACAGGATTTGAAGGCCTTGTATCATACTAAAATATGATAAAAAAAAGGTTAATAATTTAATATAATTCAATTAGTTATCTTTGCCTTGATGGTAATGAGTTCAGCACCAATATATTTTGTTGAAAATGTCACGTTTTATTTATACTATATATAATACTATATTTATATTATATAACATTGTTCGGTAAAAAATAACCAGAAAGAAGCTTGGTAGAAACCAACCAGTGAATAGCTTCATAGAAACCAACCAGTGAATAGCTTCATAGAAATCAACCAGTGAATAGCTTCATAGAAACCAACCAGTGAATAGCTTCATAAAAACCAACCAGGAAGCAGCTTGGTCAAAATCAACCACAACCATGGAGCATTTCAAGCGTATCTTGACAATGAAATGTATATAGCCTCCAAGTATCTTTACGAGAAGTTCTAGCTTTCTGATAAAAACTGAAACCAAGGTGCAGCCACACATATCACTCAGTGACATAACCTTTCAGTAACTGCATTGTCTCCCCAGATAGTGTTAAACCTCATCGTCAAGAGTTGATGAAATACATACTTGAACATCAAATACAAGTGCATGTTAAGAGGTTCAAGCTTCAGCAAAAAAAAACAACGATAATAATGCTGACCTTTCCTAATTTATTCTTAAATTTGTTGAATAAATAATAATTGGATACATATTTTATTGTTTAAACTTTACTCACATACTGACTTAACATTATGATCATCATTAAATTATCCCACTCTCTTCTTGAAATATCTAAAACTAAGAATGTTACTGAAGACAGTGAACCACCTGTGTCATCATTCCCCTAGAAAATTGCTCTACTTTCATCAGTCAATTTCTTCATAAATATATTAACTCCTTGAACCAGCCATCTCAATGCACCCTTTGTTGAGTACCAGTAAGTTAGGGTGTCTGACTTACTTCAAAATAAATTCAGTGTAAATTCAATGTATAAACCATTTCACAAATAGCTTTGTTGTGTATAGACTCTTACGTGAGAGTGACAGTTGAAACCCTTAAATTTCTCTGATGGATTACTCTCCTTGTTTTCTATCTCCACAACATTCCCTCTTACTTCCTCTGACTTAGAAAGGTTCAAAATCTTTACCATTTTTAATAACAGAGCCTTCCTTATGGTAATCATTATGAAAATGGCTTGCTTCAAAATAGTTTCTGAAACTGCATTATGAAATCCCTGGAGAGCCAAGCCAAGTAATCGAGAAAGCCAAGACGAAACATGTATCAAGGAAACAAACTTTAATTACGTTATTAAATTGCAAACGACCAAACTTGATGGAGCTCAGGGAAAAATTAATTAAAAATTTATAGGATAAACCAGGGGCAATATAGTTCAAGCTGATTTTACCTTTCTATGAAATTAATTCTTTCCTCAAAAGAATGTTCAAAACAGTTTTCAAAGACAAAATCTTCTCCATCCAAAAAATGGGTGAAAAGTGGTGGAACCATGACAACCTAGCTATCACAGGCTAGCGGGAAGTAAAACAGAGAGACCCTGCCAACAGTAATGAGAGAATGAGTGAGTAAAGGCGGCCATTTTACCAATGAGGCTGGGATCCACCTCTCAGAAATTATCAAAAATCTGACTCCCAATCTAATGAAATTAATATTTTTTACAATTTTAATTCAAAATAGATTTACAGAACAGTTTAATGTACTAGGTGTTTCCTAAATTTAAAGAGGTTCCAACAGCGTGTTTTTAATATAATCAATATTGAAATTTTCAGTGGCATTTTGATTAGAATGAAGCTTTTTATTTTTATTTGTTAGGCTTTTCCCCCATGGATGATAATCTATGTGAATGAAATGAAAGCAACATAAAACAATAAGCATCATCATAATTATACACCTGTCCATAGAAAATCAAATTGTCCTTTCTGTCATCACATTGACAGCACTGGTTATCACAAAAAATTCCCATCTTTTTCAATGTCATGAATTCAAGGGCCAAAATTTACTCTTGAGAGTCTGGGACATTCTGGCTGGTTATCTAACTTGGTTAGGAAACACAATACACATTGTGACAAAGATTGCTAAAGATTGGTTCACATATATTGTCAGTATTAGAAAGTGGACAAAGTTTTAATGTTGCAATTTTTCATCAATTCAAGGGCCGTAACTCTGAACTGTCTGAGACATTCAAGCTAATGTTATTAAACTTTGTTGAGATATTGTACCCATAAATAAATGGGAATAAGTTTGGACAATATCAGTTTACTAATATCAAAGTTAGAGAGTGAACCCTGTTATTTTTGTGATTTTTCAATTTAAGGACAATAACTCTTGACTGTCAGGGCAATCTGGCTGGTTATCACACTGACCTAGATATTGTGCTAATTCTCATTGTGCCCAAATTTTTGTAAAGATTGGGTCATGTTCATTGGAGTAGGAGAGCGTTCCCTGTTATTTTGCAATTTTTCATCAATTCAATTGCCATAACTCTTGAGTGTCATGGACATTCTTGCTGGTTATGGAACTTGGTTGATATACTGTGCCTATATACATTGTGACCAAGTTTACAAAAGACCAGTTCACGTTTGCTAGAGTTAGATCTTATGGACATTGTGATTCCATAAAATGTCCCGTAATTCAACAGGCGTATAAATATTAACTCTTACATTATCTTGATTTAATATTCTTAACATTGGCAAAAAAATGTATTCATTTATTCCAAAAACAAATAAAGAAAATATATTTCTGATGAAATGAGTCATAGCCAGTGCCTTTAATTTGCCATTCTTCATGTTACTGCAGTGCAAATTCCTTTTACCATTTCTTAGTTTTCTGTAATTTTTTAAATACCTGTTTCAATATTCATATACAACTTTTTTGTGTGCCTTGTACATTTAAGACTTAATATTTCAAGAGAAGTTACTGTTCATCTGTATATCATGTTATAACATTACATATAATAATATTTCCTTTGATTCAATTTCATAATCTTTTTTTCTTATAAAAAACAACAAACAAGAAATAAAACTATATTAGGCCATTCTTAAAGATATATTGAAATGTTTAAAAGCACATATGCTACAAGCATATAAGATATAGTTGCAGGACTGATTGGATAATGTGACTGGGTGTGGTATCATGCCACATGCCTACGGCATGATACTGAAGTGTAGCAGCACTATATCTGTCTCAAGTAGACATCATCTCCAAATGACTGAAATACTGTCTGTGGGACGTTTAAACACAACAAACAAACAAAATATGCTACAAAACAAATGTAACTGTGAAAAATAACCAATCTGTAACAAGATGATAAATTGTCCTTATTAGTTTACTTTTCAGGCCCTATCAGACACCCTCGGGATGATATTTTTGTTTTCACTAAATAACCCCTATCAAATTTGTTCACTTAAAAATCCAGAGAAAAGCATCCTTGAAATTCCTAAAATATCTGAGAAATTCCTAAATATGGGCGGGAGAAATACAATATTAATGTCTAACTGAGTAGTTTGTACTAAACTATTCCTAATAAAGAATAATATATATATATAATATTTTCAACAGACTTCTAAGTTCCTCTAAATAAAAAAAGTTAAAAACATGGAAATAAAAACTCTATTAGTCCATGCTCTCTGGTTTAATGGTAATTACAAGAGGGACATCTTGGTAGACATTATAAATCAACTCAGATTTTGCCCTGGGTTTGATGATATTAAAAAAAAGAAGATAAGTTTGGTTGATTCTTTAGAATAAGTAACTCACTATAAAAAAAACTATATCTTTGTTTCCATTACTGAAAATTTAGATATTGTAGAAAACTTTGACATATCCTAAACAAAAGAATTAGACAGGCTTTTGAAAATATCATTGAGAGCAAAAGGTTTACAGTAAATACGGTTATACTGCAAGAGTTGTCTCTTCTCGAATAACACTGCTAGAGTTGTCTTATCTTGAAAAACACTGCAGGAATTGTCTCATCTTGAACAACACTGCAAACTTGTCTCATCTTGGACAACTTTGCAAAAGTTGTCTTATCTTGAACAACACTGCTAGAATTGTCTCATCTTGAACAACATTGCAGAGTTGTCTCATCTTGAACAACATTGCAAGAGTTGTCTCATCTTGAACAACATTGCAAAAGTTGTCTCATCTTGAACAACACTGCTAGAATTGTCTCATCTTGAACAACACTGCTAGAATTGTCTCATCTTGAACAACACTACAAGACTTGTCTCATCTTGAACAACATTGTCAGAGTTGTCTCATCTTGGACAACATTGCAAAAGTTGTCTTATCTTGAACAACATGCTAGAATTGTCTCATCTTGAACAACATTGCCAGAGTTGTCTCATCTTGAACAACATTGCAAGAATTGTCTCATCTTGAACAACTATATGAGGGAAAGGGTTAAGAGATCTATTTCATGCTTAAAATCTTGCTGTAATTTGTGACAGGAGAGAAAATGTAAACCTGAGTTTCTCTAGAAAGGACCTACAGTGGATAAAAAGTATCATTTATAATTGCAGTAAATGAAAATTAGAAAATAAGACATCTTTTCTTAACCCTTTTCCCTCATAGAGGAAACCATGAAAAGACCTATGCGAATAACATAAAACCAGATCAGCCTGCGAGTAACTCACAGGCTGATCAGGTTTTATGCTGTTTGCTGCTCCTCAGTGGTCTGGAAATGAGGATTTTGTAATTAAAGTTGGTAAGGTTTGAGTCTGGCTTTCTGCAGATCAGGCTTTATGTGGTACCTATTGAGTGCGTCAAAATGAGTCTATATGAGGGAAAGGGTTAAAACAACTTCCAATATGTCAGTTTTAATGATGGACTTGGTCAAGGATTCAGAGAGGTACTGTACAGAGAAAAGTACTGTACAGAAAATAATCTGGGATTGACCCCTTCACTTCTTGAGTTTATGACTTAATGACTATTGTTGTTTTTGTATTGGTGTTTACCGTAGCTACGATAGTATTTCAATCATATAGCGACGTCCAGCTAATTACAGGTGGAGGAAGACCCCAAGTACACAGAGGTACCCAGGTAGAACCACCGACCTACTGCAAGCAAGCTGGAAGGCTTCCTCACATGAAAAATTAATGACTATTCATACACTTAAGACTGTTTAGAACCTGAGCTATAATATCTTACGTGCAAACAGTGGAGACCCAGATCAGACAGCTCCTTGAAGGAGTACAGTCTGATCTGGGTCTGTTCTGTTCAATAATGTGTCAAAACAAGTCTATATGAGGTATGAGATAAAAAAATCTTTCCAAAGATGGCAATACTAAACTAAAACTGTTGCTACAGATCATGAATTAACCCTTGCTACTGTGAAGTTTGGAGGCTGTAGAAGGAAAGGATTTCTGTGTTGTGGTCAAGGTTAAAGTTTCATAATAAACAGACAGACCAAACACAATATGCCCCTCGATCTATCGATGCAGGGGCATAAAAATGTAGCTTATTTTTCCTGTGAAAGTGGCTCCTCTGAAATAAGTGCTTCCTCTACTGCATGCAGATATAAACACACCGTCATTTTCTTACATCCTATACCTCGTTCACATCTGCAGTTGGAAGATAAACGAGTTTCTGGAGATGCAAAATAACTTTAATGGGCACTCTGGGACAGTACGTGCAATGTTTTTCTTCCTTGATAAAACCGAACATGGCGTCACTGTGATAGGTATCCAAAAGATTAAATTTATGAATATGACAAAATTTAGACCCAACTCAATAAGGAGATCAAATAAAGTTAGTATCCATGGGAGCTATGAAAGGCATTACACAGTTTGTACTGTAAGAAAGTGATTCGAATACACTAAGATGGTTCTTAAGGTTAAGATTAGACCTGAGCTTCACATTAAACAATGGCTAATTGGCTTAAATGGCCATTTAAAGGTGTTTATTAAAATACATCCAAAGTAAATAAGAATTCAAATAGTACTTTTCTCAGAATATATCAATAGGTGCAAATTGTTATGTCATTGGCAACACTGCTATGACACCTAAATGTTCCCATAATGCACTGTGCCTAAAGAAGGGGGAATGTAAAGAGTTTTCTTATTTCAAGGGATTAGGTGCAAATTCAATTTGTAACAGGAACTCAGTTTCTTTATTACTATGAAGTTACAATAGTGTTTTACACCAACAAGCACTCACTTTGCATGAGGACAATGTATACCATCTTATATAATTATCTGAACACAGAGTGCACATTATCTCATTTCAATTATATGAGCATAATAATGTATACAATTTCATATTATTATCTGAACACAGAGTGCACATTATCTCATTTCAATTATATGAGCATAATAATGTATACAATTTCATATTATTATCTGAACACACAATTTCGCACACAGTCCTATTTCCATTATATGAGAACAATGAACACCAACTCATATTATTTTCTGAAGAGTGCACAATGTCATTTCCATTATAAGAGCATAATGTATACCATCTTATATAATTATCTGAACACAGAGATAATGCACAATATACAAGGTTCAAATCATCATGGTATCTCATTTATCTGTAAAC
>CM037793.1:35444560-35494560 GCA_021229015.1 Solen grandis
CCACCTTTGTTATGTACCGTCTTTATTATGTTATGTACACTCTATTTTTCTATTATGTTAAGTTTTTTGTCCTTCCCCATTATGTTAAGTATATTCTTTATTATGCTGTGTACATTTTACATTATGCTATGTATATCATCTTTTTATGTTATGTACATTCTTCATTATGTACAATCTTTATTACATTGTGTACACATTCTCTGTCATAATCTTTGTTATATTGTGTACATTCTCTGTTATAATCTTTGTTACATTGTGTACATTCTCTGTTATAATCTTTGTTACATTGTGTACATTCTCTGTTATAATCTTTGTTACATTGTGTACATTCTCTGTTATAATCTTTATTACATTGTATACATTCTCTGTTATAATCTTTGTTACATTGTGTACATTCTCTGTTATAATCTTTGTTACATTGTATACATTCTCTGTTACAATCTTTATTACATTGTGTACATTCTCTGTTACAATCTTTGTTACATTGTGTACATTCTCTGTTATAATCTTTATTACATTGTGTACATTCTCTGTTACAGAAGCCTTCCAGCTGGCTTGCGGTAGGTCGGTGGTTCTACCCGGGTACCTCTGTGTACTCGGGGTCTTCCTTCACCTGTAATTAGCTGGACATCGCTATATGATTGAAATACTATCGCAGCGACGGAAAACCCCAATACAACAACAACAACATTCTCTGTTACAATCTTTATTACATTTTGTAAATTCTCTGTTATAATCTTTATTACATTGTGTACATTCTCTGTTACAATCTTTATTACATTGTGTACATTCTCTGTTACAATCTTTGTTACATTGTGTACACTCTCTGTTATAATCTTTATTACATTGTGCAAATTATTTAGTATGTAATGTACATGTACATTATTTATTATGTTATACACATTTTGTATCATGTTATGCACATTGTGTTTTATGTTTTGTTCCTTACTTATTATCATGTTATGCACATTGTGTTTTATGTTTTGTTCCTTACTTATTGTGTTTTGTGCAGTCTTCTTTATATTATGTTTGATGTTTGTTCTTAATTGTTGTTGTATATTTTTTTGTGTTGAATCTTATTTTATGTAGGTTTTCTTTACTTTGTTGTGTACATTCTTCATTATCTTACGTATATTTTGACAACATTAACGAGTTCCGTCCTCGTGACTATATCGTGTAGTTAAAGGCAACTATATGAACTAACCTATACTTATATATGAACTTACCTATACTTATATATGAACTAACCTATACTTATATATGAACTAACCCATACTTATTCTGACGACTGCTGGCAGCCGGTGTAAGCAACGTTGGGTAGGGTCTGGCAAATCGAAAATTACTGAAATACGATCTCAGGCTTAAATTGCTCGCATTGAAACGAACAACTTACGCTACGGCATTATATATGCTTACTTTCTCTAAAGCTATACATAATAGAGTTATACAATTGCTTATATGATTATCTAATTCCCACAATATTGATAAAGAAACTGATAAAATTATGATAATTTTATTCTATTAAGATACCTCTCTCTCTCTCTCTCTCTCTCTCTCTGTAGAGTAATTATGATTCTGCCCCTTTTTAGCATTTTGAATTTAAACACTCAAAATGTAATCACTCAAAATGAATTATTTATAATTGACATTATTATTTCCATGATTAATTTTTCATAATTACATAACTCTTACAGACACTTATCATGTCAACTTTCTGCTGAACAAAGTTTTCAATCTATTCCGACAATCAAATTTGCTGCCATCGCGATCAAGTTCCCTGGCCCGTTATCGTATGACGTATACTCTTGCGTAGCTTGCCGCATTTTTTATTTCTCGTTTATGTTGTCCGCATGATCCTAACAAACTTTCCACATAACGAAATCTGCTTCAAACGGAACATACACAATGTATGTACATAACATAATGAAGAATGATCATTATATAATGAAATATGTACATAACATAATGAAGAATGATCATTATATAATGAAATATGTACATAACATAATGAAGAATGTTCATAACAAAACGAAGTCTGTACACATCATAATAAACAATATACAAAACATAATGAAGAATGTACACAACAAAGTAAAGAAGATACATGATATAATAAATAATGCACATAACATAATACGGCTGCACCCACTAGAACAAAGATGGTCAACTTAGGACTGTTCAGGCCCTAAAAAATATTTAACAAAATTTCTTGTCAGCATCTACATAAATAATTTATACTTTGTGATTTGACTATAATATTTTGATAATAAGGCTTAACCACAACTTTATCTATCTACGTATCGTGCATGTAAGGTGTTCGCTACAGGTATATAGGTCGTTTACAAGATATTAATTCCTCAAATTGGTCATAAGAAACATCAGATATGGCATACAAGAGAGCCTTTGGGGCCCTGAGAACAATGTATTTGGGGGGGGGGGCAGAGCCACCATTTTTTTTAAATAATCAGAATTTCATGATTCTTTGTATATTGATAGTAAATTATCTGATCTACTAAAATATGAAACAATAACAGAGTGTCACCGGCCTTAGAAAAAAAAGAGTGTTTTTATAAATATACATATACCAGCAGTTTCGGATGAAATTTACCTGTGATTTTTTTTCTTCATATTAATTATCATTAACAATTATAAGTAAATGTTATGTTAATGAAACAAAATGAATTTAGTGTTTACTATGTATTCATATATCATTAAATACCCTTACACATGTCTAAAACACACCTTTATTTTGCAAAAGAAAGAACAAACCAATTGCATTTGCTTTAAACTTTGTTAAAACATTCAGTTTCTTTTTTCCAGAGATTCAGATTGTCCATATGAGTTTGTTTTCTATATGATTTGGATTCTGTAGTGAGGTCGTAATATGTTGTATTACATATTCAAAATTTATCATTTCGCTATTTTGAGATGAAAAGACTGGGATGATGTGTTTTATTGACGATGATGATTTATAGCTTTTAGTATAACTGTTATTATCATAATAATGACAAAATATTCTACAAGCAACAAAATTTTTCAAATATGACATTTAGGTTGTACCTTCTCCTTTAATTTGTAAAAAATATATATATTATTCAACAGAGGTCAAAGTCAAAAGGGATATAAGATAAAAGGATAAACTGTTCTTTATTGTAAACATCATAGTTCTTTTGCATATTCATAATCTTTAGGAAAAATACAGATTTAAATCTTCTGTGTACAGATATATTTAAGATTGAATATAAAATGTTGGGTGTAGAACTAGTTAATTCATATAAATTATTGGTCGGTATGTATATAGTATATTAGTATGATCATTTATTTAACATAGGTCAAGGTGAAAATAGTTCCAAAAATATTTTTTTAATGTTTCAATATTTTGTCAGGAAATAAATATATATTGTATATTGTAATTAAGCCTTTGCTATTTTCAATCAGTATACAATGCATGAATACTTGAAAAAAGTTTTGAGATTGATTTTCTTTTACAATAGACTTTTCGAACCAAAAAGTGACTCGGTGTATAGAAAAATAATGTACACTCCACATGTTCTTGGGGGTAACTATCAAAATTCAGGCCTGATTAGGGCAATAGTCACAGGATTCTTTAGAGGCATGAAAAAGACGATCTTAAAATGTTCAAAAAATTAATCAATTCTAATATTTGATGTTGGTATTTAAACCAAAACAATTTCTTATATTAAAAAAAGAAAAGAAAGAAAAAAATGAATCAATCCTGTCGTCTTTATCATGCAAAGTAGTGAGTCAGGAAAGTACATAATTATCTTTTTACTTTTTGTTTAATTTTTAATTCAGTTCCGAATATCTAATGATAGCAGTACGGACACAACATGGATTATGCTGAACATTAGTAAAGTGACTCAAAATATACAGATGTGGAATAACTATTACTAATTGTCGGGTGGCAGGTCACGTGGACTGACCACTCGCCAGCGGCCCCTGCCAAAAGTTGACAGTTCGTTTATACAACAATCTTTTTAAGACAATATTACCTGATTAACAAAAGGTCCCGGAGAATAATAAGTTCTAACACCGAAAGCAGTCAACAAACTTACAGCAGTTTAGGAGACGGTCCCAATTAACATCTTAACAGTGCCAGATTTCAGACCGTTCAAATTTTATTGATACACTCATTACAATATACAATTGTAAATAGAAAAGCGTTATTTGATGCAAGGAAATATTATAAACATTATTGTAGAGATCAGAGAGTTGGGTAAGAAAATGAACGAAATGAGGACAAATAAACCGCGTAATTTCTGGAAACAGTTTAAGCGCGCTAAAGTTCATCCGTCTTGTGATAATGTATCATGTGAAACCTTTTACGAACATTTTAAACGTCTAGCTGCACATATTGAAGTGAGGGATGATAAATAAATCGAAATAAATGATTTTTTTTTAATAATTTTGATACGCAAAGTAATACCTATGCTACATTTTCAGAATTAGACATACCAATAACAATAGATGAATTATTTTCAGCTACCAAACGACTAGGAAATAATAAGACGTGTTCAACAGACTGCATTTAAAGAATGTATTTACACGTCACTCGAAACCTATTTAACTATACATGTATTTTGAACAATGAGACATTACAACAGAGCTGGTCAACCGGTATTATTTTACCGACGCGTCTGATCCAAACAACTATTGCGGCATAACAATAACAAGCTGTGTTTGTAAATTTTTTACTGTTATTATAAATGAACGGCTTAAGAAATGGAACAACCAAGTAATTATAGATACACAATTCGGCTTTAAGCAAACCTTTAGTAAAGTGGATAGCATTTTTGTTTTAGATTTTATGAAACGACGATTACAAACAAAAGCAAATTATCTACCTGCTGTGTGGACCTTTGTAAGGCGTACGACTGTTAAACCGTATATGTCACGGAACGTATATATCACACAAGTGAAATATTCGGTCGAAAATATCACGCACATGAAACGAATATATCACACAAAATGTGATGTATACGTTTGACTTCGTTTTTTTTTCAACGAATATATCACCTACTTTTGAAAACAAAAAACGTTTCTGTCATTAGAAATATTTCTTTGTAAAGGAAGTTTAACTCGTTATTTTTATCCTGGAAATTTAAAGAGTATGGACGGATTAGGAATTACTACGAAATTCTAAAAGGACAGTTGAACGCATTGTAGCTTTTAAATGTCATTTATTCGGTCAGGTATATCACACACATGTGACATATACGTTCCATGACATTTAAGGTTAGAGATACGACTATATTGACCGTAATTCTCTGTGGCCAAATCAAAGATGCACATATGATAGCACAGAATTAGAAGTTTCATTACTTATTACTAGTACTATCGCGGGATGTGGGTGGGGGTCTGTTGCACCAACAACTAGGACACTTGGGGATAAAGACCTGGGAGCAATGAATTCGTTGTTTAGTGTAATTAGAGGTCGTGAAAATACCATTTAATATTGTATTCAATTTATTTGATTCCTATGTTTTATCAATCCTTAACTATGGAAGAGAAACGGGGCTATTTAAAAGCAGATTGTCTCGAGATAGTTCATAAGGGGGCCGCCGTGGCCGAGCGGTTACAGTCGTGGACTTCAAATCTCTCAGCTCCTCACCGCTGTGGGTTCGAATCCCGGTAGGATTTTTCATGTGAGGAAGCCTTCCAGCTGGCTTGCGGTAGGTCGGTGGTTCTACCCGGGTACTTCTGTGTTCTCGGGGTCTTCCTCCACCCGTTATTAGCTGGACGTCGCTATATGATTGAAATACTATCGCAGCGACGGTAAACCCCAATACAACATCGATAGTTCATAAGAAGTTCTGCAATTGGGTATTAAATGTAAAACAGTCAACGAATACGCTTCCCCTCTATGCAGATTTCCTATTTATACATCGCGTTACGTAAGAAAAGACAAATATTGATTAAAATTATTTGGTGCCAAAAGTGAGAATGCTTTATCGAATACCATTGTTTATCTCAAAAGACGAGAAATAGAGGCAAACAGAAGCATTAGTAATTGGTCATCAAGAATTAGAGAAAGTTTACAAGATTTGACTTGACTATTGAGTTAACCTTCGCTTCGACAGTATCTCAGTCATATAGCGACGTCCAGCTAATAACTGGTGGAAAAAGACCCCAAATGCACAGAGACATCCGGGTAGAACCATCGACCTACCGCGAGCCAGCTGGAAGACTTCCTCACATTCCACCAGAATTGAAGTCTTTACACATGTTCAGCACTCGTCTCTGGTGCAGCAGTCGGGCACGTCTCTGTCTCTTAGCAGCCTCTGCGCTCGTTTTGATTTCAGCCCTCACCTTCATTGCAGCAACGCCGAAAGAGTCTGCCTCATGTGAGTGAAGGGTCACATTGATAACATTAGTTTCCTGTGCATGACATAAAAGAAACGGATAATGGTCACACTAATTTCTAAATAAAATTTAACATAAAATACCTTAATAATTAATCCCAATCATAGTCAGTATAATTACTTCTCCTTTAAATATAAACTTTTACATATATTGAAGATATTTCCGTGTTACATCTTCAAAATACTAAATATAAATTTTGACGCATCATTCACGTAAGACGTTCATTTTAGGCTTAACTTAGTATTTATTGATGTTTTTGTCTATGTTTAAAACTGATTAACCGGGTTTTTTTTATACGTTACTTTAAATGGTTCAAATACATTTATTGTAATTATTGTCAATATAAATTAAACGCACCTGAATATCTGTTGTTAAAGCTCCCTTACACTTTTCAGCCGCTCTCTTGGGACATTCCCATCGGATTGTTGATTTGCTTTCCTTCTTCTTAGTATAGCAAAAACCTTGGTAACAAAGTTTCCAAGCACCCTTATTACTGGTAATGAATAACATGATTAAATTACAATGTTTCAAAATAGGCATGGCTTATATACTTATATTTTTCTGAATATTTTACTCAAATGCCTGATTTAGTATTTTATGGCAGTTTTTTATTGGGAGGGATTATGTCCGCCTATACAAAATTTCATACGGGGGATTATGTCCGGGGGGGGGGGGGGGTTGTCCTACACTCGGTCACAGCAGGTGGGGGCCTGGCTCAGTGGGATACCACATTCCTTTCGAGATGCCTTTAAGTCTTAAAATAATCATTTGTTCTGTTCTGTAAACATGAGGTTGTACATACTCGATATATGGAAAGAGTGTATACATTTCATATATAAGGTATAAGATGTTATCGAATAAGTAGTTCTAATGTAAAAGAAATATTAGTATACTTCAATGAATTTGTAAAGAATGAGGGAGAATTCTCATAAACTGTTCTGTAAATACATTAATAAGAGTAAATATTTCATAATATTTTCATAGAAACATAGTTTTATAAAAAGTGTTAACATTCGTTTAGTTTATCAAACTTATGAGTTTAACAATACTAAGTCTGACATAGAATTTTTAATTTAAAAAAAAATCTCGTTTTTCTAGAAAATCAGGGCACTCAATCATATTATGGTATTCATCTTCTAGTGTTAAATAATATCGTGTACATATTTATGGGAGGAATATCTGCCATTTTATTTATTTTCCTAATTGAGGTTTCATTATGTTTATTACAATTTTACTATGCTTAATATGTTCACAAAATTCTTATTACAATTTCAAAATGCTTATTAAAACCTTGAAATTGTTACTTTAACGATATAGTTCTGTCTGCCATGTTAACGTTAAAGGTTTAAGCTGGAGTTAACGTTCGTATTTGTAAATTGTACATTCTTAATTGTAGTTTTCACTTGCTTATAGAAAACGCTTGTTTTAGACGGAAAGTTCTGCTACAGATCAGATGTCAGAGCTTTTTTAAGCAACTGGGCTGAGGTTCTATAGAACCGGTGTCACGGTGTGCTGAAGTCTCCAAGAGTCATATTGCGCATGTGCAATATTCGGAAGGAATCTTCAGTCCGTCTGAGATTTTCATCTTGTCTCAAATTTCCAACATCTTGTATATGTGTAATATCACAGGTATATGCATTATGGAGACCGATTCCGGCGGCCGAAAAGTTAGAATCCCGGAATCGGGAGGTCGTGGGTTCGATTTCCGGCCGCGACATACCAACGTCGTAAAATAGCTCCCTTGTTTGGCTTTCAGCATATAAGGGCAGTTCCAGCACTGACTGACCCGGTGTCAGGATAATGTGATTTGGTATGGTATATATATATGCTATATAGATATAGCACTATATCTGTCTCAAGTACACAAAGTCTCCAAATTACTGAAATATCGTCGTTGGGACGTTAACCTTAAACAAACAGACTCGATGGAAACATAGGTCTGTCTAGTGGGCCGAGCTTTTGACCCTGGCTCAGATTTCCAACCTGAAGTATATCTTAACTATACAAGACTATCAGGTGAGTGGGCTGAGATTTGTGCACAGATTCAGATTTGCAACCAATGTGTACGATATATCCGAAGTATGTAAGGTAGAGATGGAAAAATGTCAGCCCGTGTATAAGTGGGTTGAGATTTCCATTCGGGCTTAGATATACGAGTAATATCACATGTATGTATGGCAAAGATGAAATGACTGGCCCGATGGAAACATCAGCCCGTCGATAAGAAGGCTTAGATCTCCACCGGGCTCATGTTTCCAACTTGAAATATACGATTAATATCGCCCTTATATTGAGTATTCTGAAATCAACACTGACCTCATGTATACCATCTCCAAGTTGCGCAGCGTGACGTAGTCACTGTGAGGATTTTGTCAGCTCAGCCGCTTAATTTAACCCTTTCCCTCATATAGACTCATTTTGACGCACTCAATAGGTACCACATAAAGCCTGATCTGCAGAAAACCACAGTTAAACCTTACCAAATTTAATTGTAAAATCCTCATTACCAGACCACTGAGGAGCAGCGAACAGCATAAAACCTGATCAGCCTGCAAGTTACTCGCAGGCTGATCTGGTTTTATGCTGTTCGCATAGGTCTTTTCATGGTGTCCTCTATGAGGGAAAGGGTTAAAAATAGGTCTGGCCACTGGCGAATTGAAGGGGGTGCACCCGGCGCTAAAATCGTTAAAAGTATATATGTAAAGTAACAATTTCAATTTTGAAAATGTAATAAGAATTTTGAAAATGCAGCAAACATTTGGCATTGTAATAAGAAATCTGAAAATGTTATACGCATTTTGTAAATGCAATTAGAGTTTTGAAAATGCAACAATGGAATATGGAATCCTCAATTAAAGAAATGAACTGGCGGATATCCCGTCCCATACATAATCTGCTTTCGCGTGGAATATTATTTCATATATCAGTTTCACGGGGTAATTTATGGTTTCTAGTTCGGAATTTTGCGAAACATTTTGTATATCCAATCATCTGCCAATCGCCCAGGGAGGTTAGTGCGAACGAGTCAATCAGCAATGAAGTAGCACACGATAAACGGTGCCATATTAAGAGTTGATTTGAACAAAATAGACTTTTTTTTCATCATTTTTTTAAAAATTCGTCATTTTTTTTTAATTCATTATCTTTTCTTTTTTTTGAGATGCGCGAATTTAGAATGGCGCGAAATGGTATTTGTAGAAAAAAAAAAGGAATAGACTGAATGATTTTTAGATACAAATTAATGATATTTTAGGAGTGTTAAAGCACATTTAAGATTAAAAAAAGAACATTTTTTCGGTCAAAGCAACGTACCGGGTACCTTTGGGTGGTTCTTTACACAGGTCCTCTTCATAAACAAATAATCAAACAAACATTAATATCCTAATTCCCTCGTCTTAAAACTGTTTCTCGCGATAACTTTTTTTGAAGATAGAAACACGGAGGAAACCTTAAGCGAATGCTTTTTGAGGTATTTATGTTTAGTTTCAAGACATGTGACATCCTTGTTAACTTTCTTTACCTCAGGAAAATGTTTCAGAATATCAACTGACAAACAAAAGGATATGGAAGAAAATTTAATATCTGCCTTAGCTACATTTGTTTATATTAAGGATATACATATATGCGCCTGGAATATACAGAGTTAAAAGTTTTTCTTTCTAATATGCATGTAACACTACGTTATTCAACAAAAATTCCAAAACACATGCAATACTTCTATAAATTATGATAATTCATTTTAGAGAACGATCATTTTTTTTTTTTTATCAAATTTCGGTTTTTCAGTTATTGTGACGTAAACTGACGTGCATTTATCGCCAAACCCTATCATTCGATATATTTCTTTGAGATACATATTTAGTGTAAATTTGAAGATAACCTCTGATGGATACCTAAGGAAAATGTATTGTTTGCTGGTAAAAGAAAATTAATACGAAAAGAAGAAGAAGAGGAAGAATATATATAACAAACTCAATACGTTTTCCTAAAGTTTTGTTAACCATAATGATAATCAAGTCTCTCAAGGCACTAAGAGATTCTAAACCTAGCGTTTCAGCAAGGACCTAGCGGTCATTCAGCGGGTCCAGAGGCCATAAACACATTTAAATTGAATAAGATTGTATCTATACACACAATCTGAATAACAAATTGAATCAATTAAAAGGAAGAAAACAATAAATCTTATAACAAAGATTTGGTATGTTGTGATAAAAAAATGGATGAAAAACAAACTAAAAGAGGTTAGTATTAATTGATGCAACTCTAAATGGTTATATAATGAATCGTTCAGGCATCGTACGAAAAACTTACACGACATTGAACCAGTCGGAACATCTTATTTTCATTTCACAATGTTGTCTTTACAAAAAGGCTACCATAACTTATCAATCAATATACATTTACAGCCTATGTTTACTTATTTTTCGGTCCCGATATGTGTCCTGAGTTTTTAGACTATTGTCCATTCCTGGATATACGCAGGCAGATTAATTTAAGATTTATTATGATTCTTAAATAATTTATTCCTCTTAACAAACTTAATAACAAATTACCAAAACGAATCTTTATTTAGTGTATCGAAAAATCTATAGGATTTTAATCGGCCAGTGCAAATGTAGTGTAACACTGAGAGTTCTGGGACTTAAGTATAACGAAGATAGGTTTAGCCAACTAGTAACTTTATTATATATATCGTCGACAGGTTAATAGTTAACCCAGTCTTTACAAATGGCGTACATGGCTAACTAGCCCAGACTAGCCTGCAAGCTAGCCCAGACTCGCCTTGACTAGACTGCTCTCTCTCTGTTCTGTTTAGCTTATATACTCTCACTCTCTTCTCTCTTGCATCATAACCTGTCATTCGTGTCTGGTATTTGTACTGGTAGACAGCTTATACTTGGTGTCACTGGTGTCATTATGCAATCGTGTTCATGTATGTTCATGTAATAGTGTATTTGACCTTTCCCCCTGATTACACGACACACCTCGCATGCTTATGTAAAAAAAAAATGATGAAAAAAAAAAAAGTGGGCATGTGTGGTGTGGCGGATAGAAAAACGGGTGAAAAGGTGTTTGACTGACGTGAGTCAAATGAATTTCGGGAGAAGAAAAAGAAATGAAAATAAGGACTCGTATTACATGTTTGTGCGATTGCATAAGGACTGACAACAAGGTACGAAATTTAAGGATAACTTAAATGGTGAGGATAAAGAAAATAGAATACATGGTAAGACAAAATGGAAGGGAAAGGTATATCAAATAGCCTGAATAGGGAAAGAAACCGTGAACAAAAAAAAATAAGATAAGGGTGAACTGACTAAACTGAACCTAAACTAAATTGAAAATACTATAAACAAAAGATAACAGAACAAAGGTAAATGAATCGGTGGGGCGTCTAGCGTGTGTTATGTCTATCGTTGTGGTGTCTATGCTGCATAGTTAGTCTATCGTTGGTTTTTGCGTTGTTTTAGTGTAGTAGAGTTATGGCGTGTGTGGCGTGTGTGAACGGCGTTGCGTCGAATGCATGGGTCGGCGTTTAAGTGTTGGAAGGGTTTGATGTGTGTTAGGAGTTTGAAAGCTGTGTGGACAGTGTATATGGGTGTTGAATATGGTGACTGTCGTGGATATTACAGTTGGCGGGTAAAATGTAATAATCGCTATGACCTGGTATTGGGTAGACTACTAATGGATATCGCGTGATCGGATTTTGTGGAAACGAATTGTTATTTGTGTTCAGAGACGCTAATTAACAGCTAATGAAGTGTTCGGGATTATTCGCGAGTGTTTGTCTAATTTCGGCTTGATGATTGTTATGTCTATCTTGTTGTCACTGCTGCATAGTGATCGTTCTATCGAATGCGTTTCCTCAGCGGTGATAAATGTTCAGGTATGTTGAATGGTTTAGTCGGCTGTTGCTTTATTTCTTTGTATAGCGAATTATGACGGTTATCATGCATGATCGGAATTTGGTAGGACGCTCTTTCTTTAGTTCAAGCTGTTGCATTTGGTGTGTTCTCTATTACGTAATTTAAAATTTGAACTGGCCGCTGGGAATTTGCCGCGGCGTAAATGGCTAATATCCATCGGCTCATGACCCTGTGTATCTGGGGTAGAGCTATCTGAATGTGCATATCGGCGGTGATCGGATTGTGTGTGTGGGAAACGATTTGTTATGTTGTGTTCAGAGACCGCTAAATTAACAGCTAACTGAAGTGTTCCGGGATTATCGCGAAGTAGTTTGATCCTAACATTTTCGTCTTTGAGACCCTCGATAAAAGATCCTACTAGTTGACACTCAATCAAAGCGAGATTCCTATCGAAACCTGCATAAGTTTCCTCAGCGAGAGAGGCTAAACGTTCAGCGAAAAGTTGAATGGTTTCAGTCGGCTGTTGCTTTATTTTCTTTAGTATAGCGAAATTATGACGGTTATCATGCCCATGACTGAATTTGGTAAGGAGCTCTCTCTTAAGTTCAAGCCAAGTTGCATTTGGTGTGTCTCTTATATACCTACGTAAAAAATTTGAAACTGGACCGCGGGAAGTGTTGTATGCCACAAGCTTTGTTTGCTCATCAGGCATTCCCCCTATGACGGAGCATTTCTCTACATTAGATATCCATTCACGACATTCTAGTGGGTCTCCGTGAAATGGAGGAATATTATTTGTAAAATGTAAGTGACCTAACCTATCAGACAAAGTTTGAACTGCACGTATGAGTTGATGTTCAGCCATTTGAGAATTTTAACCAAACTGTAATGAATCAAGAAAAGGGCACTAACCTTGGAAGTTTTGACGTATGGAGTAGTACTTCGACGTTGTGTTCTGCGTTGATACGGTAAGATCCTGTCTAACGGCACCAAGAAAGTCCTTGTGTAGTGTAACACTGAGAGTTCTGGGACTTAAGTATAACGAAGATAGGTTTAGCCAACTAGTAACTTTATTATATATACCATCGACAGGTTAATAGTTAACCCAGTCTTTACAAATGGCGTACATGGCTAACTAGCCCAGACTAGACTGCAAGCTAGCCCAGACTCGCCTTGACTAGACTGCTCTCTCTCTGTTCTGTTTAGCTTATATACTCTCACTCTCTTCTCTCTTGCATCATAACCTGTCATTCGTGTCTGGTATTTGTACTGGTAGACAGCTTATACTTGGTGTCACTGGTGTCATTATGCAATCGTGTTCATGTATGTTCATGTAATAGTGTATTTGACCTTTCCCCCTGATTACACGACACAAAACGGTGAACGTCTATAATTGTTAATACTTTGAACATATATTTTGCACATGTATCAACATTCAGTATGACATGTTTTGATATGAAATGTTGTTATTTCGTAGGATAAACGCATTCAGATTAATGCAAGAATAATATTGACCCTAAAATAATGTATGCCTCTTAAAAAACTTAATACCAAAACAAATCTTTATTTAATGTATCGAAAACTCTAATGGATTTTAAACGGCCAGTGCAAAAAGGCGAAACACTTTGGTTTAAACAATATTTATTTGCCATATAATACATTTGATACATGTATACATTGTTACGAAATAAAGCTAGAATTGGGAAAAAGTTGATTTACAACTTATATAAATCCCTCTTCTAGGAGAAAAAAACATTTACATAAGTACATTAGTACGCAAATAGTTATGGCAAAAATTCATAGCTCGGATATATCTTCATACTTTCATAGAGAAAAAAAGAAAGTCCATAAGTTAAGGTGGTGAGAATCTATAAATGATAGTCAATTTATATGTTTGAAATAAAAATAAAAAATAAGAATTGCAAAGAGAGATAAAAAGATTAAATCGTACAAACATGTATCAACATTCAAAGAATATGAAATTTTGCTTTTTTGCAATTTTTCCAAAAGACTGTAGAGTAAATAATTGCTTTCATTTCATTATAAATGCTTTTTTTTTAAATTATGCAATGATTCCAATAAAAGTAACTATATCTATTGTACTTGATATTTGTTATTTAAACCCTAGATATTACAATCTTCTGAAAATCTCGGTTTCAAATAATTTACACTTTTAACCTGTTTCTTTTTCTTTCTTTTTTGAAGATATTTTTTTTTTCGGTGTTGACATAAAATACGCCCCCTTTAAACAGTCCCGTCAACAATATAATGACGAACCATGTAAAGAAAGGAAGTGTATTATAAAATTAAGGAGAGGTGGTTCGACTGGAAGCATACACAGGAATATTCAGTGAAAGTCTTAGTATCTTACAGTTGTTAGGGCAAAATCGGACTGCACCTACAACGTATATGCTTCTGTGTGAAATTCATCCCCGAAAGACCTTGAGAAATGCCTAATTTACAGGAAAGATACTATTAAAATAATTACAAGTTGTGGCTGCCTCGTTCTATATTTAGCTCAAAACAACGTCAGCATAAAATTAACATACAAGGAGTTTTTCAGGGGTCCGGGGATTTTCTTCACATCTCCTCTTCTACGGTGTATCAAGATTTATTCAAGCTATTGCAAAAGTCCATGAACTTCTGAAACACCCCATGTACATGTACACCGAGACATCGATGATTTTACTGAACAGTGTGTTTCAGAACACGCTCCGCCCGTTTTTTCTCACAATATTGCCTTGTCTAAACAACAAAGGAATCCGAGAGATTTCCCGTATTCTTTCTTGAAATATTTCACTATTTTGGGCTTCATTTTACATTAAGAGATAAATCAAGCATCATTTGAGGTTTTGCTATTTCGAAATTTTGAAAAACATATTTTTCCCAAAACGCACTGGGGCTTCAATATTATGACAAACTGAAATGCACTGTAAAAGAAAGGCATAAGAAACCCATGATATTCCATCATTAATGTCTTATTTATCATACATTCAACTCTTCGTGATAATATCATATTTTATCACATAGGCATGTGTTATATAGCATAAGTGTACTTAAAAATAGTAACCGAGTGGTTAGCGCCTCCACTTCGGTAGCGTTAGATCGTGGATTCACTCCCCGACTGTGACTGGCCGGGCGTTAAGTGAATCTTATAACTATTATTTCATTTAACTGTAAGGGTCGAACTCTTGTGTTTTTTTTTTTATTGAAATGCCTTTTTGATTAACAAAGGAAATACGACATGCCAGAGGTATGGGAACTGTACAGCGTGCCACTTGCTTACGTCACACAATTTCATTCATAATATTTTCCCACTTACGCATCGCTGCAGAGTTATCGTTCGTTATGTGCCGTGACAACTTCTGTAATTTATGATAAAGATTGTAGTTCATTTTCTGTAAGATATGTAAAAAAAAAATGTCACTCGCCTAAACTGGAGCTCGACATGCAAGCATATATATCGATTCATTGTATAAGGATAGCACGAACAAACAGGTGTACGTAAGGCTTATTCGCTAAACGGCATTGGACTTGGATATCCCAGTCATACATAAAAAATAGTTTAGCCGACCTACCGACCCTATGTTTTTTTTCGGAGATGTTAGTGGAAACAAACTTTTTTCGCCTTATTCAATAACATTACATATCATCTAATGGATTTGATAAATAAACTAGTATTTATAAAACATTAATGATTCAAAATATATGTCACATTATGTGTTAAAACATTTTTATTAAATGATTGGGATTATGAAGAATATGAATTCAATACATCTGACTTGTCCAACGGGCCAGTATATTCTCTTAACAATAAATAAACAATTCATCGTTTGCACTTATTACATTATCACTTAAAAAAACATAAAAGACTTGTTATTAGTTGAGAACATCAACATATCAGGATATATTCATCTATTGTATACGACTATGAATTCTATGCCAATAACATTGAATTTTTAATAATCCGATGTAAATGTTAATTGAGATTTCAATGGTGGAAAGAATGGAAACTTTGTTAAGACTTGACTTCAAAGTACAATCAAACCTGCCTAAAGCGGTCAGTCAAGGGAACAAGATAAAGTGACCGCAAAGGAGAGGTGACCGCTAAATGATTTAACAAAACTGACCCTAATACAGATTGACCGCTTAATACAGTTGGCCGCTAATATTACATTAGATTCACGATAACATTACCAACTATTTGCTGTTTCGGGAAATGCAGTGTGTGAATGAGCCAGGGGCCTTTTGTTCAACAAGATACCATAGTTGCACGAGCGCTTGTCATCCAGGGTGTTTGTTTCATTTTTCGAGGACAACAAACATCTGAATGATTGCGGACACTCGACGGTTGTATAAGCAAATGTAGGAGACCCTGGTGGATGGACACAGATCGACAGCTCCTGTAGGATCCAGATAAGGATCCAGATGTGACAGCTCCTGTAAGGATCCAGATCAGACAGCTTCTGGATGGACACAAATCGACAGCTACTGTAGGGACACAGATCGACAGTTACTGGATGGACGCAGATCGAAAGCTCTTGTAAAGATACAGATCGACAGCTCCGAGAAGGACAGCTTTTTGAAAGACACAGATCAGACAGCCCCCATAAGGAATCTGGTCTGGGTCTTTCCTGTTTATCACATACACATGAAGGGAGGTAGGGACTTCGGATTTTTCATGTGAGGAAGCCTTCCAGCTGGCTTGCGGTAGGTCGATGGTTCTACCCGGGTACCTCTGTGTACTCGGGGTCTTCCTCCACCTGTAATTAGCTGAACGTCGCTATATGATTGAAATACTATCGCAGCGACGGTAAACCCCAATACAACAACAACAACACATGAAGGGGTAATATATTCTGATTTGGAGTTTGGATAATAAGTTAGTTGACCGAGTCATCCATTTATAAGGAAGGCGAATCAATCAAAAAGGTATGCAGCCTACTTGGCTGTCGAATACTTTAATGACAAGTAATCTATCAAACGACAAAGTTGCTAAGCAACGCTACCACATGTATTCGTTTGCAAATAATTATTCAATTAACAAGTGCAGTATGGAAGCTTACCTTGGCCATGACGTGTGGTTGGTGGGATACCTACCCAGTCGTCGTTTCTCCCTTTCATGTTTTCCTGACGTTGATTATGATGCTTAATTTTGAATGTTAGATGTTATCGAACCGGTACCGGTGGCAGCGTGGTTCGAGCGTCTGGTCCGTAAAGGGGAAGCCGCGGTTTCCATCCCCGGCCGCATCATACTAAAGCCGTTCAAACGGTACTGGTATAGACCATTTCAGCAGTGGATCGGCACTACTCGGTATAATTTACTGATTTAAACTGACCAATCAGTGAATGGGAATAATCTCTTGTGTATTTCTTTCTTTCTTTTTTTTCTTCTTTTTTTTTCTCCAAAGATCAATGTGTTGATTTATATACAAGCATGTAGATTATGTGTTAAGGGAGTGCTCGTTGATTTACGTAGGTTTACGTCTCATTTCGGAGTGAAATGGTCTAAATCACCCTTGTTCTTTGTATTCAGCGTCTTGTTACTTGATATATCAGATAAGCTGGTCAATATTTGTCTGATGTAGACAAAAGTCAAAAGTCCAAAAATGACTGATATACTGTCGGCAGAACTTCAATCCAAGTAGACAAATTTATACTAAAAATTGAAGGAAAATATACAGTGATAAGTGGATCTGAATTTTTTTTTTTTTTTTTTTTTAGCAAATGAGCTATAAACAACAAATGTTCAAAAACATGATACATAGTCCCACATCAATGAATATCCTTACTCTTGGCGGCCATCAGTTGAACGGGCAAATTTAAGGAATTTCATATAGATTGTATTATAAGGATTCATTTTCGTATATGTCCCCATTTCTGCTCCAAAAATCCAAATGTACAAAGCACCGAAGAAGCTTAAGTTCAAAACTTTGGGGGATAAGATATTCTGATATGGACATATGGACAGATATAAAGGCATACAGTAAAGAAAAAAAAAAAAACGGAATAAACAGTTTAACATTTTTAGTTATGAAGTTTTTATCTATCAAACTATGATTCGACATTGACTTAACGACGGATAATGTGCGTTTCATCATCATCATCTCATCATCATCTTCAGTGATCGCCTCACTCTAAGAAGAGTATATTCGCGATTTGGAACATTACAGTAATGTGCCGTCGAGGGACGCTTTACATGTTGTCACGCCAATCAACGCCGAATATCTGTTTTAAAGATATTTCTTGTTTTTAAAATTATCTTATTTTATGACGAAAATGAAAAGAAAGAAAATGTCACGGACTGTGATATTTAACTCGTTCCCTCATAGAGGAAACCATGAAAAGACCTATGCGAACAGCATAAAACCAGATCAGCCTGCGAGTAACTTGCAGGCTGATCAGGTTTTATGCTGTTCGCTGCTCCTCAGTGGTCTGGTAATGAGGATTTTACAATTAAATTTGGTAAGGTTTAACTGTGGTTTTCTGCAGATCAGGCTTTATGTGGTACCTATTAAGTGCGTCAAAATGAGTCTATAATAGGGAAAGGGTTAAACAATGACATGTGTCCTGCTGTGTATGTTATATAGAGGAGATATTAAAACAAAATGATACTCATCCTCTTTGTCGTCTAAATTACAATAAACACAATTTCTTTTGAGTTCTTTCTCATTTATTTCTAACACATCATTCATATTTAATGTATATAGTAAATGAAGAAATTGAAAACCCTGTATCTCTACAACATTAAGACATTTTAAGAATAAAGATTAAAGCAGCTGCTGTATTAAATTTTTAATTTAATGTTATGGTCATGGTCCATCAAATGATCGTGGGAATTTTATAGTAAATGCAAGCTTTTATAGACTTTGAACAACAGAGCCTACAACTCAGTGGATCCTTGTATCTGCACTGATGTCTTTTTAAGCATTTGAATGTCTCTGATTATAATTTTAATGATGGATGGGTTACCTTAAAATGGACATTTGAGGCACATGTAGAGGTATTCTTATTCCTCCACCTTGTGAAAAAGATATTGAGTTTTAAGATGATAGGAAATGATCGAGGAACCGTCAATTACACGGATGTTATATATCGTCATCATCATTTCAACCATTTTTATGTTTTAACATTATTGATATCATTTTCGTCATCAGCATCATCATTATTATGTACACATGAGCATATATGAAAAGCTGTGTTAAGGCACAAAAAAGATAGTTCCGTTTCTGGTCTCCCGACCGACTTTACCATTCCGATTTAAAAAAAAAAATTATTTCCCTTTTTCCCCTTTAGTTTCATGTAAAAATAAATAAATAAATGAAATCCAGAACTTCCGTCACTCTTTTTTATTTGCTGGACAGAAACAGGGGGGGCGTAACAAAGGTTTGTATGCTAACGGGTTATTTCAGAATCTACCTATTTAATTGACCATAGCAGTATCGTTTTAAGCTTTGCCACATACTGCGCACGCATCCTGAAAAATATTTCTATATTAAACTATACATGTACATTGATGAACTGGTTTTACAAATTTAAAAAAAAAAAAAATAGACCGAAGAAGATCAGAGCATCACTAGTTCCGACAACTCTTGTAGATCTGCAATAATCGACGCCATTCCGATATCACGAAGCAACTGGTAGAGTTCTATTTTTAGACATCACACAGCTCCTAGAATTGGTTCACTTGACATAGCATAGAGATGTCTATAGCACGCGTGTAGAACTCTCATCGTTAAACATATACAGGAACAGATAGGGAAATATGCATTGGAGGTTATTCGTGCTAAATTTCTGAGACTGTTACATTCTTTTCAGTCGAAAACCTAGAATTAAATGTAAGCAGGCAGTGGATATGTGAACCAAGAGCAATGGTACATCACAAGCGCTAAGCCTTCTGCCAGAATAGATCCAGGGAAAGAATCAAAATGATAAACATGGCCAGATTTCTGTGTTTCCTGCTGTTGCCAATGATGTGGAACCGGGGTAAATATTGTTTATATTCTTTTTTTGTTACTTCGATACCTTATTCATTGTAAGTTTGTATTAGCTGATGACGTGGAATATTTCTTGACAATGGATAGAACTACCGGTACTGACGTATGCAAAATTTGCCAGGTAAAGTGAAAGTTATAATTAGTGACACATCGAGGCGTACACCGCTGAATACAGGATTAATTGTTCGGATGTAGGCTCATTAGATATTAAATATTAATAATTGGCTGGGAAAGTGTCACACGAAATATTGAGTAGTATTTATTAATGGGTTTGGCATGGTGATCGATATCAAGTGACAGTGACTTGGAATCGATATGGTAACAATGACTTCTGAGCCATGAGATAGGTTATCATTTTATGTCAAAAAGAAAAAAAGAGGCAAATGTTATCCGTATTAACTCTCTCTCTCTCTCTCTCTCTCTCAGTAGAGAGGGGGATTCTGATATATATATTATTGACGTTATTCAATTAGAATACCCTTGACATTAGAAAATGAAGACTTGAAATGGTAACTTTTGGACACGTGAAGTAAAGAATCAAAGCGCTCAGTGCGCTGAGAGACGGCAGCCGGATTAACAGGGGAAAAAAACTGCGATTCTTAATTATTAAGGCAAAAGCCACATGTCGCAAAAACTCCACACACTCTCCTGCAACTATAGTCGGTAGTAAGACAATCGAATACGCACCCTGTTTGTTACAAAACAATCCAGAATTATGGTCATGAACTTGACTGTATGAACTTCAGAAGTAGGTCATTCCCTAGGACCCGATTTATATACACTCTCTACTGTTACTTAAGTGTAGAACTTTACAAGGTACTTGGTGTTTTAGATACGTGAATGTTTGTTTCTATTCAAAGTTAAAAATGCTCTGGGAGAAACCTAACTCGCTTTCATGCAAAATTACGCATGAACTACTTTAGGTTAATTACAGACATTCGACGCGTTACTTTTTTTTCTTTTTGCAGGAGAAACGTTAGATCTTCAAGTATGTAAAATGGGTTGCTGTTCTTATTTATAAGTGTCACGGATATATTGTTCACGCTTAAAATGGATGTTAACAGGGCGAATTAACACGTTTACAAACAAGAGCACATAAATAGCGGTACCGGTTATGAATATAAGGTCTGCGGAACATATTCCATTCGTATTCGTAAGTGCAGAATCGCATTGCGTGGTATCTTCTATTCCAGTATTCACTAAGATACTTTCGAGGTCAGCCCTCGCTTTTTAAGTTTTAAAATGATTTTCATTCTCAGCTAGTTTAGAAGTAAAGTGTATAACTTCTTCAGAAACATCGTCAGCCATGCCTTAACTTACTGTCTTTCGGTCACTCTCTTCTAGTCGTCTGACTTATCAATCCCCGTGAATACCTTTCTTGTCCTATTTTGTGTTATGATTAAATGCCATGCCTGATTAAACGGGAAACTTAAGCGAATTATTGGTTTGATGTTCGATAAAACCCGTGCGTTACTATGGTAATACAACCATGTGCCGCGTGTGCCTAGTAATCGGTTTATGAAAATTAATCAAATGTTATTGCTTCTAATTATCAGCACAATGCTCATATACCTGGTCCTGTTTAATCGGGTTACATCGCCGATTTCCGGATTCCTCCGTTTGGTTAAATTAAGTACATAGCAAATTTTCAATATGACAATATGTAGTTTTTGGATGGGGTTGGAAGCCGAAGCTGTAGCTTATTTAAACCTCCCGTTTGTTTGCGTCCCGCCGACAGTTTCAATCATCTGGAGACGATGTCTACTTGGGGCAGATAACGTTACACTACTGTCACATTGCTGTATCACGCCGTAGACATGTGGCATGATACCACACCCAGTCACATTATCCTGACACCGGGTTAACCAGTCCTGGAACTATCCTTATATGCAAACATGCGAAAACCCATACGTGTCTGAGAGAGATTTTCAAAAAAAAAAAGAAGGAAAAAGTGAGATACTTATTAAGTGAGATACTGGATGATAGCACAATTTTACACAAATATCTAATGATCTTATGATTCAGACCTCAGGCGCATCTGCTTACGTCTCAAAATTCTCTTAATATGAGGTACTACGTTGTAATAGATTTAACATATTTCTTAAATGCTTTCATTCTTTTACAATCGTTGGATGGATTTGCTATATCTCTTTTGGCCACCTTAAGTGATTATAGTTTTAAATTGAACCGACAAAAGCATAAAAATGCCTTCAAAATAAGTTGATATGTTTTATATAACTACATTTAGGGCAAGCTACAATCATTTGATTATTTGATTTAGATTAAAAACCACCATTTTAATTGGAAACAGTACCCATATAGTTGAAATGGTCCACTATTTTCATTTAAACTTTTTCATTCACTTTTTGGAGGTCACGTGATCTAAAATTCATCATTTTCGTTTATATATAAGTAGATCTAAACTATGCTGAAGCTCTTTGGGACTCTTTCCGGATTATACCGTATTATAAGCAAATAATAAAAGTATAATCAAAGCGCTGAAGGCACTGAAGTTGTGTGTGTCTCAAGTTGAAGAGAGTTTTACGAGCTGCAGATATGCAGTGTAACTTAGTTTTGCCAAATATAAACTATAAAAAAAAAAACGATTGTTCACTGTAGGCTATAGAAATAGGGAGAGTAAGAGTGACGACGTGCCAATTGTTAACAGGGATGCATTCTTCTTTAATTTCTTGTATAATAACAATATCAACGCAACGTTAGATCGGGGCTATTGGCATTGCGCGAAAATTCGACGCCTGTTTATTAAAGTTACTTTTATAAACAAAAGAAATGCAACCATACTGCTTATGCATATGCTGCATATATCTGTGATACAAAATAAAGAGGTTATTCGGTTTTAAATGTAGAGAATTGGACCCTCAGAATGTAGGTACTATAGTTGTGAGTGACTACGTCACACACAACTTAAAACGTAATATTTATCACCTGAAGTTCACTAGACGTACTATCCTTGAATAAAAAAAACAACATAAAGGCAAATTTTTACCAAAACATAATTGGGTACATTGTCTGCCCTTGTTTCACGCCAGCGGGCAAAATAAAATCAAAGCACTGAATGCATTGAAATTGTGTGTGTCTGGTGGGTAACAGGGTTTCTTGCAAGGCTGTTCTGTGGTAGCACACATTGCTGCATCGGACATAAACTCAACAACTTTTCTAATTGGTCACCCTTTGATTTTGATATTTTTCAATACTGGTGAATATATTGATGGTAAACCATCACAATTGAGTTATCATGAACATAACCTTGAGGTATACATGGATTTTGCCAACAAAAAGTCAATGAATTAAACCTATGATTTCTATTTTGTAATAAACAGTTCTTTAATTTAAACACATTAGATTTTCATACACTTATTTTCCTTGTGATATTTTGATGAAATTATCAGGTGACCAATTAGAAAAGTTGTTGAGTATATACAGACACGAATTTCTTCCTTTTTACTACGCGGAAATAAAGTTCTTAACTTTTTCTGTCATATCATAATTCATAAAGCGGTGATAATTTTCATGTTCAGTTAAATTCTACTGCCGATATATAACCGATGCCGGAGATAAAGTGTTTCATAAACTGTAATATAGAAAGTAAATGCGCAAGCAAAAACATGTAAACAATAATTACAGTTGAACCTGTATAAGCGGCCTCCTGTACTAAACGGTCAACCTGCATTTAGCGGTCACCTATGTTAAGCAGCCACTTTCTATTATTCCCTTGACTGACCGCTTTTTTTCAGGTTTGACTGTATATACATGTATATTTTGTAATATTGATATCATCATTTTATCTATATTAAGTACATGTGTATATAAAATGAATTGAAAAAAGAAGCACGCCTAAATGATAAAAGGAAAATAGGAAGGTAAGAGTGGCGATGGCAGTCCATTGAAATAAATGCTTTATTTCATCTTTTCATGTAACGAAGTAGTAAAAGCGGGTATATAACATTGGTTAATTGGCATTTGTTTGAAAATATGATCCTCGTTTATTAAATTTACTTTGATAAACAAAGGATTGCGACATCATCACATTAAAGAACATATACTTTATTTAAACTTATACATACGTACATCGTTTATATTCACATCACAATAAACAAAAAATACGACAACAATTCATTTTAGTTTAATGTAAAGTACTACATGATGTAAAATAATGATTAAAGTATCTGAATGAAGTAAATTACTATGGATCACTATTTCCATACTTGTTAACTATATTTATTAAATAAATATAGCCTGAGAAAAATAAATAAACAAGGCTGTAAAAAGTATTATGTCGTTTTCAAATCCCACGGATGTAAATCAAACAAGTCTTCCTAGCAGTAGTTACAAGACAGGTTAAAGAATAGTATTAATAATATTATTTCTAATAACATGTGCTTGTTGTAGATAAAGTGTAAGATTTATTAAAATTTTCTTATCCTGACATTGTAATAATTCAACAAATTTTATCATACTAGCATTATGATAATAATATTTTTTAATATATTTCCTTCTAGCATCTCTAAAGCAAGGACATTTTAATACAATGAAACTCGTCTTCAATATCACGAGAGTTACAAAGTTGACAATAACGCTCATTCCTAGGAATAAAATTTCTACTATATCTTCCTGACTGTATCCTTAATGAATGTGCAGAAATACGTAATCTAGTTAATATTGGTCTTATATGTGATGGTATTAAATCAATATATCTTTCATAACAAAATCTTATTTTACAAAAATTATAAATACTCAACATACTACTGTTTTCTTTATTTACATACCAATTTTGAATGAAACTATCAAGAACTCTCTGTTCAAATGTGTGTATAAAACAATTAGGGTCAATGGACATAGGATCATTCCACACATATGTAAAACCAAAATCATTTAACAATTTTCGTACATTTGACAACCAATTAATATGACCTTTTTCACAATCAGATAATGCTAAAGTATATATTTTTCTAAAAATAATGTTATCACTTGCTAAAACTTTAAACCAGTATTTTATAATTCTAGTAAAACGAGTTACATACAACGGATATCTACCCAATTCTCCATATATAGCTGTGGAACACGTATTCTTTCTTACCTTTAATATCTTCTTATAAAAATTTAAGTGTATTGATTCCACTTTTTTAGACTTAGTATTACCCCATATCTCTGCAGAAAAATTAATTATAGACCCTACAAACGAGTCAAATAATTGACACAACGTATCCAATTTAAATGGAAGATTTTTACAGTTATTTAAAAGAACATTTATTGCTTTCGTTGCCTTACCGCATAAATAATCTTGGTTTAACAAAAAGCTTCCAGTATAATTAAAAACATTTCCTAGATAATTAAAATCATCAACTACTTCTAAACTTATACCATTATAAATCCATGATTAAAAATCCTGTTCTCTCAGCGCTATCAGCGCTTTGATTTGTACTCAGTACCGAGAATCAATTATCTTATCATGCCCGTCATTCGCCGAGACCCACTGCGGTAATTATGCAAAAGGTTTCCAAGGGCTCCCAACTGTTTTCGGATAGTAAATATTGAGGTTTCGGTCATTTTATAGTGTTACAATAACCCCTGGAGGTATCTGGGGTCGATAGCTTGTTGTTATTATTAGTATGTTAGACGGATTTGTATCGAACTTTCTATCTCAAGATACCCCCTGGGTTATTGTAACACCATATATGACCGAAACCTACATAATTACTATCCAAAACAGTAACGAGCCTCTTTGTATCAAAACAAACTACATTCGTCCGCATGGTAAATCGCAGTTAAACAACATAAAAGCGAAATTCGTTCTTTTGTGTGTTCATGCCACAGGCAATTATTGTGTCCCGTATTAAAATATTTATTTTTGACACAAAATTGATTTTTCAACGCTTTTGCTTTATCTTTGCATACCCGTGTTGTAGGGTTATGTTTAATCGATCGATCATTATTACAAAATAAATTAAGAGGTCTGTATAGATTCGAATGCCCAGGAAGTGGGTAGTATAGTTGTGAGTGACTACGTCACACACGACTAAAAATCAGGATGTATAACATGCCATTACAACATTTACTGTTTAATACATGTTCTTTATACTTTATACTTTTTTAGTGCTCTCATCAACACCAGTTTTATATGGCATATACAATAAGCCTTTCAGTTAAACTCAAGCAAATGCACTTTTTAAATCAATAAAACGACAGCACGAACGGTGTACACTTGACAACTTTTCCCACGCTACAAGCAGACTCCGTTATAACTTTAAAACTACCAAACAAAAAAAATGAATTTCACGATATTAAAGACATTGATTTATACAAAATGAACATTGAAATATGTCTAGTAATAACAGATTTTATTACTTATCCGACGAAGCCCTTTCTTTAGCCAGTTGTAACCACAGGCTACCGGCATTCGACTGCTGTATTTTCGGCGGTTACCATTTTGAATCGGTGACCTGGAATCCGTCCTCGATACTTTTATCCCTTTCCCTCATAGAGGACACCATGAAAAGACCTATGCGAACAGCATAAAACCAGATCAGCCTGCGAGTAACTTGCAGGCTGATCAGGTTTTATGCTGTTCGCTGCTCCTCAGTGGTCTGGAAATGAGGATTTTGTAATAAAATTTGGTACGGTTTAACTGTGGTTTTCTGCAGATCAGGCTTTATGTGGTACCTATTGAGGGCGTCAAAATGAATCTATATGAGGGAAAGGGTTAACCATATGCATCAAAGTGCGTATTTATTAACATCTTCAGTGCCATCTTTGAAAAAAAGCATACTGTTAAGTTCATAAAATTTGCCTAAATAAAATTTGCCTATCATACCTCTTAGTCATTCCGTTTGACCGATATATTGTGAGGGTTATATTTATTTTATCTGGCCTTTATTAATCTAAAGCCCTATTTTTATAGAAACCCAAATATTTTTAAATTAGAGAAACTAATGAACTCAAAAAACAAAAGACAAAACATAAATTTATTTAAGTTTGTACAATCAATTTTGACTAAGATAAGGTAATATTATACTGATTAATTGGAAGATATTCTGACAACATGTTTAAATTGATGTTTTGTTGTTGTTGTTTTCTTTAAATGGCAATTGTGAAACAATGACTCTCCACCTGTTCAACTGAATTATTTATATATTAGAATATATATTTACAAAATGTATTAGTGAAATCATCTCAATTATTGTGTTACTACTTCTTTTTCTTCTAGAGCCTCTTTATATATTGTACTTATTATAACCTCTCTTATCCATTACTGTAAAATGGAATGAGTGAAATAAAGGAATAAAGGAATTAACCAACAACTTTATGGGTTACGTACAGTGATCAAACTATACATTTAAATGTTTAATTGGGAAATCTAAGACATTAATCAGTAATTAACGTTTGGCCAATATTATTCGTTAAAGTATATGTACCTCAACGATTTTTATCCAGCGCCCATTAGTCATTCGCATGTGTATATCAAACAAGTTTAGGGCAAAAGAGTTACATTGATTTTTAGCCACAATAAAAGTCAGGCCAAATTCGAAACTGCTTAAGGCAATCCATCCATTATTAAATTGTGATCATGGTCCATCAAGTGATAGCGGGAATCTTATAGTAAATGCAAGCCTTTATAGACTTTGAGCAAAACAGCCTATAATTTTAAGTCAGTGGATGCTTGCATCTGCATTGAACTCTTTTAAGCGTTTGAAAGACCATGATTATAATTTAATGATGGATGGGTTACCTTAAGTATAATCTCAGGCTCAAATTCAACTATCATATTCAAATCTACATTCATCATCTATCTGAAGAGCATACTCTTTTTATGCCTGAAAGTCAGGCTGAGGTACAGTTTTTATATTCGAGATCTCTGGGCATGGCGTATAATCCAAAAAACATTTCGGTCATATATGATCAAATCGTGCTTTTTACCTACTAGCTAAAAACATGCATATTTCTCAATGATAATTAACGTACTAGATTATGACCCAGCCAAAAACGCCTATGGTAATTTATTCATTTAATGAATAAGGTTTAGTGTTAAAGGTGATCCACCCATCAGTAAATTAATATCATTGTCCTTCAAATGCTTAAAACGACTTCAGAGCAGATGCAATCATCCTCTGAATTAAAGGCTCTTTTGCTCAAAATCTATAAAGGCTTGCTTTTACTATAAAATTCCTATGATTCTATGATGGACCATGATCAAAATTTAATAATGGGTGGATTGCATTAATGAGATTCGAGTCACCATTAGAACATGGCTAATTTTATAGCATATTTTACTAATGTCACAAACGTTCAATATGTAACATATGGCCGCCAGATCAGCCAGTACTCGCGAATGAGTGCTCTTTTAGATTTGTAAGTACACAAACTGGGATCATTCCCTTAACCGATAAATTACTTGTTAATGGATAATTAGAGAGCAAGGTCAATAAAACAAATAATCTAACGTGATGGCAACAAGAGATATGCAAGATACACATACCTCTGTTGACAACGTAAATCAATCTTTATGTCAAGATATCGGGTCTGGATTTAATTACATATAAGTGTGCCAAAACCATACCAAATGTATTGCCATAATAAGGGGAACTCACGACATACTTTACAGAAGATAATGGCATTCCTGTCTAAACATGGTACACATATAATCTCATGATATGCCCCAGGGTTCTTTCCATTGTAATAAGAAAATCTAAAAAGGAATCGGAGTGTAAAAATATTTTGTCAGCGAATTTTAAAGAATTAGAATTGCCTAAAACCTATTTGTTGAACGCGACAGCTCAAGGTCAGTCTCTAAGGAATTAAAAGAATGTGCTAAACCATATACGTTATTAATATCGAAAATCAATAAATTTATAAAAAAAAAAAAAAAAAAAAAAACTAAAAATGCACAAATAATCATTGAAATAACATGATTGTGTATAATCTATGTAATTTTTGTATTGCTATGTTGCATAACTTTTTAGACATATATATTTAGTTTAGATATTTTTTATATTTTTGTATTGCTATGTTGCATAACTTTTTAAACATATATATTTAGTTTATATATATCATTTTTGTATTGCTGTGTTGCATAACTTTTTAAACATATATACTTAGTTTAGATATATCACTTTTGTCGGAATAAGATATTAATTAATATTAACACCCCAGAATGTCTTATGTATATGTAATATCTGTTTGATGTATTCATATTCACGACTTGAATAAACACTAGAACTTTGTACGTCATCTGCCTTATAATCATTTTTGTAAAATGGCAAGGACCCAATACATGTAAACAATACGTCGTACACATGCACCGACCTTCTAATTACCATTTGACCAGCTTTGCTTGCTTATGTCTATATAAATGACACTATTTGTTATGCCTATTATATTTAACTATGTTTTGCTCTGTGTAAATCATTCAGAATTTAACGCACATTTCTCACTCTGAATCTCCGTTAATGACAAGACACCCTCTTCCTCTCTCTCTCTCTCTCTCTCTCTCTTGTCCTCTTCCACCCCGATTTTATACCCATTCCTCTTTCTTTCTATTACCTTAATGTCTATACGAATGTCCTTACCTGCCTCAGCTAAATTGAATTTGTTAACCGTAGCTATTGTACAGTATTTCATTTATAGATCTATGCATGTAAATACTCCATATTGTATAATAATCTTGTACTTGGAAGATATGAAGTTCTTATCTGTTATGTTCTGTTTAGTTGTATTGTTAACATTAACAAAGAATTAGACGACGGAATAAACACTAGATGTGTTGTTAGCGCTAACAAAGAATGTAATTAACAATAGTTAGATGCAGATATAACGCGTATGTTTTGTGGGTTTTGTTTGTTGTTCCCTCGACAAGGTTGCATTTTGGAAGATATAGTGCTTTCGCACTAGGATATTACGTCATATACAGGAGGTGTCATACCGCACCAATCGACATTAACTTGACAATAGTAAAAGATCTTAACTCATTCGAATTATGGGAAATAAAATATTCAACATTTTTTTAGCACGAATCGTTTTTAAAGTCCTTGAATACAATATGTGAGAAAATATTACCTTTCCAGAAAAGAGTTTATGCGGAAAAAGGTAATCACTTTTACATGGGAAAAAGTTTTCTGAAATTTTCCTGAATTTCAGGATTTTTCATATCGCCAAGTGACTATAAAACTATATAGAAAATGATAATATCAGGATTTTCAGGGATTTTTTTTTAATTTACATCTTTCGTACGTTCATAGCATGCTCTCTGAATCCGTTCTTGAAAACTGTCAGCTGGCTTATATTTATACTCAGCTGTTTTTCGAAGACCATCGTTTTTTGTTGTTGTTGTTGTTGTTGTTTTAACTAAAGAAGTCGCTTAACTTCCTGGAAAATCATTAATTTTCGCAGGACACTAATTTTCGGCGATTTTTGCAGGGTCTTATTCACAAATATTAATCCCCATGAAAACTTGTCTCGTAACGAATAAATGTACCCACGAAATTCCCTTAGGTACATAATCAACGAAATTTAATGTCAACGAAAATTAATGATTTTCCAGTAAGTTAATTGTGAACCTATTAAAGTGACACAATGTTCGAATTTCACCAACAATTTGAATCCTTGAATTAGTTTGACACGCATTTCATCATTCCAATTTTGCGTAATATTCAGGTATATGGCAGATCTGACATGATTTATTACCTTTATAAGTACCAATAAGTGTTTAGGTGAAATCGTTGGGTATTTTTTTATAACAGGAACAAGAATGATGAAAGGATGAAAGTCCATTATTACTATTATTACTAAGCATTGGTATTGTATTGTTCGAGATTTTTGAGCGGAGACCTTAGTGTAAAATTATTTTACTTTTTAAACCATGATTGGTCAGTGTGCCCATACCACGTGGTCATAGGTCATTTTGAGCTATCGCGAAAATCATTTATTCAGAAGGAAACATTGCTAAAAGTACATGTATATTTTATTTCTTTATCAATTTTAATATGCGAAGCGGAAAATTGTGCCCTACACATATATATATCTTTATTTCCTCCATTACTGAAGATTACAAAAAATATATATGCAATTAAATATAACGATACACAAAGATAACTTACATGAAGACATCATTCAAGGTGATAAATAAAAAACAATAATGACAAATGATCCAATGATGATGATGAAGATGTTGTTGTTGATGATGATGATGATGGTGATGATGATAACGGAGTAGCAGCTATGTGTCACTGCAACAATACACAATGGATATGGATAAACATGAGTTAATGTTTTAACTAATATTTCAAACATGATACAAATTATCACAAATGATGAAGATGATAATGATGTTGTAAAAGCTGCTGCATAAGACGCTGAAAATACTTTTACACAAACATGAGGCATATACATGATGATGATGATGATGATGATGATGATGATGATGATGATGATGATGATGATGATGATGATGATGATGATGATGATGATGACGACGACGACGACGACGACGATGATGATGATGATGATGATAACGATAACGATAACGATGATGTCATATTCCAAAAATATACAAAATCATATTAGCGTATAAATTCAAATGAATAAAAAATAACACAAATAGGTTAAAGCATATCAATCGAATATGTTGTCATCTTATCGAAACGAAACATAAGCTGACAAATCGATTGCAGACACATGGGAGATGACTGAAAATATACACGTTATATCAACTTCTCATCAGACCAGTGAGAAGAAAAAAATAATGTGTATACATTAAGTATTAAATTGGAAAATCATTTTTTAATATATTCAAGCCAGAGTTTGTGAATATAACTAAAGACTAAACCTAAAAATGCATCATAATTACAGGAAATAAGAGTTACTAATAAAGGACATTTAACTCCCAATAAAGTGTTAACCAGACACTGTCTATCAAATGATTTTAAGCAATTAACGACATTTCTCCCAAAAGCATTTTCAACATTCCTAAAAAGTTTGACTCTGTGTGATTCAAGTGCCTGACAATCAAGAAGTATATGGTCTGTAAGACAGACATCGCCGGTGATTAAACGGCATTTTATACAAGATTCATTAAAACGAGATGTGTACGTTATAAATTTAGCTACTGATTTACAATTGTACACTTTTCGAGGATAATTGGACACATAAGTCCAAATAGATGATACACCAAACTGACAATGAATAGATCTAAAACGTACAAAATTTTGAGCACTTATTCTTTGATACCAGGCGTCTTTCACTGTATTCCAAATCTTATTTTTTATTATAACTTTCCATCTATACTTGCTGGGAAATATACCTGTATCTAAGTAGTCGTCGATATAGTGTTCAAGAGAGTAAGATCTTAAAATGGCATAAATATCAGAACTAAAACCAGAAACAGACTTATTCAAACGAAATTGAAACCATCTGTATAGAATTACGTTTCTAACACGTAAAGCAAATGTCTATTTATGTTTTCCCAAATGTTTAGAAACACTAAATATCTGAAAAAGAATCATTAGAACTTTAGTGTAGTGCACAGTTTCCCGCTTCGCATGCGCTATATCCCATTAAAATTGGTGAAGAAATAAAATACAGCATTTTTTTTTCGAACGTGATAGCTTAAGATGACGTCATATACCACGTGGTATGGACACAATCATGCTGACCGCTATTATCCCGAATACCACTAATAATACTTAGCTATAAGTAATACTTAAAATTCTCAGAGAAAACTTTCTTCATTTTTCTTTCTCTGATAAAAAAATACCCAAATATTTCATTTTTTTTTTAAACAAATAATATTATTAGTTATTATTTGTATCAACTTAGTCATTCATTTTAATACTACTTCGTAAAACAGGAATAGTAGGTTGAGTTTCTACCATTTTTTTTTTTTTAATTACTCGTATGTGGTGTTATTGGCACTAGCGCCTATATAGACTGGTCTATCGTCCGAAGCAATATTCGCTCGATATGCGTTGCTTTTTAAACGACTGTGGTTCAGATAGATTAACAAAACTTCGTACTCATGAATCATAAATTAGGCATTTCATTGGATCATTTGACCAATGAATTAACGCGGCGCTACATATAGCTTTTCGGACTTTGAAAGTTAACTGCTTTTTTAACTACAGTGAAGTGTATTCAAAATACTACGCGTGGTTTCATTGGTCTGCAAGTAACTGATTACTAATGTCACGTGAAAACGAAGTTTTGCGAGTTGAAAAACCCACTGTATGTACAGAAGTGATAACGGAATACAAATGTATATACCGTGGGTTCCAGCGATAGGATTGGTCGCTAAAGTGGAGTTTTATATCTAAAAAACGCATTTTTTGTATTTCCAGTGCTGGCGATCGACTGTTATGAATGTTATTCCTTCAACGAGAGTGACAAGTTCTGTGGTGACCCGTTCCATCCAATATACGGCCATCTAAGGTCTGACTGTTCCCAGGGCAAGGAGGGCCATTTGGGGGAGTTTCCAGCCAAATATTGTATTAAGCTGGTTGGCACGACAGGTACAATAAGAGTCTTACAAGTCGTTTAGGAAATTTGAGATAGTAAAAAATAATCTTTCATATGCTAGGAAATCTCTCAATCACACGGACGTTCGTTATCCGTCGTCAACAATTGCTTGTGGACACTTAAGAGGCCACATACTTTGGCCCAGTTTTCAAGTATTTGGTCAGAATCCTCAGCATCCCGCATCCCGTGCTTTTTATAAGGCGGACATTTCCCTCCTGTGATTTTCACAAGGCGGACATTACTCATTCAAGTTATTGCCGTCTGTCATACACCAAATTGTCACAACTGCATGTCACACACTCACACATTAGATGCTTCTCACGGCTGAAAGTACATATTAATAAAGACAAACATCAAGAATCATTCTTTAAGTATACGCATGAGGATATCAGAATAAATGTAGGTTCTCAGCTATGATGGTATCTCATTTAAGGTTATCCATCCATCAATGAATTATAACCATGGTCCTTTAAATACTTAAAAAAGACTTCAGTGCATCTATTGATTTCGAATTGTGGTCTCTAAGTCTATAAAGGCTTGCATTTGCTATAAATTCCCACGATCACTTGATGGACCATGCTAAATGTGTATGAAGGTACAATTTATATCATGTACAAATTAGAACAAAAATATAATCATTGTGAGTACGGTTTGCTTCACATATAAACTTAGAAATGCTGTTAATCATTTTCATGTTATCACGAGAGGGCGGGGGCAAATAAAAACAAAACTAAAACTAAAAAAAAATAATGCGTCACAATCAATGTAATATGCATAACACATAACTAATTAAATTAATTTTGTTTCTTGAGTTAAATTACATTGCCAGGTGGTAGATAAATCAAAACTGTTGAAGTCCGCCAGGTGGTAGATAAATCAAAACTGTTGAAGTCCAGCGGCAACGAGTTTACAAATATTTCATGAAAGTTATTTCAGCATTCTCGTTCATTTTTACTCAGGTGAGCTTTTGTGATCGCCTTTTGTCCGTCGTGTGTCGTACGTCGTCCGTCGTCAACAATTGCTTGTGAACACTATAGAGGCAACAGTTTTGGCCCAATCTTCATGAAACTTGGGCAGTATGTTTGTCTACATGATATCTCGGATGAGTTCGAAATTGGGTCATGTGGGGTCAAAAACTAGGTCACCAGGTAAAATCTTAAAAAAAACTTGTGAACACTCTACAGGCCACAGTTTTGGCCCAATCTTCATAAAATTTGGTCAGGATGTTTGTCTACATAATATCTCGGATGATTAATTATTAATGTAATCCATCCATCCTTAAATTGTGATCATGGTCCATCAAGTGATCGTGGGAATTCCATAGTAAATGCAAGCCTTTATAAACCTTGAGCAAAACTCAACTTAACTTTATTTAGGCAACGTATGGTTGCATCTGCACTGAAGTCTTTTAAGCATTTGAAGGATCCTGTAATAATTTAATGATATATGGGTTACCTTAATATTTGATGTGGTATTTGATTCCAACGACATAGATAAATATAAATAAAAAAATATAAATAGATAAACTCAAGTTTCTCTGGACAATGAGATATATAATCTGCAGTAAAATTAAAAGATCACCCAAGTTAAACATTTATGGACATGTATTGAATAATTTCATTTAATGACTTTCGACCAGTTCTAATCGGTCATAAATCTGGCAATCCATTACTAGTGCAAGAAAGTCACGTGAATTATCGACTGCGTTTGATCGTCTAATTAAATATAAACCTATTTGCTTTTGCTTGTTGGTAGTTATGCATGCAATTTAAATGCCTGTTTGACCCCATCAGGGTGTTTTTAGTCATTACAGATGAAGTCGTTAAGGCTTATTCAGACCTGTTTAATGGACTAACACGGAGGGAAATTCCTCGCTTGTCTTTCTTGTCAAAACATCAAAAGAAAGGGGGATAGAAAGAAACTACACACATTACAAGAATTTATAAAATGACAGTAGCTTATCTGAGCACGTGCTGCCCGATCGACGCCATGAAAAAAAAATGTTCAAAAGTGGACTGAGGATTTAGTGCTGTTTCAACCATACGACCTCAGTACGACCTCAGACTGAGAGTCAAATGAAATTGAAACTAATCATCGAGCTTGAAAACATTGCTTAAGGTAATGTCCCTGTAATGGTTCCGCTACATTTCGGACCTCGTGGCCTTTCACGGAGATATTGATAACCAAGGTTTCCTAATGTTTTATTAGGGTACCTTGGTTATCTTGGTAGAGGTTAAGTGGTCCAAGACGTAGCAGAACCATTACAGGGACTTTACCTTAAGTGCGATATTATTTTCTCGGACAAGATCGAAATGGTTGTCAACTAACCGGGACAGTTGTAATTTAATGATGAATAGATATTCATGTATTATTTGGTAGAAGAATGGCTGAAACTATTCTCATGTGTTTATAAACTGTGACCATCCAACAAATTTATTTCTATAACAATATGCTAGATAAATATGACTCACTCTAGTTTTAAGACATGGATAATCGCTTAACAAATGATTTAATTGGTTATAAATACTGATGCATCATGGGTAAAGGTCTGAAACATAATTTAAACAGTTTGAAATTCATCAGACAAATGACGTATATTAACGTGAAACATTTTATCAGTCCCGTGTTCTCGAAATCAAAAAATGGTATCGGTATTTATCTCAAAGTATTCCCGTAGGTTTTATCAGGGATTGAGGTTGACACCCAAATTTGAGCCTGAGATAGTACTTAAGTATTTTCGAGAACACGGGACTGGTCAGGATTCCACAGTCGAACGGAACTTAACACACACACAAAATGCTACCATTGACTTCTGAGCAGGGTTAAAATGGTTTTAAGCCGAATGCGGACAACCACAAAGATGATAATGACGATGGTTATGATGATGTTGTTGGGTGAAAATCATGATTTGATGATGATGATGAATTTTTGTGAAAAATACGAAAACCAAACCACATTGAAAACAACATTTTCCCCATTACTGATGATGAAAGTGGTCGTGGTTGTCATGGTGATGATTTTATTAATATTATTTTAATTCAGTTAAACTAAATATGAAATGTGATTATTGCTCCGTTGTATTTCAGCTAGTGACAACATCGAGATGGCATTTCGCGGCTGCTCCCTGGAATCGTTAGAGAGTCAGTGCGGTGATTTCAAGTTTGAGCAGAAGCGCTACAAAGGCTGCGTCATGACCTGCAGTGAGGACGCTTGCAATTCTACTTCCGGTGTGAAAGCACATGCGCATATAATGATTTCCGTCAGTGCATTAGCATTAATTGTTATCTCACTTTTTCTCCAGTAACATTGAAGGTTATTAAACATTTAAATGGTAGGACAACCTCTCATGCTGTTCGACGTAAAGGAAAATCATTTCAATATTCAAAAAAAGTTTTTTATTCATGTGAGACCAGAGAATGTTAAGAAAAATATATTGATTGCTTTAGTTATGCGAGCAATATCAACTATATACGTGAGCGTATGTATGTATGTATGTATGTATGTATGTTTCTTAATTCATACAGACATTCATTGAATTATTTTAACTTTCATTTTTCTATGTTTCTATACTCAAGGAACGCCTCGCTTTGGAACAATATCTATTATACATGTATTTTGTGTTTTTCAAACTATTTTAGATACAGATTGTTAAAAAAATGTAAAGAGGCACATTTCAGCATTAGATCGTTGCATGTATTATGGCCTATTGTCATTTAATACTCAGGAAAACACGAGTTTAAATGAAGGGCCAACTTCTGGAGTAAAACGTGATGTGAAGTTTCATACATGCGATTGAAAAGACCGGAAATACGATTCGACTAGACATGCATGCTTGATTATGTTGATTGCAGTTACTTTCTTCATATGGTGTTATTTGATTCATGCAAATGCCTATTATTTCCATGCTGTAAACTCATTGGCATGATGACTTCAATTTGAAGACTAATTCCATCAAACCATATTTAACTTGCATACGACATTATCATATCCTTACAATTTCATTAAAATCAGATTCAGTATCCTTATCACGGATAGTAGAAGAGTGCAAAATAGGATATGATTTTAATGAGATTGATATCCTTACTAATGTATATGAATTATTGATGCAGAGTTCACGTTACATGTGAAATGACACTTTGGTGTGCGGAATAATCCGGGTTTTAGGCTCATATTTCATATTATGTTGATAGCAATATGAAAACGTTGCTTATATGTGTCATATGATAGTTCTTATGTAATTCTTTGGTTTTATATGTAATATATATAGTCTTCACGGCGTTAATTTCAGGGTTGCGGCGTAAATTAATGGTACATGTAATTCCACACCAGGTATTGACCATGCTATATGTGTGTGAACCTGTGAAATGTCACAGCAACGCTGAACAAAATTAAGTTTAACCAGAAATAGGTTCTAAATATCCATAACTGGATTATAGGCTTCTGCCAGGGCCGACATGAAAGACAGGGTGGACTACATGCTCCTGTCAGGGCCGGCATGTAAGAAAGACTATATACTCCTGTCAGGGTGGCTGTAAGAAAGAATGGACTACGTGCTCCTGTCAGTGCGGTATATAAGAAAGAATTGACTTTATGCTCCTGTCACTGGGCCAGCATGTCAAGAAGAGTGAACAGTGTTCTTGTCAGTTCCTGCATATAAGAAGGAATATCAAAGTAGGACGGGACAGCAACAACAATAGGACTATATTCCTGCCAAAGCTGGGTTGCAAAATAAAAGTGCAATAAGAACTTTTTACTGCCAGAGTTGGGATGCAAGTCACGTGCAATAGGACAGTGTTTGGTCAAGGGCCATGCTACAAGTATTTCGGAATAGGTATATTTTCTTCCAGGACAGGTGATGAAACGGCGATACGTTGCTCGTTACCCTCTTTAGGACTACTCTCCTGTGTGGGAAGGGCCTGATATATTTTGTAAAATGACTTTGACTCTGCCAAGAAACATATAATGATACTATCTTCCTGCAAAGACTGGATTACAAGTAACGCTCTATATTGGACCATTATTTTCTGCCTGAACAAAATCGCCCTAATGACGGGGTGGTAATGACTACCAATATGCTTCTACCAGGGCCGTGTTGCAAGTACATGTAACTCGTATTCGAATTACGCCTCTACGAGGACCGTGTGGCATGTAACCCACATAAGTAAAACGCTTCTGCTACAGAGCCCGGTTGCCAAGACAGTATTGCAAGTAACAAACTATAGGGCTATACTTCTACAACGTTGTTTGGTTGTAAGTAGCACACAATTTAAGATATGCGCCTGTCAGGGAAGATTGCACTGATTACCGAAATTCGATGATGACAACACTATCAATAGCTGAGCTATGCTCCAGTATCATTCAGGTGCGGTGACATAGTAAATGAATCAATCACGTGTACATATTCATGTATATACAAATCATAAATATTGTACATCTCTCTACTATACTTTTTCTCAAGAATTCTTTGTTCAGCAGGAAATGGAACACGACGAAACCTATCGGCAAGTCACACTTCAACAATATCCAACTGTTGCATATATATTTTTATGACGGATATTTATTGTGATCATGGTCCATCAAGTGATCATGAATTTTAAAGTATATGCAGGCCTTTATAGATTTAGAGCAAAACAGCCTTCAGCTCAAAGTCAATGGATGCTTGCATCTGCACTTAAGTCTATGTAAACATTAGAAGAACCATGATTATAATTTAATGATGAATGAATCACCTTAAAAGGCATTAATTAGAAATATAACAAATGAATGTTTCGGGAAAGCACAGTGCCGATTTACTACTGATTTAGAACATGACTATTCAAGATTTTGTATCTGTTTCTGAAAAATAAATAGTAAAATATATCTTTATTATACATGGTAATCTTTTTACATCCAGCATACTTGGCAAAGTTGTATCAGCACAATTTACATACACTGACAGAGAAATACAGAGGGATTTACAAAAGACACGCAGGGTAACAAAACGTGATGTTATTCCCCATATGATTTTGTTGTTTTCAGCCTTACCTCATTTTAAATAGATCATTCATCTAAAAGTATAATTTGTTGTCTATATACCTTTATCAACATAATTTGAATACCGTCGAATTCGGTGGATTCAACCACATCCACACGACATTTGGCCCAGCATTTGTTTGTCTGTTGGATTAAACGCCCCACCGACAGCATTTCAGTCATCTGGAGACTGTGTCTGCTTGAGACGGTTATAGTGCTTCCATGCTGTTGTGTCACGTCTTGGGACAGTAAGGACAGTAAATCGCGGTATGTTTTAACTCGGATATACAGTATGAGATCGAATTTCATTTAAAAACAATTAATATACGCAAAGTCAGGGAAATGTATGACCCCAAACGACATGTGCATGTCGCTAAATTACCGTTGCTTCTCATCGTATGTCGTCCGTTGTCATGATTTTTACTTCACGTAAGTTTCAATTTGTGTGTTTTACGTCCCACCCACAGTATTTCTCATGATTTCTGTCATAATGAGTTGTTGTTTTTTTTCCATGTTCACGAGACGGACACAGTTCTGTCTAGCTGCACATGTCACGCCTACACATTTGGCATGATACCACTCCAAGTCACAATATCCCGACATTAGGTCCAGTCCAGAAACTACCCTTATGTGCTGAGATAGGCCAGTGTTAGAATGTATAACACTGTATTTAGTTTGATGTTTGTTTGCTTTTGTATATCTTTGATAATTTTCCAAATATCAAACAGTTGGACGGTATTTTATGTTCGTGTGATATTATATGTACTCGTATGTTACATGTATTTATATACGGCGTGATATCACAGTATACTAGCATCGCTTCAATCTATATACCTTCCTCCGCCAGTATTTACATATCGGTCTAATCGCTCTCAATGCCAAGTATCATATGCCAATTATTGAACTAATGTGTGCTATGTGTAGGGTATCCACGTCTAAAGAAATTGCACGCTTTCATTTAATGTTATGTATATATTATCTTAGTATTAAAATGATCTCTTGTACAGTTGGGTTCTTCATCAATATACTGCATTTTTTCTTATCCTGTTTTGCCTATACGTGCAGTATTATGTGTTCTCCAATATAAGGGAAGTAACTCGAAATGATGTAAAGTCATTTATTGTACCATAGATAATCGCCCTTTAATAGCATTTTATTACACTTACTTAATTGTACTGTTTCATTCAGAAGAAAATGTTCCGGTTACAAACGATTCTCCTAAATAAAGAGATACTTTTGAAATGGAAAACGCACATCATAATGCTCATTCAGTTTTCATATTTTTATTCCAAACATAATGATATTAGTCTTTTTTTTCATCTGGGGAACAATTTCTTTGCGATTCTAATGCCAGTGCTTGTGTAGAACATTTCTTTTGTACGTGGATTTGAAATAAGAGCTTACAACTTATGCTTATCTCTTTCAGCGAGGGGAAACTGGTGATCAAATGATGCAAATTATAAATATATATGTTTATGCAATACATATAAAGGTACACTTGCGTAAACCAAAGATATCCGGTACGTTGCTTTGACCGAGAACAGTAGCATTTAAAAAAAAACATATAATGTTGAGGTCAAAGCAACGTACTGGATACCTTTGGCATAAACATTAGACAAAATTCCAATGAAAGGAGTGGGTATGGAAACAAAAGAGTGGGGAAAGAGAGATATGGAGAAAATGAGAAGTGAAGAAAGGAAAGGTTACAATTAGAGGAGAGAAAAGAGGAAAAGAGAGGCTGAAAGAAGAAATGAGTGCAACAACTTAAAAAGAAAGGCGTTTAACTTTGAATTAAGACAGAATGGGGGCATGCGTTTCTTTAAACCTCTATAGTACAACAATAAAGGTAGGACGCCATGTTTTAGAAATGAATAGCTTGCATTGTGTAGACAGAGAATTAAAAGATGCATACTCTCATACTGTGCAAATTGTATAACAGAACATTATTCATTCTTTGTTTCGACTAGAGCTTGGAAATCTTTTGTTATGTACGGTACATAAATCATATGCACTCATGTTCAACAGAGATATGAAACAGTCCGAAATAACGTTTTTTTCTCGTGACGAAAAAAATAACAACAGGTGAACGAGATTTGAAGAGATCTCTCTAAGACACTTAACATCTTGCTGATTCCTGCAGTATCACTCATAAAAGAGATCTGCGGTCTAATGAGAGCCATACATACTTGGTTTTATCGGCAATAAATTAAAGAGAAAACAGAGTATATTTAAAATTGATAAAAGCAAGTGTACACATCTCATGATATCTCGCGGTCACATGATCGTACACGTAAAATTAACAAGAGCTTCTCGTGATTTTCTCCTTACCTATATCTGAGTTATGGGTCTCTGTTAAGGTACTAAGTCTTTGAACAAAACAAAACATGACAACTTACAATTTGGGATAATGCCTTAAAAAGGACTTAACATTATTTTGCATATATATATAGAATCTGACATGGATTGTTGTTTCATATCATATTTTACTAAACGATATCATGAAAATGTTACTAAGCGAGCCTCTGGAGAGCTTATTATGTAACATTTTCATGGGCGAGTTTAGACAATTTTGATATAAAATTCCAATTAACGCCAGATTCTTTTTAACAAACAAAAACATGAATGTGAACGAATTACTATTTGTAATCTAATAACAAGAAAATAATATCAAATAATAGCTGAAAATAACGATTTAACGTTTGTATTTCTCATACATATTCAACATCTCATGCAAAATGCATTTTTTTTATTATCAAAGTTAGTTGCATTAAACACATTTAATCCAGCTGTTCGAGTTCAACACACTTTGCATATAATTATATAAAATAGACGCGCGTGACACGGAGTGGTGTTATTCGGCCTAGAAGTTATATGTAACGTGTTAAATATAAGAAAATATGTGATGGTGATACGAAACCGAAAACAGGTCTTTGAGCATAATGTCATATGATAATAACATCTATTTAACAAATTCTTATTTCAAACGCTATAATACAAAATTTGCTAATTTTATTCAACATTGATTTCTTATCTAAGCAAATCTCTCACTATGCAAGGGTAGGAATACGTACGTATCTGACGCATGACATACAAAAATATAGTGAAACTCATCCATAATTTGACAGATACTTCAAGAAAACATTTGGGTGAGCTGATTGCTTCACATTGCTGGTTTTTAAGGGTGGGGTGGAAGTGGCGTGCTCCCGCTCCTCTAAAATCGAGCAAGGTGTTTTCTTATAATATGATACTCCTACATATTATTTATATATGTGACAATAAGAGTCCGTCAGTTTGATACCCACGTATAGCAATTTCCATAGTTGGAAGTGATACTTTATAAAAGTTACCCTGTGAGGAAAGAGGGGTTATTTTTACATACCCAGAATTTTTAAAATATCTTGTAGCCACTATAACATTACATCGGCCCATTATCTTTCCGCAATATTTTCAGAACACAACACAATTTTATGGCATAGAAAAAAATATCAACATATAAAGTTCTAGAAAGTCTACGTTGGTCGATGAAAACTAACATGGTGGCCTTGCTAATATATTTGTGGAATGAATATTCGCAACTTCTCTGACACGACACGTTTGTAATAAACTCGAGAAGACCTTTATTAATTTGTCGATAAACAATCAATATCTCGAATGTCTTTAGCGCTTAGAACCAAACTGTCTTCGCTATTTACACAAAACAATTATTCGTACGTACATATGAACATTTGATATGTGTGTGAGCGTATGTTATTGTGTCGTTAAGCAGATATTATTTTTGGAAAATCACCTTTTCAGATACAAGAGCAGATTTATATTTCAAATATACCTACTCGTGTTCCAAACTTCATTTAGGATAAGGAATATTAAACATTACAAAGAATTTTCATTTTGGACGAATCTTAGATGAAGGCAATTAGATCTAATGTGTGTGATTATTTTGTCGTTGTGTTGTTAATCAAGATCAAATAATCAAATCAAATTTAACATTATGAACTTCATCATCGATTCTACAGGCAAAGTAAAACGTTTGCCCATTGTTCAGTGATTGCCCAGAAAGTCATACGGAGATAAGTGATATTGTTGTTGTATTGGGGTTTACCGTCGCTGCGATAGCATTTCAATCAAGCGGTGAGGAGCGAGATAGGTGATGTAATATCTATATTTAATAATTATCATTACAGTTTGTCCTACTTAATCGTCCATTGAAGTGCTTGTATTTCGTTTAAAATATGAAAACTATGTTCCATAAAATGGACGTTGAGGTTTTGATATGGAATAAAACAAGAGGGCCAAGATGGCCCTAGATCGCTCACCTGAGAAAAGTATCATTCATTGCCTGTACAAAACAGATTGCTTAAGAATAAAGATGATGAGGTGAAACAATATTCAGGAATTTTCTGACCCCATCCACAAAAGATATCATCATGACAAACATTCTGCCAAAGTTTGGGGATGATTGGACCAAAAATGTTGCCCTCAGAGTATAAACAAGATTTTTCTCAGATTTGACCTACTGACCTACTTTTCTGTCCAGCCCCACCCATTTTCAAACTGGTTCGAGATACCATCATGACAAACAATCTGACCAAGTTTGAGGAAGATTGGATCAAAATTGTGGCCTCTAGTGTGTAAACATCAAAATTGTTGACGGACGACGCACGACGGACGACGGACAATCAAGTATCCCAAAAGCTCACCCTGAGCTATGCTCAGGTGAGCTAAAAAAAATAAGTGACTGTATTTAACTGTCGACACTGACTCTGAACCGTACTTCATAAACTATCAATCAAAAGGGGGGAGTGGGGGTGGGTTCATGCGAGGTCAAAAAATGCGTACTATACAAAAGCTTTAATGATTCTTTGGTCAGATGTACAGTATCGCCTTATATTCGGGAAAACATTATTAGCGATGTCCTTTACGTGTTAGCAAGCAGAATGTTACGAACTTGAAAGGTTTTCCCGAATGTTAGGAATCAAAGTGCCGAAGGCACTGATAGACTGTCGGCCGGTTGGTCGTGGTGAGCAGCAAGAGCTGCATTCTTATCTGTTTATAAAGGGGGTATGTGGCCAGTTTCACCGCCCTTCCCAGTTGATAAGGTGTGAAGAAGGCCCTTAATGGCACGTGTCAATACCACACACACACACACACACACACACAGAATTAACATCTAAATTTTATTGATTATAAATTTATCAATCATTTTTTTTTTCATAATATAAAATTATTACATGCTGATGATGGTGATTTGAACAGAAGCCTAAACTTGATCTTTATTTTCCTTCTTCATACTTCTATTGCGTCAGCATGCGCGTGTTTGATTCATTTATTGGAAGTGTGGCATACACGCGCCAGTCAATTAATGCGGTATGGGTACCATGCGACCGGTATCACCTTGAAGTATATCCACTGTGTATAGTATGGTACAAGACAAATCTATAATGAATTGAGCAGTATCTAATATATATAAACAAAATGTCTTCATAACTTGTCGTTGGTAAGAGTTTGCATATGAACATATAACTTTCATCTGCGTGGTATTTTCAACGTGCAATGGAATTTCCATTTCGCGGTTATTTACATTGCGCGGTATATGAAAAATCTTGATGATATAGATAGTCTACACAAAGTAATAATATTCATTAAATTTAAAGCATCATATTGATCATTATCATTTTGTGATATGATGCCTGTTCATCTGGATACACAGTACATTGTTTTATACCTAGCCTGGAGAGTGGAGCTAGCAGTGTAAACATCGTTCGTGTGTCTGCTTTATTTAGAGAGAACATATTAAAAAGCGTATACCAGAGCATTAGTATTGTATTATCATTTTGACTCATTCAAGAATAATATAACAAATTTCAACTCATTGTGTCTAGCAAACTTCCTTTGTGTGTTTTATCGAGGAACAATGGACATTCCATTTCCCCGAAGCCTATATGAATATATACACGTATAATCTCCAATTTAATAACTCCACCAACTTAATTCATATGCTATTGTCTTAAATAAATGTTTATATATAATAAAATAGTAACAGGTGGTTTGAAATTGATTTATGGCATTTAATAATGCTTTTCTGAAAATAGAATTTCATTGCTCCGTAATCATTTCCATTGCTCCATATATGTATAATCTCAAATTAATAACTCTAAGTTTATTCGCATGTCATTGTCTTCAAATTAATGTGTATGTATTTATAATTAAACAGTTAAAGATGGTTTAAAGTAGTTTTATGGCATTTAATACTGCTATTCTGAAAATAAAATTTCCATTGCTCGGTAATATTTTCATTGCGTCCATTGCTCCATAAAAAATTTTTTTGCGTGTTTTAGGCCTATCGCTTCAAAACAATGGGTCACGTGATCTTCCATTCCACTTAATTTAATTTTTCACTTTTCTAGCTTTTGCGTAGCTGTTGAGTTAATGAGGAGACAGAAATTCGATGTAATATAACAGAAATGCAACGAAATATATCATTATCGTGCGAAACGCTTCTGAACTACTTTGGGTTAATTACGTACTTATGCGAAGCACAATTTTTCTTAATTGCACGAGTGGATCTGCATGTACTCCAGTTGGGTTAAATCTCTGTTTTGTAAACGACGCATGTATTTTGTTCACGCTGAAAATGGTTGTATTTAGCTTGAGGAATTCGTAAAAGAAGAGCGGGCACACAAACTTTACACATTAAAGGAGTTTCTAACTGTCATTTAAACGTCGTTGCAACACATCTACGTCAATCTGACTAAAGTACAGATCTTCCTAATGTAGCGTGGCGTATATATAGGAGATGACTTTAGTCAGATTGCATCTACGTAAAACACTCTACACGCTTTCGTTAGCCCAGCTTGCATTGTATGGATCCGTACAAAGCGCGGAGTGCTACAGTTAAAAATGTTGTGGAAAATATGCAAATCAGATAGGCCCGATTTCGCTCTTCAGCATAAGACTAGCGGCCGCTGGCCGCCAGTCTAAAATCTGTACATCTGACCACAGGAACTTGAGGACAGTACCCCGTTTGATCCCTCTCATATCGTAAAGTTTAAATATAGCGGTTTTCATTTTTTATTCACAATTTACATAGAGTATATGTAACAAAATATTCACAATTAAATAAATCTAACGTTTACTGATAAATTCATGGATAGTAAACGTTAGATTTAATATTGTGGTGTGTGTTTCATGCGCTGTATACCATTTAAATTGAAGAAATAAAATAGTTACAAATATGCTTTTCGCGATAGTTTTAAATGACGTCACACGTACAACGTGGTATGGCCACTCTTCGAAATCCTGGAATTACCGTGCAGGCACGGATCCAGCGGGGGTCCGAGGGGGCGTGCCCCCCCCCCCCCCCACCCCATTGCCCTGGTCATACATTTTTCTCGGCTATAAAATCCCTTGGTTACATCATAGTAGTGTTGTCTAGAGGAAATCCCCATCTAGGGCCCCCGTACTGAACCACCATCTGACTCCTATTGTCTTATGGCCCCCTGCTGTTAATGTGTAGGTAATCCGAATCGGCATTCGTCCATGACTGTGTGATAAGCATGTGTTTAGGGTACTGCGGACACGTTCACTGATTGAGAGAAATTTACATGTTGTCTGCCGAGCGATCTAACAATTGGGAAAAATAGGCAATTACCAAAAGTTTGTATCAGTTACAACTATAAACTATTCTAGGCAAATGCAGTTTAAGAAATAGCATAAAAATAGTTAAGCTAAACACAACAACTTAGCTGGACATTAAAATATAATTAGCATCGAAACAATTTCACTAGAGCCCAAAGGAATTAATAATAATAATAAAACTACTTTGACGAAATCTACTCAGCATATTTTTTAATTCACTTTTCTCTACATGTATAAAATTTGAAATCTTACATTAAAAGCGGGCTAATAAGCTGCCGGCAGGTTGATGAACTTTCCGGTATGAAAATTTGCCGATTTCGTTTTTGAAAAAGTTATGAAGGTAATGATTTCTTTTTGCTGTATCAAACTGCAGAGTAGATGCATACCTATCGCTAGCCATGCAAATTAAACTTAATCAGAAATGGGCTATGTTTCTAAATGTCATCAGCTTTACTATTTCCCCATAACTTTTTAAGTATCATTTTTATGAAACTAACTCCTCTAAATATTTTCCCGAAAAGATAAAAACTTTTTAAGTATCATTTTTATGAAACTAACTCCTCTAAATATTTTCCCGAAAAGAATAAATACAAACAGTAGGCCGATACATCATCATGTTCACAGTTTTAATATTTACGAATATGATAATCTACATGTATGTGTATTCATGGTCTCTTAATATAGAGACACTGGTGTATTTTAAATTTATAAATAAACAGGAATATGAATTAAAGGAATATGCAATAAAAGAATTTGAAAATTTTAATCTGCAATATTTTGGGACAATCCATATTTTGGGACAATGTGTATGTAGATTATGCATGATCATTAATTCAAATAAAATCCAGGTAATCAGTCATTGAGCAATGTTACTGATAAGTCGATGAATACGAAATACTAATGCACAGAAAACACAATTTATATGCGAAATAAAACGGATATTAAAGATTTTATATTAAACATCAACATCTTTTATTCCTGAATATTGTTTTGTTTTGTCACTGATTTAACATTTATCTGGAATGTCTGTGTGTAAAGGCTGCTTCCAGATCGACAATTAGACAGTCAAGATTACCAAGTTCGAACCTAATACAACATATACCAGGTATACCCTTCAACATATTTAACAAAATATGTTTAAAGTGATTTTTTTCCTCAGATTTAAACAAAACTGACTTTTACAATGTTGAGTCTAAAACTGATGACTCTTCAAAGCATTCACTAATTGATAGTGTATACCACAAAAGTCGCTTTTTTGTGTGTGTGTGTGTGTGTGGGGGGGGGGGGTCCAAAAAGCACTTATTTTTTATGCCAGTCTGCCCCCCCCCCTTTACTACCGTCATTTTTTTTAATACAACTGTAGTCAAATACTATTGCACAGTAATTATTCAAAAACATGGCTTTGCGAAGGTAAAATATAAAATTATATCGCTCAAGATTTCACGAGCATCGGGAGCCATCCCCGATAATACAAGGCCATTGTACCGTAACCGAAACATCAGTGAACGTTTAAACGGACCAATCCCGAAGCTTCTCATGGGACTGCTCTGTCTTTTTGGCTCAATCATCTGATGCCATCGGGAGAAAGTTTGTGTATTTCCCGATGATTTCTCTTCAGTGGTACCTAGGAATTATATCCATGATCTTCAAGTTTAAAAAACAAAATAAAACAAAAAAACATACCATCCAGAATGTATCTCCGTCGCACTAAAAACATTTTTTTCCGGGGGACCCCCCTAGCACTCACATCACATTCAGACTTTGCCCCCCCCCCCCCCCCCCCCCCCGTGGAAAAATTCTGTATCCGGGCTTGCGGGCGTGTTAACAAAACCTTTCTAAATTCGAATTAAACACCGCCCTGTAAAATGTATTTGAACAAATGAATTAGATGGTGTGGAATGACATGATATCGTATGGTATAGTACATTAATTGCATAGTTTGTTATGTTACGTATTGTATGGTATGATATTGTATGGCATGTTAAAGTACGGTATGATTTAGTGAGGCAAATGAGGGGTAAAGTATGTGCGACTTGGTATTGTTTGGTGTGGTACAGTGTGGTATGCTAAAGTATGGTCTGTTTCAGTGTGTGTGTGTGTGTGTGTATGGTAAATTGTGGTATGGTATATTGTGGTATGGTAAATTGTGGTATGGTATATTGTGGTATGGTATATTGTGGTATGGTTTTTGTTATTGGGAGTATGTTTAATTTGTTGAAAGAGCTTGGCGCTTAGCATACTTGTGAAGGTAGTTCCAAGACTGGTTGGCCCGATGTCTAGGGCGTAATGTAGCAGTGATTTGATGCTGGTGAACAGGTAGATGCCGTCCTCCTAGACTTCAGCAAGACAAGACAAGGTGCCTCGCGAAAGACTGATCATCAGGTTAAGGCACTACGGCATCAGAGGACCAGTCTTGAAATGGATCCAGAGCTTCCATACAGACAGTAGTCAACAGGTTTTAGTTGAAGGTCACATGTCTGTCCCCGCCCCAATAATCTCCTCAGTCCTCAGCCCACGTTCCTTCCTCCTCTACATCAATGATATTCCGGACAGAGTGAGCTTTACATCTCGCCTCATTGCA
>CM037793.1:35494660-35518032 GCA_021229015.1 Solen grandis
TTTGGGGAACAGTTTGTACACAAAAAAAGGAATATTATATACCCTTTCTTTGTTTAACAAACTGTGCCCCCTCTGCCTTTAGACAATATGGGTTTTGGTAAAAACCAATTAAGCGGCGAAAATCCCAAACCCAAATTTAATTGGTTATATATAATAATATATATATTATAAAAAAAATTCCCCACAAAAAATGGGGTTTTTAAAAAATTCTTTTTAAAAACCTTTTAAGAAATAAATGCTCAAATAAAAAAAAGGGCCCCATGTGGCCCTAAATCGCCCCCTGAGAAAAATGGGTTGCCCCAAAAAACATCTGTTCCAATTTATTTTAAAATCGGCCGTTTTTGAGAAGATGTTTTCAAAGTTTCATTTTTTTCTTCTTTTTGTTGCCATGGCAACCAGAGTTCTACATGGATCAAGATTATTTAGCAACTTTTGTAAAGATTGACCCAAGGATCATCCCTCCCAATTTTAATCAAATTCTGTCTAGTGGTTTCAGAGGAGATGTTGTTTAAAGGTTTCTCTATATACTATAAGGCAAATAAGCCCCGCCCCTGGCGGCCAGTTTTTTTACAGATCGGAATAATTTTAGCAACTTTGGTAGAGGTTGCCCCAAAGGGAACATCTGTCCCAATTTATTTTAAAATCTGGCCTGTAGTTTTGAAGGAGATGATTTTTAAAGTTTTCATTTTTTTTCTTTTTGTTGCCATGGCAACCAGAGTTCTACATGGATCAAGTTTATTTTAGCAACTTTGTGAAGGTTGACCAAGGAACATTCTTGCCAAGTTTCATTAAATTCTATAAAATATTAAATATATATATATATCGCCCCGCAATTCGGTAAATGACGTGTGTGGTTTCTGGCTTAATTTATAGGCTATGTTTGATTATGATCACAATTAGGTTTTAAATCCAAGGTCAGATATAACAAGTATACTCCAAAGAGTTTAACAAATAACATTTATGAACAGTATTTATTTTTATTCTCTCTTATATTGTGGCTATGAACGCTTTATTTTTTTACGCGCCAATAGACCTATTGTTCTTTCGTAGACGACGCAAATTCAAGTAAATGGATATCCAGGAGACAGATGCAAGGTTTAGCAGATGACCACGCTTCAACAGAAGCAATCATAGCTGACAAAGTTAATGTCCAAACAATCGAGAAACTTATAAAACAGCAGTTGACAATACCATTCAAAAAGTATTTATATATGAGCTCACCTGCATTTATCCAAATTTCATTCAACTTTAACACAAACATTAACAACACACACTAAGCATTAAAATGTGTACAATTTGATTCTTTTCTAGGATTTTATTAAGAGCGATGTAATTTCTGTTTAGCAAGATCGCACAAAACCTAATTAAGGGGTGCGGTTATATCAAACCATATAAAATGGTGGTATATATGTAATATATATACGCCACATAAATAGGTCCGCAACTTCGAAAAGGCAACGGTTCTATGGCGAATCCAAGATTCGAACCATTGACGTCAAATTTCAAAAACGTACGAGTATAACATCGCTTCCAGATGAGTTAGAAAGCTAATATTTAGATTGAATATTAGTCTTCAATATTTTTTTTTCATTCTGTGAGGACTAACTTCATAGGGGCAAAAAAATGTTTTATATGTAAGCCCTAATTTATATATGTTGCAAAGGCCCCAGGACCATGAAATTTTATGGCATGTACTTCAGATACGGGAATTTCCAATTTTAATAATTTTCTTAACCCTATAGTTCGGAACAAACGAATTTATTTACCAAAAACATCGGGTACAATATGTAGGACCAAATGCAAAAGGACTTGGTAACAACGATTATTCAGAAATTCTTATTTCCCATGTACTTTTCTTAAAAGTCCTTTTTCAAAACCGTTAAAAAGATTTTACAATTTCTAACATTACTTCTGCTTTATGTTTGGACCTATCTTTAACGACTTTTGAGGTATAGAAGGCCAAACCTCAACATAACGGCAAAATTCTGCGAAAGGTGTTTATCAGTTCTTTTCGACCGACATCTTTGTAATGAATGGGGCGATCATCAAAATTTATGCATCCATTAGGAAATCAATGCATCGAGCTATAAAAGATATGGATAATGCAAGAAAAAATTTTCTTATCTATTTTAAAGGGACATTAAACGATTAGAGATGCGGAAGAAAAACGGTTTTAATTAATTCTTATTTTGTGATGCAAATGTTCAATTTCAAAAAGCTACGTCCCATTAAAATGGTATTCGAATTCCAACATTTCACTGCTTTATGTAGGGGACTTTTCTTCAACTAACGGCAAAAAAATGTGTTCATGTCGTTTGAAAGCTGGATTGGTTTATACATCATGTTCGGAATTTTATTTACAAAGATCAATAGTTTTCGAGATGTAAGCAGTTTACTTCACTATGAATAGGGCCATTTTTTCCAGCCGTAACTCATCTGGTTCAACCCCGATCTTAAAAATTTAAAGCTAACTATAGTTTTATACCGGTATAGTCTCGAAAGAATATTTATAGGTCTTTTTAAAATATTTATGGCCGAATAAAAAAAAAGAAAAAGAAAAAGTCACCGTATAGAGCTAATTTGCCCCTTTCAGTAAAAATCAAATTGGTCAAAAGTAAGGCCAGTAGAGCGTTTAATTTTGTTAAAAAATGCTTTTAACATTATGAGTCAAATGACTTTACATTACGTCAGCTTTCGAAAAATAAAAAATAAACATCAGTTCGTAAAATCTCGCAAATTCGCAAAATTTCAGCACGCTTGAAAGCTTAAAAACACTTATAAACATATTTGTGGTCTTTTGTTCGAAACTTGTATCTTTGTCTTTTCGAATCTGGAAAAAAGTATATGGAGGTGCACATTTATGTTTGATTTACACCATCTGTGAAAATTTCGAAAAAATCCGTTGATGGCGACTGCAAAGTAGATACAAAATTTTACACTATTTTTTTAATCTGACTAAAAAAGATATATGACGTTATTGGGAAAAAAAATAATGCTTTCGAAAGGGCCGCAGATGCCGTTGTCACTGATCAAAAACATACCTAAAATCAATACTTTTGGGGATATAAGCGGTACTGCACTACGGGTAAGGCTGTTTTCGATTTTCTCCCATATCTGTACCATTTGCGCAAGCCATTATATGACTTCATCCTGTGATTCCCTTTTCTTGTTCCCGTAACATTTCGGACATGTTAATTTTAGCAGATAAACCGTGATTACCCGTTTGTGTAATTGTCATATGCGGGTTTCCCAAGGTTAAAATGAATTGTGGGAAGGACAAAACAACCAACTGCCGTACGTTCAGTCAAAAAGATCTAAACCCAAAGATAAGCAACTCAAATAAGCGTGGTGAAGGAGATCTCGTATATCCTCGGCGCCACCGCGGATATTGCGAGAAAAAGCCGGTGCGCTTGTAATTAAGGACTGGGATTTTCTTCAGAAAGGAATTCGATCAATTTTAAAGAAGAAAAAAAATTTTTTTGCCAATTTTCGGCAATTGTCACTTAGCGATCACATTCATATTTGTGCATGCGCAAGCTTCATAGCTTAACTTACGAAATCGCTACCCTGAACTAATGAAGATGTCATGTTGCGGAACGTGTCACGCGTACCGCATGCATCTGCTTCGGGGATGCCGAATTCTATATTTATCGATTTTTCCCGAAGTGTCGTTTACGAAAATAACGTTTTCTCGTGTGATGTGACATACACTGGACGAAAGACCTTCACCAATATTAAGGAAGGAGGGGAGAAAAAAAAAAGTTACGAAGTTGACATTTAATGGATAAACATTGTCATTTTAATATTTTATATCCGTATGAGGCCTCTTGTCACATTGAAATTTACATTGAGTCACATCCACGAACCATGATAATATTCTTTACGTCATGAGTTGCGGTCCCTACTGTCAACCTTGAAGCTGAAGTTTTGCCTTAAATGAACTATATATGTTTGTGTATATTTCCCTCTCACTCTGGATAGAAGTGAATGGGTAAGCATCATAAAACGGTATATTATACATGGTACATATATAGATATTTCTCTTGCATAAGGCTCGGAATAGACGTAGTGTCAGGACTGGTTGGCCCAGTGTCAGGATAAGTGACTGGGGATGGTCACTTGGTGGTACTCACTTGTCTACAGCGTCATAAAATTAGATAATGTTCACAAATGACTGAAATACTGTCGGTGGTGGGCCGTTTTTAAACCCAGGGTTACAAAAAAAGATAAACGTCATAGAGATGTCGGAAGTTGTTGTATGGACCGACAGGGGGGGGGGGGGTTTTCGGAGACGATGTCTCTTACCCATGTAAGAATGGGTCTAGGGCGTTCCTCTGAGGTTTTTATATTTCTGAATTTTGTTTAAAAGCTAATTTAAAAGTTTGGGAGATTCATTAATGACTTTTAAAAATACTAGATAATACTTTGCTGGCCTTATAGCATTACCACACATAAAAGCATTTTTGTTTGTTTTAAAATTATCATATATCACATTTGGGGTCGAAAAATGGTCCTCCTTAGGTATATTATGTATAAACCTCAGGTATACCATGTCAACGTGTCCTATCCGTAATTTATAATATGATTACGAATATTTTTCACGTTTCTGGGATTTTTTTTAACGTAGGATGATAATAAAACAAATATGTCCAAGTAGAATCATAGTTTTTGTCACTGCACATTTCCTACTCGCTTTCTACTAGCATTCAAAAAAGGGGATCGTTAAAAAAATTGGACCAGGTAGAAATATGGTTCCCTGAATAGTTTGTTATGTTCCCGACAAATAATTGAAGAAAACATTATAAAGGGGATAATTCTAATGGGACCAAGTAGAGTTCTGGTCTTGATTGTTGCATTTTTCCTAGTTACATTTATGAAAATTTTAAAAGTTAAACCCAATATATAGTATATTTTAAGTTTGGAAAAGTAAAAATTTGGAAAAAAATTCGGGGGCATAAAAGTAAGGATTCAATATTGTAAAATTAAAAATAAAAATAAACATCCAAATGCTCCAAAACGTATAAAATTAAGAAAAGGGGGTTATTTGTCTATTAATCCAATCAATTTTATTTGCTCATCGTAACCTTATATGACGTAGTGTTTTGTTCAAAACAATCATTGTTAAATTAGAAAAGTTTTAAGTGTATACACATCAGTTGTCTATACGGCCAGTCACCTGTTTATATCGTTCAGGTAACCGTCCTAGGTGGCCACATGGTAGAGCATCCGCCTTCGGAGCGGCGGGTTGCGGTTCAATTCCATAGAGCGACATACTGTAAAAAATGGTACTGATAGCTTCCTGCTTGGCGCTAAGTATATAAATTTTGCCAGTTGTTGACATACAGAACCAAGATTGTGGTCGAAAAAACATAATGCCCCGCCCAAGTCAAACACATTCTGGTCACACCCAAAGGGGTAAAATGTCAAATAAATAATATCAGTTTAAAGGCATTCATTAATGGAGAAAGTATGTCAAATATCAAGTACTTATCCCATATAGTAAATGAGTAATGCTCTGGGATTTTTTTTAACGTAGGATGATAATAAAACAAATATGTCCAAGTAGAATCTTTTTTTTTTAAAAAAAATTATAAAGGGGATAATTCTAATGGGACCAAGTAGAGTTCTGGTTCTTGATTGTTGCACTTTTCCTTTATCATTTATGTAAATTTAAAGTTCAAGCCAATATATAGTATAGTTTTAAGTTGTGGCCAAAGTAAATTATGTTAGGGATTGGTGATGTTCAAAATACTTAAGATATCTTTCTTATAAGTTAAAACTGTTTTCAAATACATATTCGTATATGAATCGCCCGAAATATATTGCATGAGGAGGAAGTATTTTTCCCAAGGTTGCGATTAATATGTACGTCAGTTTTCTATGAAATAGCATATCCCTGGTTTCTTTTCAATGACGACCCTTAATTTTGAAGATCATTCATCATTATGTTCTGAAAAGATTGCATATCAAAAACCACAAATAGAGAATATTGACTATGTCGGCAGTATGTCTATATCGGATTATGAATTTAATTAATATTTGCAATTCAAATGAGGACGTTTCTATGATCAGTTAATACATCCTGTTACATAGGAAGAGAGGCCGATATTATTTGAGTTAACAAGAGTAAACAAGATGAAATTGTAAATAAGTCGGATCGACAGCAGTACGAGTATAATATGCCTAAATTAAACACACTGTACCCACCGGGGACGCTTGCGGGACCTGGACCCCCAGCCAGAGAGTGCGTAACATCCAAAAACAACCTAGCTCCGCCCTGAAATAGCTTAGGGTCACAATTATAATGAGATTGATAAAATAAATGAAACGTAACCATATCATTTAACAATGATTTTTAATAGATTGGCATCAATTACTTTAGAACCCCGCGACCTATGAATAAAAAATCCTCTGATGCATATGACCACAATGTGAATGTAGTATTCTTTTGTCGCTATCATTACATTTGTGTGACCGTCCCCGTGGCTGAGTGGTAAGAGCGTCCGCCTCGGGTGCTGGAAGTCGTGGGTATACCAAAGTCGTAACTTGGCGCTCAGCATATAAGGGTAGTTCGAAGGGTTGGATTGGTTGGCCCGGTGTCAGGATAATGTGACTGGATGTGGTATCATGTCACATGTCTACGGCGTAATACTGCAGTGTGGCAGCACTTTATCTATCTCAAGTAGACATCGTCTTCAAAATGACTGAAAAATCTGTCGATGGGACGTTTAAACCAAACAAACAAACATACATACATTTGTGTGAATAAAGAAGAAGATTCTTCTTGGACAGGTAGGAACATTCTCGAATATTTATTTAAAAGTATGTATCAGAGCTATTTTTGTTTCTACTTTCACATTCGTTTCAAATGTCTATTTTATTGTAAATAAATTCTGTTTTTTTGTTGTTTTTTTGTTGTTGTTGTTGTGTTTAGGTGTACGAACTAAGTTTTTTGACTAGAAATAACATTGTTTGGAGAAAATAGCGAGTAGCTTGAATACGATAGCATGCCATTTTGACAACGTGTCGCTTTCACAAAACAGCATGTCATTTGGACAAGACGCCATGTTGTTTTGAAAAGATATCATGCTGTTTTGAAAAGACATCATGCTGTTATAACAAGACAAAGCCGTTTGGACAAGAAACTGTCGTTTTGACAAATAGCCGTTTGGACAAGACAACATGACGTTAAGACAAAACATCATGTCGTATGACAAGACATCATGACGTTTCGACAAGACAACATGTCGTTTTGAAAATATATCGCATCATTATGACTATATCTTGTTATCTGGACATGAAAACATAATGTTAAGACAAGACATAATGTCCTTTGGACATAACAGCAAGTCATTTTGACAAGACAACATGCCATTTTGACAATATATCATGTCGTTTTGGCAATATATCATGACGTTTTGATAAGACAGCATCTCGATATGACAAGCCATGATAACACGCTATATGGTCAAGATACCAAGACACTTTGACAAAATAACACGCATGTCCGACATGATATCACGATATACGAACACGATACCACGAAACTTTAACATAATATTACGCATATCTGACATGATAACACGCTGTTTGAACATAATAACATGTTAATTGGACAAGATCACACATTCATCAGGCAAGATACCATATAAATTGCAGAATTTAAATTTATGCAAAAGCATAAGATTCACACAGGACAAAAACACACGATTTCTTTTTTTTTTCAGATTGATAAAAAGAGTGATTCAAATTCAATGTTACACTCAGAGGTCGTGGCTGTTCCTGTTCCGAAATAATGAAGTCGCAAAATATGATATTATGGCGCTAAGCATATAATGTCTTTCCAGGTCTGGTTTGCTCGGTGTCAATATAATGTTACTTGATGTAACATCATGCTACATGTCTACGGCGTGATACTGCAGTGTGGTAGCACACTTAAGGGGTCGCTGTCAACCCAAAGTGGGTGGGGTTTTTGAAAACAAAAGTTTTGTTTTTCAAGTAAATCATTTTTTTTTTCAGTAATACTCAGTATACAAATTCATTTCATGTAAAAGAATACAGTTTGCAAAGGGCTTTCAGATTTGGCCTCGCATACAAAGAAAATATTACTTGTCACATCTTCATCTTGCATGCACTCAATCAACACTGTTTTGCTGAAAAATAAACACACTGCTACATAGTCCATAGTCCATTTAACAATGTGTGAAGACATTCAATGACTTATTCAAGGGGAAAATGTATGTTTCCAAATGTCCCAAAAATGTCAATAACATGTGTAAAAGGAAGTAGGTATGGTGGACAAAAAGCGCCACAATACATGAAAATTGTGAAATATATGGATTAAGCATCAACCTTTGCGTAATAATTACGCAACTATTTCTGCATTTAATAAAGATAAATATGGAATAAAGGGTAACATAATAAGGCTTGAAAATATAAAAAAAAATGCTGAAAAATATTTAGTAGGTATAGTAAGCAAAAGTGATATTTTCACGAGTGGCGAAGCATAACTAAGAAATTTTAAAATTGAAAAGCAAATTCGGATAAATGCACTGACTGATAAAAACTTCTAGATATCTATGCATGTAATTGTTTACTGTTGTTGTATCAGTATCAGATTTTTGGTCATTTACTTGCATTCTTACACCCATGTATCTGTCTCCTTGATATACATTTGACTTTGTATACAAACGAACATATAAGTCTTCTGGTGTAAAAAAAGAACAGTGTTTATAGCCACATTTGAACAAATTAACTAATCAGCGTAAAACAAAATATATTTTATATAGGTACACTATGAGCAGGCATGAAATAAACACTGTTGTATAATATTGTAAAATATTGAGTGATATTCATTTTCATTGGGAAATATTTGTCCTATCTGATAATGGAATTGAGTACATAATCTAATGATAATCAAACATTACAAGGGTAATTATATTTTATTAAGGGGTGAAATGTATATGCGCAGTAAATAAATATCTTTTATTCTAAAAACATTTTACTAATCACGCAGTCATTTCAATAATGGCGTGTTAAATATATTCATTCTCACGGAACATCGTTGACGTTGTTTGATAAGTGGTGTATTTATTGCACGGCGGATCACCGCCGGGCATACTGTATTTGGTTCTTAGGTTGTCAATGGAACCGGATTTGGAGGTATAAATCCTTTCGGTTGCAGTTTCGGTATATTTTCGTAATAAAACATGAACTTTTTGCCTAGAATTGAGGGAGCATGATTGAAATAAAAAAATAAGGGATAATACGCAAAAAAATCCAGGAATGAATTGTATTCAATGCTGAAAATGAAGGCAAAATATGTAGCAATGCGGAATTGATCCTTTCGTATCCCATTCTATTTTTAACATGATTAGAGATTATTTTTATTAACATAATAAAAATGTCCATTTCAACATAAAAACACACTCTATCGATTTTAATTATAAACTGAAATTTACAATTTCATATCAATTTGACACGTATCGTTTTGAAATGGGAGTAGTGTAAAACCATAATAAGAATCGAGATTTTTAGCTCACCTGAGCACGTGTGAAAGAATATGGGAAACAATTTCTGTAATGAAATTTTAATGCTATATTGCAATACATTTGTTTTATATCTACACCTATATGTCACTGTTAGGAGAGAAAGATTTGCAGCCTGACCGTGACTGGAACCCGGGGTCTCTTGCTTACAGGGCGAATGCTCTACCGGCTGAGCTTCACGCCCACATACACATCTTTCTTCCCAATTGTGGGTAATCATTACTGTGACATTATCCCCCTTCATTTTAGAATTTGTCCCTGAATTCTAGGAGTTATTGTATAAATATAACCATGTGTTGGTATAATTAGACTTGCCACTTATGTCACAGTCCAACGTAGTCCTATAAACAAGCCATAGCGTATCGATTTTACTATTTTGATTTTACTATTTTGACATTAAAGTAAAAATGTTAAAAATCAGTCTATTAAATGTTGAAGGGGAATTATGATATGCGAAGGCTTATTTATAGGACTAAGTCCAACGTTGGGTGCCTTATGTCACACGGTGAGAAATATGTACAGCCTGACCAGGACTTAAACCTGGGACCTTCCACTTTCAGGGCGAATGCTCTACTGACTGAGCTACCCGGCCGGTAGCACACCGCATTTATATATATATATACACACACACACATATTTATCCCCTATTGTGAGTAATATGCAGTATGTGAATCCAGTATCTCTGGAATCTCTTTCTTATTTATATGTTTTAATACCAAAGCAGATATATTACTGATGTTCACACACTGTATATTTAAAATTATAAATATGCAACTAATAATCATCATTTTTCGACTTTTTAAATAGTAACTGGGAGGAGCTGAGGAAAACCTGGTAAATTGGACACTGACAATACATAAGCGCTTAAGAAAGGCCAGTGGCAGCTACATAAGTGTTTAAGAAAGCCAGGGGCAGCTGTATCCAGTTTTCAAGCCAAAATTCAGCATTCTGTTCACCTCAGCAGCAGTTAACAACACTTCAAACAACAAATATACCATTTCATCAGAGGTTTGGCAATACATATATGCGGTATGCTTTGTGACAAAACTGACAAGTCTGTGACTGGTGGAAAATCTGATGCATATGTTTACTACCCAAATGAACACTGCGTGGAATGTTATACCAACATGAAGATTGACTTGGTGACAGTCAGAGAGGACTTCTTCACTTAGTGAATGTCTCATTTCAGAGTGAAATGGTCTGTATATTACATGTTCCTGTCGGCCAATGAACGGATGCACAACAATCACTGACAAACCCGTTATACTATATTTTCTCTTTTTCTTGTAGTTTTATTTTTGATGATTTGTTGTGTTTTAATTTTACCCTCAATAAAAAATGACCTTACCTGCATTTCACAACATTTCAACTCAGTTTTCTCTTAACTAAAAGTTCAGAGTGTTTAAAACCCCCTTATTTATTGACCTAGTGATTAAAAAGTGTCTTATGAATGTTCTTATAGCAAATGGTATTTAATCTCATGCTCTGAAATGTAAGAAAAAACTCAGAAAAATAAAAGTTTTGAACTTATAGATTTGTTTATTGGGGAGAAAATATGGGAGACTGTCATTCCAGATTGTCAGTCATCCTTTCTAACGTGTAAGCACATTAGTTTGTTTCAAACTTAATTTCTTTTTTTTCTTTTCTTTTTTTCTTTTTTTTTTTTGCATGGACCAAAACTGCTTCTAAAAATAATTGAAATAATACAATCCTACATTCCTTTTTTGGAAACAATGTATCCTGATCATAACCGTTCTTAGTTTAACATAGCACATCAAGCTGAAGGTGAGCTATTCTGGTCACCTTGTGTCCCATCTTCTGATGGCAACAATTTGTTTTGAAAGATATGTCTTCTGAATCTATTTGTCAGATGCCCATTTGTCGTTTGCATTGGCAACCAACAAAATTTGATTTTGAATTTTTTTAAAAACCCAATTCAATTTCATCAGTTACAAATTGCCACCTCATGACTATCTACTGTCATTGCTTAAATTAAGTTGCCCCTTAAATTTCTTCCCTTCTGAAACCATTGGTCAAAATTTAATTTCAATTTGCACAAATGGTTACCTCATTGCCTTCTACCATAATTGCTTACTTGAAGTTTATTCCTTAAAAAATGGAGCACCAGATGATTGGCTAGTTTCCTAATAATCATACTGTTTATCTATTTATAAAAAAAAATCATAGTAACTACCTGGGTAATGCTCAGATTTTAATTTCATTTGGCACAAATGGTCACCCACATACCACATTGTTAAAATGAATTTGATCCTTTGAAAAATGATGTCTTAAGTGGGGGCAGCTAGTTTCTGTATGTACTCTTCATATATATACATGTACTTAAATTCAAAATCTTTCTCCTGGAGCTAGTGTTCAAAAATATGTTTTACCTAATGATAATCTCATGCTTCTTTCCTGCAATTCTGGAAAATGAGGCTTCCAGATGTTTGACTTATTTTCTATTAATTATAATCTGTATAAAACCTTTGGACACTTATTGTACCCAATATTTGACATTGGTTACTGCTGAAGGTAACCAGGTCAAATCAAGTGGCCTCAAATGTTATCATTAGGTGTATTGTACTCTGCCCTTTATTGCCCCTTTTTCTTAGTTATTGTCCATTGTTAAAAAATTGCCTTCCCTTGCCAGAGCAATTCTCTTTATATTTAAATTTAGCTGATGGTATTTTGTACATGTATCACTGACTTGGAGACTGTGTGTCGCGAGCAGATTTTTCTATTAGAACCTCTTTTCCTTTCACAGTTAGTGCCCTTAGTTTTTTAAAAGAAATGAGAAAATCTGCAGCATCACATTGATCCTATTAAAATCTTCTGATGTTGCAAAAAATATTCCAAGGAGAGCTCTTCTCTTCAGAATATTTGCTCTTTTTGGAAAATTATATCCACAGTATTACTTTGATCTTATTTAAGATAGGTTGATGATATATGCTTAATGTATTGACAAATTGTAAAGCATGTTATAATAAATTTTGGAGAATGGCCCTTTACTTCCATTGTCATTTATCTTTGTCTTTAGCTAAAATCTCTTAAAATTTAAGATAGGCTGGTGATACATGTTTCATATACCAATAACATGGAACTCTTTGTAAAAAAATGTCAACAACGTCAAAAGAAATGTTAAGGTTTTGTTTAATGTTGCCATTATCTGCACTATTACTAAACTGATGTCCCGCAAACTTCAAACATGTGTTTATCATCATCAGACCAACCAGTAGAAACAAGAACAGTAGTTCTTCCAATTATTTTTGCATATGTATGGCCCTTTTTGGACTTAGAATTAATGTTAAACTTTTGTTTAACATTGCTATTATCTCCAGTTTTACTCAATGGATGTCTCTCAAACTTAATACATGTGTTTATCCTCATCAGACAAACCAGTAGAAACAGGAACAGTAACTGTTCCAAATATGTTTGCATATTTATAGCCCTTTTTGGACTTAAAGTTTATTTCCAACTTTTGTTTAACATTGCTATTACCTCCAGTTATACTCAAAAGATGTCTATGAAACTTCAGATATGTGTTTATTATCATCAGACCAACCAGTAGAAATAGGAACAGTAACTCATCCAAATATTTTAGCATATATATGGCCCTTTTTGGACTTCGAAAAATGTTAAACTTTTGTTTAACATTGCTTTTTCTCCAGTTTTACTTAATGGATGTCCCCCAAACTTCACATATGGCTTGATCATCATGAGATCAACAAGAAGAACCAGGATCTGCAACTTTTCCATTTTTTTATATCTATAGCCCTTTTTGGACTTAGAAAAACATTAAAATTGTTTGATAATGCTATTATCTCCACTTTAACTCAATGGATGTCTTCCAAACTGCACGCATGCCTTGATCATCATCACACCAACTAGTAGAAACATGGACAGTAACTTTTACATATTTTTTTTGCAAATTTATAGCACTTTTTGAATTTAACTTTTTTTAAAGTTTTATTTAAAGTTTTATTTTACATTGCTATTATCTTCACTTTCACTCAATGGATGTCTCTCAAAATCCACACGTGTTTATCAACATCAGACCAACCAGTAGAAACAGGAATGTATGTCCAAGTAGTTACATGAACAGTAACTCTTAAATATATTTGCATATTGAATTTGTTTAACATTGCTTTTATCTCCAACTTCTTTCCATGGATGCCCCTCATAGTTCACACATGAAATTGCATGCCTGTATTGGACGTCAGACTGTCATGAAATTATAAAACAGTTATGCCTTTTTTTTCTTTTTAAAGAATTTTGCTTGAAGTTTTCACACCACCTCATTTTTTTTCACTTAAGCCTTTGAGGTATTGCTTTGAAACTTTAAATACCTGTTTATGACCATGACCTCTGTTTGTACATGTCATGAGTATGTAACTCTGTCTTGGATTTTGACATAATTATGCCCCTTTTCTGACTTGATTAATCTTTTTGTACTAACTCACATTTTCACTGAATTCTTTGAGATTTTGCTTTAAAACTTGAAGCACATGTTTATTGTTCATGTGTATATTTTGATAATATAGAGTTTCTTTTTAAATTAATTTTTTTTAATTTAATTTTAAATTATATATCTGAAGCATCTTGAAAACAAATTTTCTATGCATTCCTATTTTTTCATGCTGTATATTAAAATTACTTCTTGAAAAAAATACACAAAAACAAGATTTTCTTTTACAATATTTAATCTTTTACCACTAAAACTTTATAAAACCTTTCAATCACCAACCTTTTTTTAAAAACTAACTTATGTAGTGTCAATTAGTAACACTTATCAGTCAGAGAACTTAACCAGTAGAACAATCATCCTTTAGGGGTCCCAGGCTGAAGTCTTGGTCTGGCTGCACATTTTTCTCTCTTAGTTATTTTGCACCAAACAAGTGATCATTACAGTATCTCCAATGTATATACTACCTTTTTGTTTATCAGGATCACTATCAATTTGATCTCTGTTATTCTGCAACAAATTCCATATTTGCAGGGAATATGTAACCGTTATCGGTGGGAGACTTTTATAAGTGGTCTTGGATTACAATTCTGGTCTGGCTGCACATTTTTCTTTTTTGCATTGAAATTTTTTTTTGCGTCCTCAAAATATGTATATTAGGCCTTTGTTTTCATATTTAAACATATTGTGTGTCTTTCTTCAGTTTAAGATTCACTTCAAGTCTTTGAATTTGTCTTTTATTTATGTAATTAAATATATAAACTTATGTAAACAAGTTCACATCTCAGTAAAAGTTATGTAAAAAAAAAAAATGTTTTCCTGTTAACCCACATAAATCTTATTATCAGACAATTTTTTCTTTGTCGCCGTGCTTATTTCAATGTGCTGCCTCAGGCAGCACTTTTGCACTTGTATATCCTTGTATCCATGGCGATGTACGTGACCCTAGATGACTTTTACGAAAACATAGTTATTCACGCAAAATGGGGGTGTTATATATTTACAGGTAAAAAATACGGGGCGATATATATTCAGCGCGCAAGTATAAACTGGGCTGTGAGTAGTCGGTATGAAGGGAGATCAATGCTACGAGCGCATATATATGGTTTCCATGTGAAACCTAAATGTTTCAATTTTGTACTTGACGAATTGTTTACTGTAAATACTGCATGAAAATCGGGTCGAGAAAAAGTGGGTTGATATAACCACCCCATATTTTTTCACCACCCAACAGAAAGGGTTTCATATTGGAAAACATCCCACATCTAGGTAATCTCTTAGTATATATATATATATATGATGGAAAGATAGAGAGAAAAGGAAAGGAGGGACACGTCAGCATAAAAACGCGTAGTCCCAGAACTAGTTGGCCCGGTGTCAGGATATTATTATAACATTGTTGTATGTTATCACACGTATATGCCACTTGCATGATATTGCAGTGTCTGTCTGATGTAGACAAAATCTCCAAATGATTGCAATACTGTCTGTGGTAAAACCTAGCATACATGTTTTATTATCAACAAAGGTGGATTTATGTCTCATATGTCTTTTAGGAAACACGTTTTACCACAACCATTACTATCCGCCATAGATATATTTTCGACCCACTCCGACTTATCTCCAGAACAACACCGGAGGGTCACGTAGCCCGTTTAATGAAGTTATTCCGATGTCGTAATAATACCCGGCTTTCGTGGGTGAAAGCCAGTTGTCATAGTTAATAGAATATAAATATACTATACAAGTTGTCTTATTTTATACATTATGGTGAAAGATATACAAGGGCGTAGCTAAAAAGTTCTGGATGTTACGCACAATCTGGCTGGGAGTCAAGGTGCCAGTTGCGACCCTGGTGGATACAGGGCGTTTAATCTAGGTATATTGTCCAGCTGTCGATCCGACTATCTTGTTTACCCAAATAATATCGGTCTCGCTCCGTATACAACAGGATATAAACGTCCATTATTTGAATTGCAAGTATGAAATAAATCGGTTTATCCACAGATCTTAAACCGATATAGACAACATACTGCTGACAAAGTCTATATTCCCTATTTGTGCACGTAGCTCTTGCATCTTGTCATGCCTCGATGTATTCAAGGCCAGATATATAAATCGTAACCTTGGGAAAATACCGCCTCATGCAATTCATTTCGGGCATTTCGGGCAACCCAATAGCCGTTTTATTTTTTTTCATCAAACTGCTAGATTTCACATAGAAACCCTTATCCGAAAAATATGAATATCTGTTATGTTTGATTACTTGAGATTTTCAGGACCTTTTGCACATTGTAAGCTACGGCATTCGTGCATATTTAAAGTTCATACAGCAATTAGCCTATTTCATGATATATTGCTTTAATATCCATGACGTCATAATCACAGGACTAAACAAATATCTCTTGCAGCATACATCACTTCACATCTTAGTATGTTAATTCTGAAAAATTCATAAGGATTAACTTCTAAGTCATGAAACTAGATCGTTTCATTTCGTTAAAAGTACACATTTCGTTTTTCTGCCATAACTCAACCGATTCAACCCCGATCTTCAAAAACTAAATACCATCTGAAAGGTCTTTAAAACTATTACAAATTATACCAATAGTGTCGCGATAGAATATTTATCGTTTTTAAATTTAAGACATAGGTGCAAATTTACATCCTAAAACTGACACCTTCTGTGAAAATATCAAGTCAATCTGACCAGAAATTACCGCTGCAGAATATTTACAAACTTTTTTAGCTATTTTCAACCCTGACGTCACATGACGTCATATGACGATGAAAATTATTGCATTCAAAAGGGCCAAAGACACTATGCCCACTGATAGAATTTCATGCTCCTGGCACATCGGCAACCTGTTTCAATTTGAACCTCAAAAGGATGGAAGAAAGAATCATATTAATAATAATAAGAAGAAAGTATATAACAAACCCAAAAGGTCTCTCTGCAGTGGCATACCATTTAATACCATTAAAACAGCATTACACCAAGCTATAAATAACGTTCTTAAAATTATTTTCAAAAATTAATAGTTACTTAGAAAAAAACAATCAAATGATATGGACCAACTGCAGAAGTGCATGAAAGAACGGATTTAATTATCGCTCATTTTTCATGTAACTTCCTTATATGATGTCCGATTCATAAAGCTAAGTACCGTTAGAAAGGTCTTGAGATTTCCAACATTTCACTTGCCTCATGTATCCACCTATCTGTAACGGCTTTTGAGATATCGACAGTTAATCCTCAAGAAACCTGCAAAAATTCAAAAAAAAAAAAAAAAAAAAAAATAAAAACATAATTACCAAACCATAACTTTTAAATTAATGTTTCGATTATTAAAGTCTTCATACCATTTTAACGGCATTGCATCAAGCTATGAATAATGTATTTTAAGTTATTTTCAAAAACTAATAGTTTCTTAGAAAAAATGAAATTTAATAACTGGGACACCCTTTTTTATGTAACTTCATTACATGATGTTAAATTTTCAAAAGCTGGGTACAGTTAGAAAGGTCTTCGAATTCCCAACATTTCACACGTTTTAAATAAAAAGTTATCTTTAACAATTTTTTAGATATGAACGGTTAAACCTCGAGAAAACGGCAAAAAATCTGCAAAAAAATATGTTCATGTTGTTTCGTTTTCTCCCTATAATTCTATGAATCTTTACAAAATTCAATATCTGTTAAGATATAAGCAGTTAAACGCACTTGCGGTACCGTCAATTTTTTCCTGAAATAACTCAACTGATTCAAGACTTGACTATTTGAGTTTACCGTCGCTTCGACAGTATTTCAGTCATATAGCGACGTCCAGCTAGTTACAGGTGGAGGAAGACCCCGAATGCACGAAAACATCCAGATAGAACCACCGACCTACCGCAAGCCAGCTGGAAGGCTTCCTCACATGCAACTGATTCAAACCCGATCTTCAAAAACTGAATGTCATCTGAAAGGTCGTTCAAAGCACTACAAATCGTTTTTGAGATATTTAAGGCCGAAGAAAAAAACGATGATTGACATGTGATCTTGACTTTTCTGGTTTTCCGGAAACGGAAGTTATTTTTTACAATAAGATGCTATGTTCACCTTCAGTTAAAATTTATGGAAATCGGTCAAAAACTGAGGTACGCAGAGCTGAAAAACCATGATTTTTAATTAAAAGTTTGTTAACGAGTCATGACGCCATTTGACGTCATGTGGCGTAAGTCTTCGTAGATCTAAAACAAAAACGATAGGACACAAGTTAAGGCCACATATCAAACTTCTAGCTTATCTGTAAGCTTCGTAATACTTTAATACATCTCCAGGCCCAATGTTTGTTTATCCATAGAACCTTTTCGAATCTTGCAAAATGTATATGGAAGTGCACATCTAGAATGTAATATATACATTTTGTAAAATTATCATGCTATTCCGCCTAGAAATGACGACTGCAGAGCGCGTAAAAACATCGATAATTTTTCTCAACTCTGACGTGACGTCTCATGAAAAAAAATTTCAACAATCAAAAGCGCCAAAGTCACTTTGCTTACTGTTAAAATTTCATGCTGCTTGCTCATCGGCAACCTATTTTAATTTAAACCTCATAAGAAAGAAGAAAGGAGGATAATAATAAATGAGAATAACTTGATTTTCATTTGCACGGAAAACGATAGGACTTTCTGCAACCCGTTTAAAACTTGATCAAGTTAAAAATAATTTATACAGAATACGAAGAAGACTTAGAAATCTAGAGCGTAACCTTTGCATACTGTAAAATATTAGGAAAATTCCTTTAATTTTTCCAAGCATAAATTTTCTCATTTGGACCATTGGCATCACACCGAATTTATTGCACGAAAAATGAAAACATATAAGAACGCATGACGTCAAATAACGTCGGGCCTTTGAAAATCTAAAGGAAATCTTTAAAACTACATCATGTGCAAATTTCAGCACAACTAAAACATAACTTACACCTTCTGTGAAAATAACAAGAAAAAACATTCACAAATAAATTTGCAGAGCCGTCAAACTTTTACCTGACTCTAATTGGGCATACGACGTCATATGAACTTGATAATCATTACATTCGAAAAGACATGGTCTGAAATATTTGCCATACAATTTTCATTGTTCTTAGCCATTGGCATTTACATTTTCTGATAGGACATTTTCCGCAAATGCTTTAACTTACAGTGTAGCAATACCACGTGACCGTGACGTCACTAAAGGCATCAAAACCAAGACAAAACTGTCAACATTTGGCTCCGCTTGAGCATATAAAAATTACCCGTAAGTATTTCGTTTCTTCATCGATTTCGATGGGAGAAGTGTCTGTCCTAGGTAAAAAATATAAGCTGTCCGCGGAATATTGGATCTCCATTAGCAGCTTAGCCTTTTTTCAAACAGTACGTGAAATCGTTGCGCAAAATAGCTTGAAACTGTAGTTTGCTCGCATACAAAAAAACCTTAGGTTTCACGAAGTGCTTGAAAAAAACGGTTTTTGTGGTTTTTGAGATATAAACTGTGAAGCGCACGGGGGTTAACTTTCTTTATGTGTTTTTTTTTTCGCCATAGCTCAACAGATTCAACCCCTATCTTAAAAAATTTTATATCATAAAGAAGCTCTTTCAAAGCATTGTAAATAATGTACATTTTGTCTCGATAAAATATTTACTGGTTTTGAGATATTACAGGTCAAAACAAAAAACGATAATTCGAATACAACCTTGACCTTTGCATTTACGGAAACGGAAGTGACATGCTCCATAGGAACCTATGCTGCACCTTCAGTTAAAATCTCATGCAAATCAAACTAAACATAAAGACTGCAGGCCTTAAATAACGTTAAATTTAAACAAGCATGACTTTTTGACCTCATGACGTCTAATGATGTCATGACTTTCATCTTCTCAAAATGTAAGAAAGACTAAGATACTTTTATACTGTCCAGGTATCAGCTTTCTAAATCATTTGGAAGCGACCTTATACGTATTTGAAATTTGACAACAATGGTTCGAAGCTCGGACCCGCCATGGAACCTTTGCCTTTCGAATTTGGAAAAACGGACACGGGGATGCACAACTAGAACGTAACATATACATTTTTTTTTTGAAAATCGGTTTAGAAACAATGGCTTAGATCGCGTACACATATATGACGTCATAGGCATAAGAAAATTATTGAAATGATTTTTTTTTATCTGAAATATATGCCATTAAATTATCATGGTCCTGGGACCTAAGAAACATATAGAAATATATGCGTAGAATTAAGGAATTCGTTTTGACTTGATGTCATATGATGTCAAATGACGTTCTTCTTCACAGAATGTAAAATTCACTAAATGACTTACATTCACATCAAATATCTCCTTTCTAAATCATCTCAGAGAGATTTTATACTTATTTGAAATTTGACGTCATTGGTTCGAATCTTGGATTCGCCATAGACTATTTGCCTTTTCGAATTTAGAAAAACGGACACCGGGATGCACAACTAGAACGCAACATATACATTCTGTGATTTTTTTTATAAAATCTGTCCAGAAATAATGGCCGTAGAGCGCGTACAAACATTTGTAGACAACGTTAAGTGTGACGTCATAGGCAAATGAAAATCATTGAAACTGAAATATCAGTTTCTGAAGTATGTGCCATTGAATTTTGAATATATATAAATTAAGGCGTAGAAAAGAAGAAAAAAGAATAATAAGAAGAACTAGAGTTCGTTTGTCCCGAACAAACGATAAGGCTGGCTGCTCTAATGGCATTTGTGTCATTGTGGCCTTGAGTTTTGACTTTATGACCTAAAAATCATAGGGGTCATCTAGAGGCCACTGGCAATGTCTCTACCAAGTTTCACAGACATAGGCTTATTTCTGCTTAAGATATTGTGCGGACAATAAATAAAATATCTTGTTCTTAATATCCTGACCCTTCACACTGTTACCGCTTATGGTGAGCATGATGATGATTCGATTTATAATCACTGATCTCGTCTCCAGGGCCTCCGAGGCCGAGAGGGTTAAGTCGCTGACTTTAACACTCACTCAGGTCCTCACCGCCTGGGTTCGAATCCCGGCAGGGTCATTCGGATTTGCATGTGAGGAAGCCTTCCAGCTGGCTTGCGGTAGGTCGATTATCTACCCGGATGCCTCCGTGCATTCGGTGTCTTCTTCCACCTGTAATTAGCTGGGCGTCGCTATATGACTGAAATACTGTCCAAACGCAGCGATGCATGCCTCAGAATGACGAAATGTTCATTAAAATATGACTTTCTCATCAGCAATATAAAAGGTTTTGCTTTGACACAGGTACACAACTGTCCATAAAATTTTTTCACTCTTTGAACCCGGCCCTACGTTATAAAATGATCGGAGTGTCATTTGTGCTGGGTTTTACGCAAGAAATAACGTCATAAAAAACGTCACGCACGCGAAGTTATCCCGCCAATTTTGACAAATTTTGTGAATAACACCACAGCTACTTTCTGGCCTTTAAAGCATTAAATAAAAAGAAAATATGTTTTTTTTACTCTCACATGATCGATTAATAATTTCACTGAATGAACATAAAATGTTATATTTTCACGAGTGGCGAAGCATATTCTGTATGTACTGGTTTTGGTTTTATACGAATATAAGCGCAACACTTAACTAGGTTTTGCATGAATGCGAAAGACTGAATGCATCCTTGAAACAGTACACATTTTACTGTTGCATTAAAATTGAAATTAAATTTCGGATAAATGCACGTGAGCTGATAAAAACTTCCAGATACCTATGCATGTAATTGTTTACTGTTATTGTATCAGTACATACATCTTTCAGATTTTTGTCATTTCCTTGCATTCTTACACCCATGCATCTATCTCCTTGATATACATTAATCGAACATATAGGTCTTCTGGTGTAAAAAAGTACAGTGTTTATAGCCACAATTGAACGAATTAGCTAATTAGCGTAAAACAAAATACAATTTTTATAGGTACACTATGAAAAGACATGAAATAAACACTGTTGTATGATATTGAGTGATGTCATTTACAATGCACTGGCGGATTCAAGAGGGAGGGGGGCGCAAAATTCCCGGACCATACATAAATGTAGACACATAACCCCCCAAAAAACTCACAAGAACGCAATATTTATCTGCTTTAAAACACACACAAAAAAAAAAAAAAAAAAAAAAAAACACCCTTCTCATGCTTCGGGCAAAGCGGCAAGCCGCTTGCATTGTCACTGCCTACATTTTTTAGTATTGCCCCCCCCTTCCCTGAACTCTGCATTGAACGAACTATTTGTCATATCTGATAGTGAAATACATGTCATAGGCACTGAAAGACTCTTTTTGGCAGCCATCTTTAAAGGTATAAGTTTATGCAGGCCGAAAGTGGAGAATACTTGCTGTTTTTAAAATCATTATGGTGCTTTTATTTTTCAGTCTGTGTTACTGAAATTTATGTCAAATTGATCAGCTTTAATCATTTTAGATATGAAAATGATATTCTGATAAATTCATCTGTAAAACCCTTTTTAACCAAAAAAATTACACTGTTTATTTTGTTTTTTTGGGTGAACCCCCCTACTTTTTTTTATTTTGCAATTTTTTTTTTTTCATCCATACTATTTAAAATTTTTCCCTCCTAAAAAATAATTTTGATTTTTGGGCAGAAATTTTTGCGAAAAAAAAAAAAAAAATTAAAAATTTTGGTTTTTATGTCATTTCCCTTAAAAAAAACCCCTGAAATTTCCTTTAAATATGGCCGCCAAAGTAGGGGGTTTCCCGATTTTTAGAACTAAGGGGATTGATACATTTTCTTTAAAAAAACAAAATTACATAGGGAATTTTCCGAATTAAGGGGGGTTTAAGTGCGCAAAATTAAAAATTTTTTTCGGAAAAAAATTTACTAATTACGGGAGTTTTTCCCAAATTTTGGGATTAAAATTTTTAAATTTTAATTAAAACTCACGGAACATCTTTTCCTCGTTTAAAAAAGCGGGGTATTTTAAATCCTTGTAAACCAAGGGGAATTTTTTTTACCCCAGAAGACTTTTAAAAGAAAAAAATTTTTTTTTAAAAAAAAAGGGTTTTATATATTTAAAAAGGGAAAAAAATTTCGGGGGGATATAAATTCACGCGCAAGTATAAACTGGACTGATGGGCGGTAAAAGGGAGAAAAATGCTTTGGCCCACGAGGGCCAAATTTTTGTTATTTGATGGATTTTATACTTAAAAAACTGCATGGAAAAACCGGGGCCAGAAAAATTGGGGGATAAAACACCCCCCTTTTTTTTACCACCCCCCCAAAAAGGGTTTCATATTGGAAACATTCCCCCATCTGGGGAATCCTTATTGTATATA
>CM037793.1:35518132-35568132 GCA_021229015.1 Solen grandis
TAACTTCTAAGTCATGAAACTAGATCGTTTCATTTCGTTAAAAGTACACATTTCGTTTTTCTGCCATAACTCAACCGATTCAACCCCGATCTTCAAAAACTAAATACCATCTGAAAGGTCTTTAAAACTATTACAAATTATACCAATAGTGTCGCGATAGAATATTTATCGTTTTTAAATTTAAGACATAGGTGCAAATTTACATCCTAAAACTGACACCTTCTGTGAAAATATCAAGTCAATCTGACCAGAAATTACCGCTGCAGAATATTTACAAACTTTAGCTATTTTCAACCCTGACGTCACATGACGTCATATGACGATGAAAATTATTGCATTCAAAAGGGCCAAAGACACTGTGACCTTTAATAGAATTTCATGCTCCTGGCACATCGGCAACCTGTTTCAATTTGAACCTCAAAAGGATGGAAGAAAGAATCATATTAATAATAATAAGAAGAAAGGATATAACAAACCCAAAAGGTCTCTCTGCAGTGGCATACCATTTAATACCATTAAAACAGCATTACACCAAGCTATAAATAACGTTCTTAAAATTATTTTCAAAAATTAATAGTTACTTAGAAAAAAACAATCAAATGATATGGACCAACTGCAGAAGTGCATGAAAGAACGGATTTAATTATCGCTCATTTTTCATGTAACTTCCTTATATGATGTCCGATTCATAAAGCTAAGTACCGTTAGAAAGGTCTTGAGATTTCCAACATTTCACTTGCCTCATGTATCCACCTATCTGTAACGGCTTTTGAGATATCGACAGTTAATCCTCAAGAAACCTGCAAAAATTCAAAAAAAAAAAAAAAAAATCAATAAATACTACCAAACCATAACTTTTAAGTTAATGTTTCGATTAATAAAGTCTTCATACCATTTTAACGGCATTGCATCAATGGATAATGTATTTTAAGTTATTTTCAAAAACTAATAGTTTCTTAGAAAAAATGAAATTTAATAACTGGGACACCCTCAAAGTGCAAGTAAAACGGTTTAAACTGGTTTTTTTACATGATGTTAATTTTCAAAAGCTGGGTACAGTTAGAAAGGTCTTCGAATTCCCAACATTTCACACGTTTTAAATAAAAAGTTATCTTTAACAATTTTTTAGATATGAACGGTTAAACCTCAGAAAACGGCAAAAAATCTGCAAATATGTTCATGTTGTTTCGTTTTCTCCCTATAATTCTATGAATCTTTACAAAATTCAATATCTGTTAAGATATAAGCAGTTAAACGCACTTGCGGTACCGTCAATTTTTTCCTGAAATAACTCAACTGATTCAAGACTTGACTATTTGAGTTTACCGTCGCTTCGACAGTATTTCAGTCATATAGCGACGTCCAGCTAGTTACAGGTGGAGGAAGACCCCGAATGCACGAAAACATCCAGATAGAACCACCGACCTACCGCAAGCCAGCTGGAAGGCTTCCTCACATGCAACTGATTCAAACCCGATCTTCAAAAACTGAATGTCATCTGAAAGGTCGTTCAAAGCACTACAAATCGTTTTTGAGATATTTAAGGCCGAAGAAAAAAACGATGATTGACATGTGATCTTGACTTTTCTGGTTTTCCGGAAACGGAAGTTATTTTTTACAATAAGATGCTATGTTTACCTTCAGTTAAAAATTATGGAAATCGGTCAAAAACTGAGGTACGCAGAGCTGAAAAACCATGATTTTTAATTAAAAGTTTGTTAACGAGTCATGACGCCATTTGACGTCATGTGGCGTAAGTCTTCGTAGATCTAAAACAAAAACGATAGGACACAAGTTAAGGCCACATATCAAACTTCTAGCTTATCTGTAAGCTTCGTAATACTTTAATACATCTCCAGGCCCAATGTTTGTTTATCCATAGAACCTTTTCGAATCTTGCAAAATATATATGGAGGTGCACATCTAGAATGTAATATATACATTTTGTAAAACTATCATGCTATTCCGCCTAGAAATGACGGCTGCAGAGCGCGTAAAAACACCGATAATTTTTCTCAACTCTGACGTGACGTCTCATGAAAAAAAAAAATTCAACAATCAAAAGCGCCAAAGTCACTTTGCTTACTGTTAAAATTTCATGCTGCTTGCTCATCGGCAACCTATTTTAATTTAAACCTCATAAGAAAGAAGAAAGGAGATAATAATAAATGAGAATAACTTGATTTTCATTTGCACGGAAAACGATAGGACTTTCTGCAACCCGTTTAAAACTTGATCAATTAAAAATAATTTATACAGAATACGAAGAAGACTTAGAAATCTAGAGCGTACCTTTGCATACTGTAAAATTTAGGAAAATCCATCCATTTATAATGTCTGCAGAGTGCAATCTTTTTGACCTAACGTCAATTCTGACTTCAGATGAATATGAATATCATAGCATTTAAAAATAAATTCAGCATCTAAAATATATGCAATAAATTTTCCTCATTCTGGACCATTGGCATCACACCGAATTTATTGCACGAAAAATGAAAACATATAAGAACGTCATGACGTCAAATGACGTCGGGCCTTTGAAAATCTAAAGGAAATCTTTAAAACTACATCATGTGCAAATTTCAGCACAATTAAAACATAACTTACACCTTCTGTGAAAATAACAAGAAAAAACATTCACAAATAAATTCTGCAGAGCGCGTGCAAAACATTTTACCTGACGTCTAATCTGGCGCCATACGACGTCATATGAACTTGATAATCATTACATTCGAAAAGACATGGTCTGAAATATTTGTCATACAATTTTCATTGTTCTTAGCCATTGGCATTTACATTTTCTGATAGGATATTTTCCGCAAATGCTTTAACTCACAGTGTAGCAATACCACGTGACCGTGACGTCACTAAAGGCATCAAAACCAAGACAAAACTGTCAACATTTGGCTCCGCTTGAGCATATAAAAATTACCCGTAAGTATTTCGTTTCTTCATCGATTTCGATGGGAGAAGTGTCTGTCCTAGGTAAAAAATATAAGCTGTCCGCGGAATATTGGACCTCCATTTGCAGCTTAGCCTTTTTTCAAACAGTACGTGAAATCGTTGCACAAAATAGCTTGAAATTGTAGTTTGCTCGCATACAAAAAAAACCTTAGGTTTCACGAATTGCTTGAAAAAAAACGGTTTTTGTGGTTTTTGAGATATAAACTGTGAAGCGCACGGGGGTTAACATTTTTTATGTGGTTTTTTTTTCGCCATAGCTCAACAGATTCAACCCCGATCTTAAAAACTTTTATATCATAAAGAAGCTCTTTCAAAGCATTGTGAATAATGTACATTTTGTCTCGATAAAATATTTACTGGTTTTGAGATATTACAGGTCAAAACAAAAAACGATAATTCGAATACAACCTTGACCTTTGCATTTACGGAAACGGAAGTGACATGCTTGCACCTTCAGTTAAAATCTCATGCAAATCAAACTAAACATAAAGACTGCAGGCCTTAAATAACGTTAAATTTAAACAAGCATGACTTTTTGACCTCATGACGTCTAATGATGTCATGACTTTCATCTTCTCAAAATGTAAGAAAGACTAAGATACTTTTATACTGTCCAGGTATCAGCTTTCTAAATCATTTGGAAGCGACCTTATACGTATTTGAAATTTGACAACAATGGTTCGAAGCTCGGACCCGCCATTGAACCTTTGCCTTTCGAATTTGGAAAAACGGACACGGGGATGCACAACTAGAACGTAACATATACATTTTTTTTTATGTTCGAAATCATATCCTGGGACCTAAGAAACATATAGAAATATATGCGTAGAATTAAGTTTTAAATTTTTTTTTAAACCTTAAATTATCATGGTCCTGGGACCTAAGAAACATATAGAAATATATGCGTAGAATTAAGGAATTCGTTTTGACTTTATGATGTTATATGATGTCAAATGACGTTCTTCTTCACAGAATGTAAAATTCACGAAGTGACTTACATTCACATCAAATATCTCCTTTCTAAATCATCTCAGAGAGATTTTATACTTATTTGAAATTTGACGTCATTGGTTCGAATCTTGGATTCGCCATAGACTATTTGCCTTTTCGAATTTAGAAAAACGGACACCGGGATGCACAACTAGAACGCAACATATACATTCTGTGATTTTTTTTATAAAATCTGTCCAGAAATAATGGCCGTAGAGCGCGTACAAACATTTGTAGACAACGTTAAGTGTGACGTCATAGGCAAATGAAAATCATTGAAACTGAAATATCAGTTTCTGAAGTATGTGCCATTGAATTTTGAATATATATAAATTAAGGCGTAGAAAAGAAGAAAAAAGAATAATAAGAAGAACTAGAGTTCGTTTGTCCCGAACAAACGATAAGGCTGGCTGCTCTCATGACATATGTGTCATTGTGGCCTTGAGTTTTGACTTTATGACCTCAAAATCAAAGGGGTCATCTAGAGGCCACTGGCAATGTCTCTACCAAGTTTCACAGACATAGGCTTATTCCCTCTCAAGTAATCAATCTAAAAAGATTTTATATGTCATTGTGACCTTTACCTTTGACCTTATGACCTTTAAAATAATTGGGGTCATTTACTGGCCAAGGGCAGTAAATACTAAGTTTCTCAAACCTAGACTTATTCCTTAATAAGTTATTGATCAGACAAGTATTTTACATCAAGTGTCACTTTGATCTTGATCTTTGACCTAATGACCATAAATTTTTAAAGGGGTCATCAACTGACCGTGGGCAATGTCCCTACCAAGTTTCACAAACCTAGGCTTATTTCTGCTTAAGATATTGTGCGGACAATAAATAAAATATCTTGTTCTTAATATCCTGACCCTTCACACTGTTACCGCTTATGGTGAGCATGATGATGATTCGATTTATAAGGCACTGATCTCGTCTCCAGGGCCTCCGAGGCCGAGAGGGTTAAGTCGCTGACTTTAACACTCACTCAGCCCCTCACCGCCTGGGTTCGAATCCCGGCAGTGTCATTCGGATTTGCATGTGAGGAAGCCTTCCAGCTGGCTTGCGGTAGGTCGATGGTCTACCCGGATGCCTCCATGCATTCGGTGTCTTCTTCCACCTGTAATTAGCTGGGCGTCGCTATATGACTGAAATACTGTCCAAACGCAGCGATGCATGCCTCAGAATGACGAAATGTTCATTAAAATATGACTTTCTCATCAGCAATATAAAAGGTTTTGCTTTGACACAGGTACACAACTGCCCATCAAAAATTTTCACTCTTGACTTTGAACCCGGCCCTACGTTATAAAATGATCGGAGCGTCATTTGTGCTGGGTTTTACGCAAGAAATAACGCCATAAAAAACGTCACGCACGCGAGGTAATCCCGCCAATTTTGACAAATTTTGTGAATAACACCACAGCTACTTTCTGGCCTTTAAAGCATTAAATAAAAAGAAAATATGTTTTTTTTACTCTCACATGATCGATTAATAATTTCACTGAATGAACATAAAATGTTATATTTTCACGAGTGGCGAAGCATATTCTAAAGTATGTACTGGTTTTGGTTTTATACGAATATAAGCGCAACACTTAACTAGGTTTTGCATGAATGCGAAAGACTGAATGCATCCTTGAAACAGTACACATTTTACTGTTGCATTAAAATTGAAATTAAATTTCGGATAAATGCACGTGAGCTGATAAAAACTTCCAGATACCTATGCATGTAATTGTTTACTGTTATTGTATCAGTACATACATCTATCAGATTTTTGGTCATTTCCTTGCATTCTTACACCCATGCATCTATCTCCTTGATATACATTAATCGAACATATAGGTCTTCTGGTGTAAAAAAGTACAGTGTTTATAGCCACAATTGAACGAATTAGCTAATTAGCGTAAAACAAAATACAATTTTTATAGGTACACTATGAAAAGACATGAAATAAACACTGTTGTATGATATTGAGTGATCATTTACAATGCACTGGCGGATTCAAGAGGGAGGGGGGCGCAAAATTCCCGGACCATACATAAATGTAGACACATAACCCCCCAAAAACTCACAAGAACGCAATATTTATCTGCTTTAAAACACACACAAAAAAAAAAAAAAAAAAAAAAAAAAACCTTCTCATGCTTCGGGTAAAGCGGCAAGCCGCTTGCATTGTCACTGCCTACATTTTTTAGTATTGCCCCCTTCCCTGAACTCTGCATTGAACGAACTATTTTTCATATCTGATAGTGGAATACATGTCATAGGCACTGAAAGACTCTTTTTGGCAGCCATCTTTAAAGGTATAAGTTTATGCAGGCCGAAAGTGGAGAATACTTGCTGTTTTTAAAATCATTATGGTGCTTTTATTTTTCAGTCTGTGAATTTATGTCAAATTGATCAGCTTTAATCATTTTAGATATGAAAATGATATTCTGATAAATTTATCTGTAATAACTTTATAACCAAAAAAGTTACACTGTTTATTTTGTTTAAGGATGAACCCATACTTTTCTTTATTGTGCATTTATTTTTTTGCTTTTGCATCCATACATATTTAAAATATTCCATCCTAAAAATATGAATTTCATGAGCTCTCTTATGGCGTTTACATTTTGATTTTTGGAGCAGAAATAACGAAATAATCAGAAAATGAAAATTCGGTTTCTATGTCATTCATATAAAAGTCCACTGAATTTACCTTTATATATGGCCGCCAAGAGTAGGGATGTTCTGATTTTTAGAACTATGTATTGAGTACATTATCTAATAACAAAACATTACATAGGTAATTATACCGAATTAAGGGGTATAATGTGCGCAAAAGTTAAATCTTTTATTCTGAAAACTTTTTACTAATTACGCAGTTATTTCAATTATGGCATCGCCATGTTAAATTATAATATATTCTCACGGAACATCATTCACGTCGTTTAATAAGCGGTGTATTTATAAATCCTTGTATCCAAGGGGATTTATTTGACCCCAGATGACTTAAACGAAAACATTTAAAAAAAAATTGAGTTATATATTTACAGGTAAAAATTACGGGGCGATATATATTCAGCGCGCAAGTATAAACTGGACTGAGTGGTCGGTATAAAGGGAGATAATGCTGCTACGAGCGCATTTTGTATTGATGGATTGTATACTGTAAATACTGCATGGAAATCGGGTCGAGAAGAAGTGGGGCGATATAAACACCCCACTTTTTTTCACCACCCCCACAAAAAGGGTTTCATATTGGAAAACATCCCACATCTGGGTAATCTCTTAGTATGTATATACCATTTTAGATTCATTCATCATCTCATATATGTATGAGGTAAAGGGCGGATAAGACAACTCAGATATCCAAGATCTAGGTATTTGTGGTATTTTAATTTTGCATGTAGATTGTAGGACCCAAAGTCAGAGCTGTAACAAAATGACCAAGGGCTGACAACGGTATAAATACCAAACAACTTTTCTTTAAAATTACATTTGATACAAAAATAGGAATATTAGAAAAAGAATTAAAGAATATTGAGGGGAAAAAATGCCGGCTAACTGTCTCTTTATCTGTTGGGGTACAATAATAGCTGCACTGAATGTTCTGTCTTCACTCTAAACCCGCATATTAATCTACACAATGGCTTACTGATATGAAAAGACTTCAATGTGCCACACTCACAAAATGATTCCTAAATGCACAGTACTCATAAACTATATCACGTGCTCTTATCGATGAATACTGGACCGACTTCCTGTCGTCGCTGTCCCTTCAGTAAATGTGATCTACTAGTCTACCGTAGACACCCTGTCGTCCATATGACGCATATACGTAGATTTTACCTTCCATGCGACGTAGTCTACCAACGGGGTCCCGTATCGACTGTAACCATCCAGCTTACATAGGCACCATGCCCAACTAAAGACGGCTACAAATAATAAATAGCTCTTATTTACTTATAACACCAAATATAAAGTGCAGACACTGTATTACTTCATAATACTACTTTCATACCAAAAAAAATCTCTGGTATTACATACGTGCATTTTATACCATACAACAATATTATGGTTTTACATAAGTGCATTAACGCAGAGAACTGCCCTTGTTAGCAATTATATACAGATATTCCATACAACTCCATTTCTTAATTACAAAAAAATACTGTTGGACAAATGCTTCCCTGTATATCAGGTAATATCAAATTTAAGGACATACCTATAAACTAACATAATTATTCTCATATACATAATAATGCAGAGCTATGTACTTAAGATTCCTTGGCCTATAGAACCAAAACTTCGAAAACTACCAAAAATTAAATACGATTGTACACTGGTTTCCCTGAGAAGAAACAATACAACAATCTACAAAATAAATGTTAAAAATAAAATGTAAGTTTCATATCTACCTGCAAAAATGAAATACAAAATAAAATTTTACTCACACAAGCTCCGTAGTGTAATTTGGTCAGAATATTCTAGACTGGACTAGGCATCTTCCGTAGCTCCCATCGATATCTGACACTGAGGCTCCATACAAATCAACTTATACTCTAAAACCCCACGATTTACTCTTAAAAAACAAATATCACGTGAATCGTGCAATAAATTGTAAATCGCTGAATCCCGTGCATCCCGAGAAACACTGACAACACTGAGGTATACTGATAAAACGGGCTTATGTAAAGAAACAATAGGTTTAAACTTCTAAGCCTTAAACATCTCTCTTAATACACTTAAAACTTAGCAAAACAGTAGATATAACCATTTCAAACCATAATCATATCTCATTCTGAACAAAAGGTAATAAAAGAAACCTGTGATAAACCTTATATAACCAAAATCGGTTAACACAGTTCCACTCTGGCCTACGTGACAAATACAACGTACTCTAAATCTACACTTATTTTCAGGCCACGTCAAAATTATTTTGTGACAGTCAGAGCTTAAAGTGGTCTAACAGCCAATAAAAATATGCATATTTTTATCAAATGACACCTTTACTGTGCATGATAAGCATATATACCACTCAAAGCTTGCTAAGTGCCACACACACACACACACATATATATATATATATATCACTGTGAACATTACTTGTGCTATATTTGCATAGTTGTGGTGGAGAAATAAAAATCGATAAAATCTTGATTTCTTTTCTTCAAGACAAAAATAAACCAACCGTACTGAAAACAATCGAAACTGAAACATTTAGATATATCATTTACGCTAAGTAAACTTTGAGTAATATATGCGAGATGGTTGAAAACACATATATATCATAATAATTATTTCCTTTAAGACAATTTTATTGTTTAATGTAACCCAATATTGCTGAATGTGTCATAAATGGACATTACATCAATATAAATATAATAATAAGAGGAAGAAAAATATACATCTCAAGCGCAGTGTTGAGATTACAGAGTTAAAACCGACCGTGGAGATGGGATAAATACAGCCGGGACACAGGGACTTGCTCCTGTATGTTTAAAAATCCTATTGTCCATATAAATATCAACAAGGGTGGAAACAAAGTTTAGGAACGACTCGCTTCAACTCGTTTTTTTTACAAATCATTCGACTAAAATCAATAAATTTACATATGGAATCAATAAAATATACATTTCTCTTTTGAAATATACCAAAATATCGTGAGCTGTTGTCCTTTTTGCCGACTCGCGAGTATTTCAAATGAAAAAGAAGACCTAGGGAGATAAGTCTCACGATGTTTTGGTATATTTCAAAAGAGGAATGTATATTTGATTGATTCCATATGTAAATTTTGTTGATTTTATTCGAATGATTTGTAAAAAACGAGTCGAAGCGAGTCGACCCCCAACTTTGTGTCCACCCTTGTTGATATTCATGTGAACAGTAGGATTTTTTTTAAAACATACAGGAGCAAGTCCCTGTAGCTGGAGATTTGTCTTCATCTCTCTGGTTCCCGTGAGTGTACGGGAGAGTTTATGGATGATGAAGTGCTCAAAGTGTCAGCCGCTGTTGGCGTTGATATTCCACTGATGGTGTCGACTACAGAAACCGTCTTAACACATCCAGACCATTGAAAGGTAAAGCTACATCGATCAAATGCCGCGATATAATTATCATTTCATTGGGCCAGTCATTGGGAAATCAGAAACACGCATTGTTGATTTGCATAATACCGTAGCCGTTTTGACTGCACTGTATCACTCTGCACTCAGGAGCGCACCATTGCAATTCGATTCGATTCTGTACATCAGGCTGACAGTACTGAAGTTAGGCAATGGCCTACTTAGGTATGCAACTTATGAATGGGATCAGGGTCATGGCCATCAATCTGGGTTAATTTGAAACAAATCAAATCACTTAAGGCACAAAGAGACTGTCGGCGGGGTTATCATGAAACAAAGAGCGTATTAAACTAACGTAATAGTAGAGATGCAGAAATGTGTGTGGAGCTTTTGTTGTCATGTGATCTTGTCTCCACTGAGTTCAACACCGGAACATTTCGTGAAAAAACATGTCGACATTGGACGCTTTGATTATTAATGTGAAAATGACTTCTATCAGGGATATTTTTCTTTGTCTCCGGCTCGTAAGCTTGTAAAGGAGAAACATGCACAACGCTTGGCAACGTTTGACCCTCGGCTGGGTTTTACTTTTTCTGAACAGTATACCTCCATTACGCATGCACACTATGCATGCACACTATGGTACAAAGATAAACACATCAGAGTGTCGTAATATACTCATCTGCCCTTATAGTCAATGTGTGTTCATGACTCTTACATCTCCTTATGGATGCATGTGGAAATTGCCACTTGAGTGCATGTAGATATTTTAAAACACATAAGACAGTTCAATGAAAAGAGGAACTTAATTGCAACACTAAGTACCGTAAACAAATATGGGGTCCGTCTCTTATATATATTTACGTTTATTTGACATGGCAACCAGATATTAGGATCTTCTTGTAAAATCATTATGTTCCTTGAAATATACCGATTCATTAAAACAATCATGAAAACGCCAAACGCAACAAATACATCAATACATTTCGTTAATCGTTCAGTGAATATGAAATCGATTTTATTCCGAGCAGCTTGTCTATGAATACTATCATCAGCCTATAAATATGTTAAAGCGAAATATTGATGTGTCTTTTTTTAATGATACGAGATCATATCCGACACAGACCAGGTAGCAATACCAGAGTCAGAAACTTTCTTCTCCTCAATGGGTAGTAATGAGCATTCTAAAGCAGAATTACCAAATAATCAGAGACTCAATACAAAGACGTGTGTAAGGAGGACAGGTTAAATGCATATTCTGGCCACGCCCTATTTGTTTGGATGACAGTCAAGGTATTTCTACCAAGTGTCTGGAGGGGGTGGGAGGACGGTGAGAAAATATCATGGAGAAAAATATGTTTTCAAGCAAATAATTTTTGCGCAAACAAACATTCTGACCCTTGACCATATGGATATTGATGTACAAATGTAGATTGTGGTGAATCTGAGCTACCCGGCTCTGTTTGCTAATGGGTCAAAATGAGTTTATATAATTAACCCTTTCCCTCATATAGACTCATTTTGACGCTCTCAGTAGGTACCACATAAAGCCTGATCTGCAGAAAACCACAGTTAAACCTTACCAAATTTAATTATTAAGTCCTCATTTCCAGACCACTGAGGAGCAGCGAACAGCATAAAACCTGATCTGGTTTTATGTTGTTCGCATAGGTCTTTTCATGGTGTCCTCTATGAGGGAAAGGGTTAATTATGAGGTAAAAAATTAATGGTTGTTAAACTTTTTTCAAAGCTAAATGCATTCGGTTTTAGAAGGCGTTAGTTCGTTCTCTTTCGAGAAATGAAATAACATAATCATAAAATCAGTTGTTCTCCTTATTTTTTTTAATCATAGGATATAAAATAAACTTACATATTTTACATTTCAAATGCGTTTTACTTATACTATCCTGAATTATAAAGCTCGCCCAAATTGGGATCGAACATGTATTGAGAACACTAGATTAAGCTGTAATCATCAATCAATAGTAAATGCAAGCCTATATAGACTTAGAGCAATGTCAGTGAATGCTTCCATCTGCCCTGAAGTCTTTTTAAGCATTTGAAGGACCATGCTTACAATTTAATTATGGATGGATAGCCTTCATAAAATAGCAGTAATACAGTAAAGCTCACTTATAACGAACTCGGATAATACAAAAAAAGGCTTAATACAAAATAAAAATCATTCCCCGACCACTTCCTTCGTTATTTCTATGGACCCCCACCCGTTTATGATAAAATCGGATATAGCGAAAAATCGGCTAGGACAAAAGAATTTAACACAAAATAGCCTGTCGCGAAGTTACGAGAGATCTTTCTTTTGCTCCTCTGTGACGGAGCCTTTCATGTAATGTACTGGTTATCATTGCTCCGTTTTGGGCGGAGCAAGCCATTTACATATATATAATAATGCTCCTCTCTTGCCGAGTTCTATGTTTCATAAAACCCTTTGCTCCATACTGACGGAGCGCATTGGTATATAAAGGGGTTGCCTGGGGATTTCGGGGGCTTTTAAGATTGTTTTCTCTAATGGAATATGAAAGTGTTAAGGATAAACTGTGTTTGTGGATAAAATGTGGAAAAAAATTAAATAAATGTGAAATAACTAAACGTGGCTTTCCTATTCTATAAATCCAGTGTAGCAATAAATTAATTCGCTTCATAGCCCGCATTAGTGTTCACAAACACAGCGCCCCATGTTACTTAAATGGCTATCACCTCGGGCCGTAAACAGCATACAGCTACATGTATCTCTTTATGTCAGTTATTTTAATTTCAACTTTAGTTTAGTTTAGTTTAGTTTAGTTTAGTTATTTTAATGATAGCAAGCCAGCAGAAAGGCAGTTTCGGGTGAGTGATAAAGGAATACCACGCACTTACATACATTGAGTATGATCGTAGCCTAGGTGATGATGACGTAGTCCCCGTCGACTACCCCGTGTCTAAGGTGTCACGTGACCTATCCTCAAATCGGTTTGGGGTAAGCCTGCTTGATCTATGTAAAGCCACCAGGGTCAGAATTGCAAATGGGAGACTGTTCAATGATAGTGGGAATTTCACGTGCATGACACACAGTGGCCAGAGCGTTGTTAAATTATTATATATTATTATTATATATTATCTTTTAACTTCACCGGAGCATTTTACCACCCTGGGCGCTTTTTCAGTGGGAGAATTAAATACGTTATCTAATTACGCTCCTATCAGTTTTTCTTTAAACATAAACACGTGCTTTAAAGATCAGGTTATTAACAAAGGGTTTTACCATAAGTGGGACCCAAAACATCAGGAACAGTTTGTAGCGGATATATCCGCAGATATTCACACTTTAGAGCAAGAGTTATATAACGAGTGCTCAAATCAGTGTAATGTTGACAATATGACCTCCATTTTTATAAACTTTTCGATTATCAGAGGAGATAAATATTTTAAAAAGAATTATTCCTTTGGAAATCAATCCTACTTTGTAGATACGGATAAAAATAAACAGGATTGGTACGACGATGAATGTAAACGCAAATTAACCGTATATAAACAAACACTATCTGATTTTAACATTTCGATGGACGCTGAATCCAGAGATAGGGTACTGAAGGCCAAAAAAGATTATAATAACCAACGTCGCAAGGCAAAACACTTTTTCCAGAATAGTAGATGTAAAAAAAATGAATGAACTTCGGAAAAAATCGCCAAGAGAATTTTGGAGAAATTTCAGGGTTAAATCGCAAACTCAAGCTGGTGACAGTATCTCAAATGATTATTTTAATGATTATTTTAATAGTCTGATGTCCGATTCGGATATTGAAGAAAATGACTTAATTTCAGATTTCGTTATTGAATTTGATAATAATAAAACATATCTGCCAAATTTTGAATCCTTGGATAAACTAATAAGTGGATCAGAGATCTTAAAAGCTATAAGTAAATTAGGGAATAACAAAGCTTGTTCTATTGATTGTATTTTATATGAAAAATTTAAGACTAGTGCACCTATATTATTGAAATCTCTTAATTTATTTTTCAATATAATACTTGAAAAAGAAACTTTTCCTAAGTCGTGGTCAAATGCTGCTATAATTCCTACATTCAGATCCCAATAATAATAGGGGTATAAAACCCTTATAAGTTGTTTTGATAAATTGTTTACAATTGTTATAAACGAGAGATTGTAAGATTGGGTTAAGGAGTATAATATATCAAATTGGAGGGTGGGAATGGAAAGTTGTTCATCTTTATCTTTATATAGAAATATTAAGAATATTTACGAAATGTCAGATTATATATATAAATTGAGAAATACTAAACATAGAAATATTTTAGCTAAATTGCGCCTTTCATCACATAAACATAGAATTAGGTAGACATAATAATATAGAAAGACAGGATAGGAAATGTACGCACTGCGATTTAAATGATATCGAAGATGATTTTCATTTTGTAATTATATGCCCATTGTATAGTTTTATACAACTAATCAAAGTATGGCAAACGAATAAAAAGTCCTTGTTAAAGAATTTGGCTCTGTATTGTTTGGAAGCTTTCAGTATTAGAGATCGGGGTACAACATAATAGGGAAGTTTACGTGATGATTATGAAAGTTTATATCCGAAGATGTTATATCCGTCATGTGTGTGTGTGTGTGTGTGTGTGTGTGTGTGTGTGTGTGTGATTTAGTATTCATGACTATTTATGTTATTTAAAGAACCTTCTACCCTATAAAAAGTAGTATATAGCTACTTTTATATGTATAGATGTGTGTGCGTTTAAGTATGTGTATTTATGTAATTATTTATCGTATGTATATTGGCTATATATATTTAAGGCAAAATAGTAAAATATGATCAATTGTTCAAATGATTTGATTTATTTATTGTAATTTATTTTAGTTTTTTTTCTTCGTCTCTTTGTTTTGTTTATTTTGTTTTGTTCACTCTCACATGAACGGTGTTTTTGTGGGGTTTTTTTATATAAAGTACTAAAGCTTTGTAATTCTAAGTAAAATTATAAATAAGTATAAAAAATGTGTATCTCTGAGTGCATGTGTCAAAACATCCAATCTATTTTTTTTTATTTTTTTTTCCATATACAGTTTAATCTCCCCGTCATTTGGTGTAAAACAGGGGTCGGGGAGGGCCATCCCCTGCAACACCTTACAAAAACATTATAAACTGTTGCATATATATGTATAGTACTGTAGTACTGTATAGTACAATACTAAATGTAAAACTATTATATATATGTATGTAGATACTGTAAGTACAATACTAAATGTAAAACTATTATATAATGTATTGTATTAAGCTAAATGTTGAAATATTACATTATATCATAAGTGGAGTGTATAGTGTATCTATCGTAAGTGGTCCTATACATTTATCTAATATAATTGTTTAAATGAAGTAGGTACAATCTAATTACATATATGTCAAGTAAATATAAAACTGTATATGTTAAACTAGAGGGAAAGAAACAGTGGAAAATAGAGGATAAACAAAGATAAACATATGAAGTAATGGAAAAAAAAAAAAAAAAAAAAAAAACTAGGTGCTGCCTCGGTCATTTAAAACTAATAGGTCTTTGTGATTGTTAAAGATACTTGGTCGACACTTCAGTGTATTCAAGTAATGGAAAAAAAATCTAGTTAATCATTATTATATACGGTTTCCATTTTTTTTTGTGTGCAATTTCTGTCATGTAATTGGCCATGACTGAAGACACTGAAATATCGCCCAACTATCCTTAAGGTAGTGTCAGTTTAAAATAACAGGATTGATCGCTTGAAACTATTTACAAGTCTAAAACACACAGAAGAGCATCAAGCAGCCACAGTATACCTCTACAACTACAATAAATTATAATAGTACTAATAATACAAAATGAATAAAAGAAAAACTTAGAAAAATTAAACATCCTGATAAAGCTAGTATTTTAGTTATTGATGTTAAGTAAACATTTATATTTATTCCATTCATCTTCAAAATTTGGAATATTGTTATTTTCCAGGAATATAATTCTATTACATTTGTACATGTATCTTAATCTATTTGACAGACTATAGAGTTCTAATTGTGAAAATGTTTTACTGATATTGAAAATGAAAGTTTCCTCTGTAATTTTTATGTTAATATTGTTCAGTTTAAGAACATTTAGTATTTGGTTTAAAAATATCCTGGTATTAGGACATAGCCAAAACATATGTTGAATAGTTTCTTCTGCTCCACAGGAAAAACAAAATTGATTTTCTGCCCTCTTTATCTTATATAAATAATACCTAGTTGGGATTAGCCTATGAATGATTCTAATTTGAAACCATTGTAAGGTTGTACTTTTAGTAATCATGAATGGAGTTGAGTATATGATTTTCCATTCTTTTTCACTAATATTATATGATTTATTCCATCTTACCTGTGCTGTTGGTGTTTCTTTTACAGTATTATTATTGAGTATACAGTATATATCTTTACAACCCTTTCTTTTACTTAATATATCTTTAATAAAGAATGGTAGAATGGGGTATTGGATCCTTTTTAATTTTATATTTCCTAATGACCTGATTTTATATGATTTAATTGCATTAAGAATGCCAAAATATGACAAAAAGTTTTGCTGAATGCCATATGTTTCAAAAAACTCTTTGTGGAATAGAACTCACCATTTTCATTAATTAAATCATTAATAAAACATATTCCTTTCTCATACCAATTTTTGTTATACACTGTTTTATTACAAACTTGTATATTGTAATTGCACTGTATTGGACATGCTAAAAAATCCTCAATAGATGCAAATTTGAGTTTTTGACAAAATTCAATATAGGATTGTAAAACATCTGCCAAAAATTTATTATTGATATTTTTCTTTTGAGACTCACAATAAAACACGCCCATTCTCGTTATTTTACCAATATCAATTAATTGTTTATTTATTTTTATCCAATTTCCCGTCCCTAGGAAGAATTTTCTAATCCATGTGATCTTAAGACTTGCCATGAAAGCCCTTAAATTGACCATTTTAAGACCACCATCAATGAAATCTTTTACAATGACTGTCTTTTTAATCTTTGCTGGTCCAGACCACAAAAAATCATAGAATATTGATTCAATTTTTTTTATAATATCTTCATTTGGATTTGGTAATGCCATAAATAAGTGATTTAAAATTGGCAATAAAAGAGTTTTGATGACAGTTATTTTACCTAGTGGAGTCAGATTTCTACGTTTCCATAATTTGATGTTTTGAATCTTTATTATTTTTTCATTAAAGTTTTGATAGATCATATCATTCAGGTTTACATTAAATTTTATTCCAAGTAAATTAAAAGTAGTCTTACGCCATACTAATTTCCATTTGGTTTTAATTGTATCAGAGCTAAACTCTTTTTTTTCCTATCCATATAACTTGTGTTTTTTCAAAATTTACTTTAAGACCAGAATACTTAGAATAATTGGTTAGTTCATTCAAAGTTTCATTTAAAGATACATCTGAACCATCTAAAAGAATTGAGGTATCATCTGCATACTGTGACTGCTTTATCTCTGAATTATTTATTTCAATTCCTTTAATTCTCTTATTTTCTCTTATTTTGATAGCTAAAATTTCTGCACATAAAATAAAAATATATGGAGACAATGGATCACCTTGCCTACAGCCTCGTGCAATATTAAAGAAAGATGATAAATTTGAACCTTGACTGACAGCTAATTTTGCATTTGTATATAACAGTTTTATCCATGACATGAATTGTTCTCCAAAATTGAAAAACCTCAAAACATTAAAAATAAAAGTCCATGAGAGAGAATCAAAAGCCTTTTCAAAGTCTATCAACAGTATTAGTCCAGGTATATCATAATAATCTGTATATTGCATAACATCATATATGAGTCTTGTATTCTCGCCTAGGTATCTGCCTGATATAAATCCGGTTTGATCTTTGTGTATCAATTTATTCAATGTTGATTTCAGTCTGTTTGCAATAGAGCCTGCTGCAATTTTATATGTACAATTTAAGAGAGAAATGGGACGATAATTTTTAACTTGAAATCTTGATTTATTTTGTTTGGGTATGACTGTAATTATTCCTTCTCGTTGAGTAACAGATAATTCACCATTTAGGAAACCATAATTAATTGACCGAATAACAAATTGCCCTAACTGTTGCCAAAACATTTTAAAGAAATCCGCATTAAAACCATCTGAGCCTGGACTTTTATTGTTTTTCATATCTTTCAATGTGGCTGAAGCTTCTTGATAAGTGATATTCCCTTCTAAAAAGTTTCGATTCTATGGGAGAAAGTTTTGGTATATCATATTCCTTAAATTCATCTTCTAAGTTAATGTCCTCTAATTCCTCGTCCTTACTTGCATATAGATGTTCATAAAATAATTTGGTTTCATTTAGTATTTCACTCTGATCTGTAATGATGTTTCCGTTTTCTTTGATAATTTTTGGGATTCATTTTGAAGAAAAATTGTGGTTTTCTAAATTACAAAAAAAAAAGAAGTAGGCTTTTCTCCATTCTCTATAATATTTGCACGAGACCTGATAAGATATCCATTCATTTTATTTTTTCTTAATTCTTTAAATTTTATACACATCGAGATTTTTTTCTTGTATTTTATCAAAAAGTTCCTTTTCCCTAGCATCTGTTATTTTCTTTTTATAGCTGGCGTAAGAGATAGACTTGCCTCTTATTTCCATTAATAGAGTCTCCAAAAATTATAAGTTTAAAATTGTTTTTCTTATGTTTTTCCAAAAAAAGCTGATATTTATTATGAATTGTATCTCATCATTTGGTATATTAGTTATATTATCGAAATTATAAACTGGTAAAGCATATTGTTCCTTAACTTCTTTAATTTTGTTTTTTTAAGTTAATATTTTTAAGTAAGGAATTATTATGTTTCCATAAAGACTTACCATGTTTAAAATTATTAAGATTGATATTCAATATAATTATAGAATGGTCAGACCTATAGCTAGATTCTATTACACAATTATTTACATAAGCATAAAATAAATCTGATACGAGAAAGAAATCTAGCCTTGCCTGTTGCAGTGGTGTTCTACGCCGCCAAGTATACCGCCTTAATGTTGGATGTAATTCCCTGAAAGGATCTGTTAAATTGAGTTGTGTCATTATTTCTAAAAGTTTTTCCCGTGCATTTTTATTATTTATATGTTTATAATTAGAATAATCTAAGTTAGGGTCTTGAACTAAATTAAAATCTCCACAAATTATCAGATTTCTGTTATTTAAGTGTTCTAATTTTTCTACTATTGAGACAAAAAATTGCTGAGAGTCATTATTAGGTCCATAAAGATTAACGAGGGTCAGTCTATTATTTACAGTTATGTCTAATATGAGGTAATTTCCATTATTATCCTTTATTTCTTCATGTAGTTGGTATTCTATATTCTTATTTAAGAGAATCGCCACACCCCTTGAGTTTGAAGTTCCTGAACTAAAAAAACAGTTGTTCCCCCATTGTGCTCGAATGGATTTTTCTGTTGTAAAAGTAGAATGGACATCCTGAAGACAATATATACTACATCTTTTACTTTTTAGGTAACTGAAAACATCTTCTCGTTTTTCTGCAGAACCAAGACCCTGGCAATTAACTGACAAAATCTTTATGTTAGACATAATATTTTGAACCAATCATATAACGCCGAGGCAGCACCATGATAAACCAAGGAAAGATATGAGGTATTTTGTTAGTTATATAATAGAGCTCCTTTTTGACAAAATGTGAGTTAAGTAATGTTCATAGGATGAAATTAAAATTAAAGGATATTCGGAAAAAAAAAAAAAAATCTGACTTGTATTATAAGAAATATCATACATAATTAAGATGAAAGGAAGGGGAAGGCAAAAGAATTAAATAAATAAATAAAAAAAATAATCCCTTTAGTCAGAATGTATCTTTTTATACTTAGCTGCAAAAGAAGGGATATTTCCCTTTAAATTTTGTTATTTTCTTTCTTGGAGGGGGGGGGTCCCTTCTCCTTGTCCCCACATAATGCAAGTCAGCTAAAAATTCATTTTTTTTTAGCAAACACCACCATAAAAAAGAAAGAAAATTAACAACAAGATAAGCAAACTGTATCACGTGTGGCCATACTTTTGTGTTTTCAACCATTTTTTTAGTGCATATTTACCGGACTATTTAAAACAACAATATACAGGAAAACTAATATAAGGTTAAACAAAGTATTCTTATGTCGCAGTATCTACTGACTCCAATACTTCAATTTTACAAAGAAGTAAAATTAAATCCTGGTAATATTTATTATGACTCGATATTATGAATGTCTGTTTATATTTTGATTACTGCCAAAAAAAAAAATATATAAAAAAGATAGTGATAATAATAATAATAATAATGCAATCCTTCTCCTTGTTTTTTTTTTTTTTTTTATCTTTAGCCTTTGTATATTGGGATGTATATACAAGTATGTATGTGCACACACACACACACACACACACACACTCATACATATACATATATACACATATATATACATACGGACACACATATACATATATATATACTTCTCTATTATAAGTATATTATCTACGCAAACTAATATGGAAAAGAAATGGTATTTACTGTCTAACAAAATACATTTGAAAATTAATATATGTGTCACTTATATTGTGATATATTACTTTGGTTCTACAGACAGAGAAACAAAATAAACATTAATATGATGTATAATAAATCTCTATTTTAATTAGAATCTATATAATGATGCATTATTTATTTAAGGGAAATGTGAAAAATAAAAATGAAATAAAAATGAATCATGCAAACATCAATTGCACTGACACGGTGGAGTATTTTTTTTATCATAAATGTATAAATTGCATATCTGTTTAGTTATACATTTAGAATAGGTATACTATTTATAGTGTGTGTGTTCATGTTCTCGTGTGTGTTTGGAGAGAAGGAGAAAGAGAGAGGGGGGGGGGGCAACTCTCGATAGTGTGAAAAATATTTTATTTATAAGATTAAACGTTGACCAGAGTGGTATAATTGTATCACATATTTAAAGTCTTGATCACAATTATGCCTTCAAAACTTACTTATAAAACCATATTTAATACGTGCACATTCATACATTTACAGTTTTTAACCAGCACTATGATAAAATATTACATTTTTATATCATAGAAACAAAGTGTGTTCCTGTTACATGTATCCATATTCTATTTATATTCAAACATCTGTTACATTAGATATCTGTGTCTCTGTGTGTGTAAAAAGACATCTTGAGAAAAGCGACACATAATGAATAATATAAGATGAAGGTGTGACCAGAAAGGTAAAGTCATAGTCTTCATTGATTGGAGTAGGAGTAAATATACAATAAGTTTACAAATTAAAGATAGAAAATTAAAACAGGGAAATTACAATCTTCTCCTTTTAAATACGGTACTTCACTGGCTGAGTAGATCTGTAACCTGGGGCAATATCTGTCTCATGTTCATTTGTTTTGATAACTATGCACAGGGACTTGCTCCTATATGATAACAAAAACATTCACTGTTCACATAACTATCAACAAGGGTGGACATCATTTCTGGGGTCCACTCGCTTCGACTCGTTTTTACCCGATCATTCTAATTAATCTATGTAATTTACGTACGTATTAAAGAAAATATATATTTCTCTATCTAAATATATAAAAACACCGTGAAACTGTTCTCCCTATGTATTTTTATTTGTTCGAAATATTTGTGAAACCGACAAAAGGACAACAACCCTGACCAGAAGCGATATGGATTTCTGGATAACTCGGATTTTTCCCCTGCGATATTGGTCAGTGATAAGCGAATATTTTCCCGGCAACTGTCAAACTGTTTAAAATTTGAATATTTGAAGAATTCGCAATATCGCTGACCGATTTCGCAGCGTAATAGTCCGAATCATCCCGAAAATTACTATCGCCTCTGGTCCAGGTTGTCCTTTTCTCGGATTCACAAATATTTCAAACAATTAAATAGAGAAAGAAAGATAAGTTTCTCAATATTTTTGTGTATTTCGATAGAGAAATGTATATTTGATTGATTCCGTATGTAAATTTCATAGAATTATTCGAATAAATTGAAAAAACGAAGTTAAAGCGAGTCGACCCCTGAAAAGATGTCCACCCTTGTTGATATTGTATGCACAGTGTGTGTGTGTGTGTGTGTGTGTGTGTGTTAAACATACGGGAGCAAGTCCCTGTGAGTAGGCGAGAAATAAGTTGTGAGTTGGCTTTGGTCACGTCATCTACCAGTCTACAGCCTGAAGCCTTGAAGTTTGACCTCAGCTTCATGATTTTAGTCTTCTCATTGCTGTTGGTTAATTTTACCAGTACTGGTTTTGGTTGGCCTGGTTTCCCTGGAATACGATGGATAGCAAGGATCTTTTCTGGCCTAACTGTAACACCCTTATCGGCTACAATACTGCATATTTTGGTAGTTAGGGTTTCCTCTGATTCTCCATGAGACTCAGGGATTCATAAATTAATATTGTTTTTTCTTGAATAATGTTTGCTCCGCTTATCATTCAATTCGCATTTCTTTTTAAGTTCGTAAGTCATGTTTTTCTGTGCCATAAGGTCTTTTTTTCAATTGGACGTTTTCTTTTTCAAGAGATTCTATTTGTTTTTTCATTCATTTGTTTTTTTTTAACTCAATGTTTTTATTGAAATCTTCTATAATTTCTTTTACTGCATTTTTTACAAACAATTCAATTTCATCTTTTTTCAATAGTTTGTCCAAGACATTATGTATTTCTTTGACCTCTCCAGAGAGATCATCAAGAGTGTGATTTATGAAAGAAATGTCCTCCATACTGGTATTTATTGGGGATACCTCTGAATGTGGTCTTTTTTCTTTGGGGGATTTCCCTGATGTGGACTTAACACCACCCGAGGCTGTTTTTCCCTGGCTAGCCTTTGTCACATCTGCGTTTTTACTCATAATTACACGTATTTACTGATATAAACAGTTATGCACACTTGGCAGCTGAACAAAATTCTGTGCTATTGTATACAGGTTGAACGCTTGACTCAAATATAGACCTAGTAACCAATAATCCATTCCTCAATTTTTAGAAAATCTAAAAAAAAAAAAATTCACAATTCCTATACAGTAAATATAGTCCAAGTATTCAAAAATCCATTTCCTCAATTTTTAATAAATTTTGATCACTAAATCATTATATTTTGTCAAAAAAGCATGAGCACTGAAATCAGCCTGTCATCACCTCTGACCTCTGACACGAGGTATAAAAAATGTGTATCTCTGAGTGCATGTGTCAAAACATCCAATCTATTATATTTATATCTGTGATGTATGACGATGAGCTTATGTATGCTTCCTTTAACACTCACTCAGCCAAAAAAGTCCATTCCTTTTTATGTATGCTTAAGTCTAAATAAAATTTCTGTTCTGTTCTGTTTCTATTATATTCTAATTACCCTACAATAAAACCCCTACCGTGCATTTGGGGTCTTCCTCCACCTGTAACTAGCTGGATGTTGCTATATGACTGAAATACTGTCGAAGCGACGGTAAACTCAAATAGTCAAGTCAAGTTAATAAAACCCGGTTGAATATTTCTTGTTGCATTAAAATCCTCGTGTCCATGATATTGCTCAGGCCATATCAAAATATCCGTCAAGGAGGGTAAAAAGAAAGGCCATATCACTTGAGAAAAAATATATGAAATTTTAGATAGAATTAAAAAAGGAGAGAATAAAGTTGAAATCACCAATGACTTTTTCAAAAGTTCTTCAAAGATATATACATGTATACATGTACTGAATATTAATATAGTTTTCCATGAATATCATACAGGGAAATAGACATTTTTAAAACAAGGTCATAATTGTTCACAGTTTATCCTATTTTGTTACCATTCATTTATACGTGTACTTAATGGCATTTATAAGAATAAAAATTGGGAGTATAACGAAATTTCGCTATATGCAAACATTTCTAAAGAAATTTTCGTTATAAGGATAAGACAAAATTCGGATAAGACAAAATTCGGATAAGACAATGATTTGCAAGGTCCTTATGATTTCGTTATAAGTGAGCTTTAGTGTATCGGTAAATATCATGGGAAGATATGAATATATTTACAGGGTAGCTTTAAAAATAAAATTCATTAAATGCAATTGAAAAAAAGACAACATGCAATAATCTAAGTAGCAATGTCTTTTACACATGGACGTCACCACATAGTTTATGGTGCATTTCATGAAGCATATTTGTAAAGGCACTTATGAGGATTGTTGTATAGTGGTTTTCGTGTTCCCTGTCATGATTCTCATTTTGCCACGTCAGGTAATGCAAATTCCGCCATTTCGCCATTGCTCTGAAATGCCTGTTAGCCGGAGACCAGTAAGTTGGGTAAAACTCAATCAGTCCAGATGTCTGCGGTAAAAACAGGGTATGGGATAACCCAGCTCCGTGCATCCCAATAAGTATATCCGTGGTGGCAATCAGCTCTAACTGCTTAGACATAGAAAGTTGGTCTATCTGAACACCCCTGACTGTATGACCTGGCAGAACCTTGCCAGCAGCTTCGAATAGCTCTTCTTCGTTTTTAATTTTTCTAGTCACCTTCCCGCCTGGGTTTCTTGGATGCGCGAGATAGTCCCGCCTCCAGATGAACAGCACGCGAAGATTCTTACATTTCTGCTTGTAGGTGACTGTCACACCATGTCGCGACAGGAAAAAGTTTCTAAACTCTTCAAGCAATGGCACCTCAGGCTGATCATGGTGGTTCAAGGGACTGTCGTAACCCCTTATATTCCAGGCCATTCTCGTGAAAAGCGTGTTTGTCTCTAACTCCCCAGCCCTTATAACTTTGCCAAACAGTGTTCTCCAAGTAGAATCCAGAGCTCCAACTGGGTGTCCGTCAAGCCATAAAACATTGAGTTCGTTCAAGTCTATCTGTAAATATTTAACAAGCAGGAACACATTGAAGAAATCAGTCATTGTATGATAAAGATTGGCATACTCATACCTCATGACTGCGATTGTCCAGCTTGATACCGTGACGTCAGGTTTTCCTAAATACGGGCGGCACAATAACGTTTCTGCCCATTTGTTCAAATGGCTGTCGTCAATAAATGCGTATGATAAAGTCCCAGAACAATTCAAAGTAAAATATCCTGAATCTAGGTTAAAATACTCAGATTGTTCAGACTGGTTCAGAACATCAGTTATGTTCTCCCCTCCCCTTTTCCCGTGCCCCTTGTCTGGCCGAATACTAACTTGAAATAGTGTTGCAAAGAGATGGTCATAGCCAACAAATTTTCCATTGCAGAGTCTTTCCTCGTCGGAAAAGAGCTTAATCCAATCCTGAGAAGCGTTGCTCTGTTGATTAACTGTGTTATAACTGACATCACGTATTAGTTTATTTGAAGTTTCTTGGGTACGAGAGGGTGTCCGATACCCAGAACCCAACCTGATAAGCGACAGCTGGCCGTGGTTGCTTGTCCACCAGTACAGCAAACACACAAACACAATAAAATACAGGAATATCGCTCCTTTAAGATACCGCTTTCCCCTTACCAGCAATCGCGTGAAAGCCATTCCTCAACGAAGAATTAGAGTAAGTGTTTTTCCATGTCTGGAATCACGACCCTAACACGTCTGTAGTTTTCTAGTTTTCCTTTTATAACATCCTTTCAAATGTATCCTGTCTCAGACATAAACTGTCCACATCAGACCATCTGGTCCACAGTGTCGCGAAGGGAGACACGGTTGTACCGATAACAGCAAATTCATTCTGATTGTGATGTTTGAATAAGGCAAAGGAAGATAACACTGCTATAAGTGAGCTCGGTATAGTGTTCAAAATTAATTCCGCATTGTGACCGACCTTCATAAATGTTCACTTTTACTGGATTTTAACTTTCAAAGAAAGTGAAGCATTATGTGCTTTATTTTATTCCTATTATTCTAAGCCTTGGAAAAAAAGTCTCAATTATCAAGTTTTCTTTAAGTGTTTAGCAAGATAGTAAATAAGTTAAGTCTTTATTTAGAGTGGAGAACATATTTGACCAATACTCTATATAGTCCACATAAATGAACAAAGCTAAATTTTAGATATATAACTTTATGAGAAAGAAAGACCTTTTTTCACAGCTAGCTACCACGCTAACGACGTCGTGTAATAATGCCACCAGTTTTATCCCTTTTCCCGTCTCTCTATCCATTTTGGGTTCGTTCAACAATGTTTTAAATGAATCATTGTCCAAAGTACACTGTGCGCACTCCTCTAATGACACATCCTATTAAACTATTTTAAAGTGCTTGATGTCGTTTTTGTGTAATACACACAGAGCATATACCCGGAACTTTACTAAACGTGCTTCAGATTAAGTAATTGTGATAAATATGTTCATAGTGTTAAAAGAATAAGTTATCAGGACCCGAGCAAACAAAATCTTCCTTGATATTCAGAATATAGAATATACTCAGTGTCCTTCGTACCACTTAGATAGTGCGTACTTAAATCAGCTGATAAGAGGTCGGTTAAGATGGTCTCTACATATATAGTGCATACATAGCCAGTCTGTATAAGCTCTAGAGAAACAAAGTCCACTTTATAATATTAAACTCGTTCTTTGAAGTTTACTGTGAATAATGGGGATAATAGCATTTAGGGAAATGGTGTATCGACTCGAAATGTATGGAATCACAGCTTCCTTTAACAGATTGAAATACCTTAAATCATATGCTGTGTAAAACGTTGTTTTCTTCTTCTTCTTCTTCTTCTTCTTCTTCTTCTTCTTCTTCTTCTTCTTAAAATTTCGCATTATGCTAAGGTAAGCAATGATAAGATGTCTTAAGGTAATCCATCCATCATCAAATTGTGATCATGGTCCATTAAGTGATCATGGGAATTTTATAGTAAATGCAAGCCTTAAAAGACATGGAGCAAAATAGCCTAAAACTCCAAGTCAATGGATGTTTGCATTTGCACTGAAGTATTTCTAAGCATTTGAAGGATTATGACTATAACTTAATGGTGAGTGGATTACCTTAATTTCAAGGGATCGTCTCTCTCGTAAAAAAAAGCAATCTACTCCATTTATACATGTGAGTCTTATTAAAACTCTATACTTAGTACTCAATTAGCTGCAGTAATTATTTGCATTTTGAGATAATTGGGATATGATTGTTACATTGACATATTCTATTCCCTTTAGTATTTGAGGAGATTAAAGTATTCTATCTTTAAACTAGCGTTGTTTAAATGACGAAGTGAAAAAGTTCTCAGAGTTTTTCTCAACTAGAAATGTTTGGGGTTTATTATTCTTTGGGTAGTAGAAATTTGAACACGTGGTATAAGTATACTGACGGGCAAAAGAAACGCCCCAACGGAATTTGGCGTTATTTTCCTCATACCTATTGAAATTTTAGTGAAATGTAGTCTGTATACATGTACATTGACCGACAATCACGGCAAAGAAAAAATCGTGCGCTTCTATTCAGCCCGATGTCCATTTCCGGTGGCTGCTCATGATTTCCACGTGCACCTCGTGTATGTTTACCACGTGATGAAATCGATCACATTTTACACAGTTACATGTGCTAGTCGATAGACAATCATAATTTTAGAGATTTTCTGATTAAACATTCGTATTTAAGAATGCCAAGGCTAAATTCTGAAGAGAGAGCTCGCGTTTTGGCCATGCTCGAATGCGGGCGAACGCAAGAACAAGTCGCCAGACGTTTTAACGTCTCGCGTTCGACGATTCGGCGTCTTGTTCGACGTGTTAGAGTTACGGGAACGTTTGCCTATCGGCCACGTTCAGGAAGACCTCGTGTGACGTCTGTAAGACCAGATAATTTCATACGTCAACGTCATTTGCGTGACAGGTTTGTGACGGCGGAATCGACGTCGCGTTTAGTAGTCGGTAACCGTGGTCTCCCAATAAGTCGTTATACGGTTAGAAGACGACTGAGGGAACGCGGGATTACCTCCCGTAGACCCTACCGTGGTTTAGTTCTAACTTTACGCCAACGTGGTGTTCAGCGACGAGTCGCGTTTCAACTTATGGAACGCCGACGGGCGTATCCGTGTGTACAGGCGACGTCACGAACGCTACGTTGACAATTGCGTTGTCGAGAACAATCCGTACGGAGGGGGCGGAGTTATGGTCTGGGCAGCGATAAACTACAGGTTTAAGGCCCAACTTGTCATCTGCCAAGGTAACCTCAAAGCAAGGCGTTACATAGACCAGGTTTTACGTCCTGTGGTTGTACCGGTGTTCCGCCAACGTCAAAACCTGGTCTACCAGCACGACAACGCGCAACCACACGTTGCACGTGCCACCCGGGACGTTCTACATGCGAACAACATTGGCTTTTTGCCTTGGCCGGCATGTTCACCGGATTGCAACCCGATTGAACACGTGTGGGATTACCTTTGACGTCGGTTACGTCGACGTCAACCCCAGCCAGCAAACATCCAGCAACTGACAGCAGCGCTGCACCAGGAGTGGGGAAGAATCCCTCGTTATCTGCTACGCAATTTGTGCGGTTCCATGAGACGTCGCCTTGCTGCTGTTATTGCAAGTAGAGGTGGACACACACGCTACTGATTTTCGAAATGAAAATTCTCCGACCGGTCTATTTAAAATTACGTTTTTTTAAACTGTAACAATTTGATAATTTCTTCACGATCATTTTTAATTAAAAATATTCAAATTTGCAGATGATAAGTTTTTGTAATTCTAAATCACGAATACTGAAAAATCGGACATCAAATAGGAATGGGGCGTTTCTTTTGCCCCTCAGTTTATTTGTCAGATTTTGAGCTGCGGAAAATATCAATTTCAGATGTTTCATGAAAATGCAAGCCATAGTACAATCATTAAAACTGCGTTCTCTCCACATATCAAACTTTCATTTACATTGTATTTCAGTATTTTTCTATTTACACAGTAACAAAAAACACTATTTGATATTTGCTGAATGATACATAGAAGGTCAAAACGCAGTATATCAAATCCTTGCAAACAGTATAGTGATAAGTTGATAACACGTTGAAAGAGAATAATAAAACGTGTAGTATCATGCCACAGTAAGGCAGTACTATATCTCTCAGACAAGTCTCCAAATGAATGAAATATTGTTCGTTGGATGTTAAATCCAAACAAACATAAACTAGATCGTAATTCGTTTAGAGTTAAATGTACACATAAGTTCCGATTCCTCTCGACACGGTGTGGATTTATTGATCTTCTTTGGATAAAGAAGTCCGGGTGCGATTCCCTTGCTCATTTTGCGAACAGACCCCTTGATTCTTTAACGTGCTCAGTGTATTGTAACAATACACGGGAGACAAGTTCCTGGGTAGAACCATTACTGAGTACTCCGAGTTACCATAGCAACCCATTTTTCCGAGTGCCAGGCAAGGGTGCATCTGGTACCAATTTTATACGTCTTTGGTTTGGCGTGATCACCGGAAAAAGTGTCCCGGCTGTGATTCAAACCCCAGACCTCCCGAACGAAAAGTGGACACTCTACCACTAAGTTGTTTCGCCGGTCTCAATTTTCGATCATTTTGGAATTGAGAGTGATTTACAAGTTTGTGCTAAATCTAGACCTCTTCAGATTAAACCTATAGCAGATAAAGGTTATGTATACAGTACAAAAAAGGTGTGCTTTTGTATTCCTAACACTGTAAGGTAGAAACCTCGTACCTCGGTGTCTGGGTAAGGGTAAAGGTTACGGTTGGGTGTGCGGGTTTTATTTGTGATAGGTTTGGTTTGGGGGCTGAAATAATGGTTAGTTTCATTGCTGAATTACATACCGAGGTATACTTCGGAAAATATACCTCACAAAGACAACATTCTACATACAGAATGGGATACGAGGCATGAGTCACACATTGGACACCTCATTAAGATGTGCGTGGCGTGTATGTGCGTGTGGTTCAGATGTAATACTCGACATATAGTCCTATCATTAGACATTTAAACTACCTATGAAAATATCACGGTTTGCAATATACAAAACCATTACTTTTTGGTCATGCTTTAGGGATTTAGAAAAGGACAACATCTATCAATTTGCGACCGATCGATTTTTGTGTTATGGATATCTAAACATGCTGTTTTTTATCCAAGGGAGTTCATAGGTAATCCCTGTTTGGTGTCTGATCTGTGGTCAAAGCTCTCCTCATATTCAATTTCATGTCGATATTAGATCCACCCCTATTAAAATGATTTCTTTTTAGAAGGTGTATACGTGTATATATATATATATATATATATATATATATATATATATATATATATATATATATATATATATATATATATATATATATATATATATATATATATACTCAGAACCAAAAGTATTCATCTATGGTAACAATGGAATTTCGAAATAAAGACTGGCGAGCTCACTTTTCAATTAATATTAAGCCGGGTTAAAGGGTGGGGTTGTTTAATACCATCCAAATAATGGGGTTTCAAGATTTTTATTATCGATTATGAATTACGATAATCATTCATTGAAACTCATATTAAATAACCTTTTTAATTGCCGTTTATTTCTGACGTTCTATATATCGAGGGGTGAGAGCGAAACTATGCTAAGTGCTTATATATTCATATGCACTTAACATAGTTTGGCTCTCATCCCTCGATATCTAGTTGCATAAGAAAGTAACTGTGTATATATATATATATATATATAACTTATATAGTGGGGCTGTTAAGCGCCATATTTTGGTAGAATCGTGCACTTTGGGTTAAAAACATGAAACTTGGCACAAATATAGAACATTCCCTTCTGATTGTTTTTAGATATGGGTCCAAGTCAGCAGCGCCCCCTGGTGACCGTGGCGTCCATTTTTCAAAATGGCCGACAATTTCTTCAAATGCTTTTATCTTTGAACTATATGTAGCAGACTACAATTTTCCGCTTCACATGTGCAATAAACCATTAAAATTGATAAAGAAATAAAATACTTACAGCAGTTTTCCGCTACGAATCGATGCAAAATATGCTTTTCGCGATAGCTTAAAGACGATTTCGGGATTTAGTGTAAAGTTGCTGACTTACACTCACTCAGCCCCTCACGGCTGTGGGTTCGAATCCAACCTTCGGATTCGGATTTTCATGTGAGGAAGCCTTCCAGCTGGCTTGTGGTAGGTCGGTGGTTCTACCTGAATGCCTCCTTGCATTCGGGGTCTTCCTCCACCTGTAATTAGCCGGACGTCGCTATATGACTGAAATACTGTCGCAGCGACGGTAAATTCAAATAGTAAAGTCAAGTCATATTTTCAATATTTCCTGTGTAAAGCATATTTTTAAAATCCATTGTATGCAATAGTGATATATCATGTTTAATTATCATTATGTTATCTGAATGTACCGAAGTAGTTTATAGTTTGAAACCTAAAAATGTGTATTTTTAAAGCAGCACACATCCAAATTTATGCTGTATTTATGAAATTTTAGAAAGTGGTTCTAAATATTATAAACTCTTCATAGAAATAATTAATAAATAATATCATGGTTTAAGTTTGCATGTGGCATTTCTACAGATATTAAATATAATGTGTCAAAATTTGCAAAAATTGACATTTTTCCAATTGTCACGGGTTGAGCTTTAAAAACAAGGTCAAGGACACAGAGAGCATATCATTATGTAATCCTTTGGTATTTAAAGATCTAGTACATCTTTTTAAAAATGGTTTTTCACTATTATTGATAAAATACTGTAAATAAGAAAACAATACCAGTTACATTATGATGGTTACTGAAAATGACAACTTTTTTTAATATTTTATCAAATGTCGTGGTTCACGTAATGTAATTTTGTGAAGAAACTAACTCGGTGACCCATTGTTTTTTACATATGTATGTCTTCAGTAGATATTATTCTATGATATATATAAATTTGGGAAATTTCTATGGAACAGTTATTTTGTAATTGAAGATTTAGTGTGAAAAGTTGGTGTATTTTGTTGAAATTGTGTGACTATTTTTCACACTAGCCCGCCACTATAAAATGTAGTTTTGATTCTAGATACCATCACAGACACTGTATAAGCATTTATATCAATGAAATAAATATCATATTAAATTTTATAGGTGAAAAAAAATGCACTCAGTTATGTTTTGTCTTTTTGTCCAACATTTAGTACATATCGGTATGTACTGTATTTGATGGTGAATCAGTTCCAGAAATGACATCTACACCTATCTATGAAATTGAGCTATATCTCAAAAACGAGTTCGGTGACCCCCTTTTTTCTTTGCATTTTTGAATTTCTCAAACTTATTTCTACAAAATATAAAAAAATGAAAAAAGTCTATGGGAGGGAAGAAAATCTAGAAATCGTCTTTAAAATGACGTAATATACCGCGTGGTATGGCCACTCTGCAAATACGTGGACTATTAGTGGCGTTAAAATGTACGAAAGCCGAAAATTGATTTATTTTGAAATTTTGAAAGAATTGTATATTCAAACTTATTATTTGAAAAAAATAGGTTAGATTTACGTACGTTTAGGTGCATATTTATCGATTGGCAAGACAGACGAAAAAGTACTAAAATATATATATAAACCTAGGCACTGTATGCCTTATTACAGTTGTCCGACTTAACAGTCTAATAAGATGCTTGCATTTCGTTCAAAATATGAAGGAAAAAAAAATATTGTATAAAATGATACTTGAGGTCTATATAAGTGTATGCTGCCTGCGTGATCTTTGGACTGAATGGGCGGAGCTTGTTAGCGGCGGCGGGTGATTACGTCATGTTTTACACGTACATGTAGCCTTATACAATGTACCCAGTGTCAATCAAACGGGAGTTGGTTCCATAACGCGAGGTCAAAGGCAAAGGTATGGCGTACGTGACAATCTGCAAATATGTTATCGTTCATATTTTAAATTTTATTGATTTATCGCAGCACTCCACTTCGCGTCGCTTGCGATAAATTCCATAAAATTTAAAATATAAACGATAACTAAAACTTACAAGTCACAAACTTTTGAATTGTATGTTAATCGCATCAACACTGAACGATAAATATGTTTTGATAATTATTTACTCATATTATGTTTACTTCTCATTGTCTTTTAGCAGTCAAATTCAATTTCCATGAATACAATTTATCGTTCGAAGCTACATGACTTCATCGTCAATGCAGATGTGAAGAGTCATTTATTTTCAATATTATAAATCTATTTGATATAATAGTCGGATTTTTTTTTCAATATGTTTATATTGTAGTTTACATGTGTAAGTTGCTTTGAAAGTTTTATCAAATTTTAATTGGTGTATTTATTTATGTAATCATTTAGCGTATTAAAATGCAGCAACAGAATATTGGGCGTGCTGTCAGCACTTGCTGTACGAACAATGCAAAGGAATAAGAAAAAATAAATCGTCAAATCAAAATGCTCAAGGAACTGAGAGACTGACGGCGGAGTTATCATGGAACAAAGTGCGAGTTCAGCTGACTATCTAATAGTTATTTGAGTTGCATGAAAACGTGTAAAGATTTTGGCATCAAATGACCTTTGACATTATCGAGTACAACATTGCTTAAACGCTGGAATTTGTGCGTTTTGATAAGCTATACAGACCAGACGGGTATTGGTGTGGAGTTGAATTCTACCAAACAAGCAGTTAATGATGTTCGTTCTGATTTTATCATATTTTCAACATGATCATATATACAACAAGTGCCATGTCTCAATGGGTGGTGGCTTTTTCCTGTTATATAAATGATTCTATTTAATATCCGATATATCCATAGTATCACTTGTGTGACGCTCAACACTGCTATTGATTCAGACAGCTATATATAGGGCACTCTTTTTTTTATTATATAATCATTTAGTTGAAATCTCTTTACAAAGTAAACGAATCTCGAATATCATGGTTTATTGTTGTTGTTTGTTGATGTTTGTTGTTGACGTTGTTGTTTATTTGTTTGTTGTTGTTTTGTTTTGTTTTTTGTTTTTTTGTTGTTGTTGTTGTTTTTATTGGGTTTTTTTTGTTGTTGTTGTTGTTGTTTTTATTATTGTTTTTTTTTTTGGGGGGGGGGGTTATCTGTAGGAAACGTGTTCGTCTGTCTCGTCTCTTCTGATGATTGGATGATTGTTTACAAGTTTAAACTGATATCATATCATCGCGGACCTGGAGTCCGTTGCAGCTACAAAATGTTTCAAAACGTTGCAATATAGTTGATTTTGTGATTTTGTAACGGTAAATTGCAAAACGTTGTTCGAGGTATCACAGCTACATAATAAACAAACACGGCCGACAAGTGTTTTCTTTTGTCTAAATATGACGGACTGAACCCCTCGATTCAGAACCATTTTTAATGTAATTTTATATTATATCATTTATACTAAAGTATAAGACCTGCAGCACCCTACGCGGAATGGAATATTGTTATCGGCTATATTTTATTTCTTATTCTTTTGTTAACAGTTTTCTTAAACACTCGAAAATTCGACCGACAGTTATTTTGCGGGCGACCATTTTTTAATCATGCTCTGAGTCAGTAGAATTGCAATACTCCGAAGACAGGTCACCCAAAATAAAATGTTCGGAACGGCAAAACTCGAATTTTCGAGAGGAGTTATTATTCTTATGCGAAAAAAAACAATGTCGTTTGTTTGTTTGTTGGATTTAACGTCCCACCAACAGTATTTCAGTCATTTGGAGACGATGTCTACTTGAGACAGATATAACTGTATCTCGAGTAACTCGCAGGCTGATCAGGTTTTATGCTGTTCGCTGCTCCTCAGTGGTCTGGAAATGAGGATTTTGTAATTAAATTTGGTAAGGTTTAACTGTGGTTTTCTGCAGAACAGGCTTTATGTGGTACGTCAAAATGAGTCTATATGAGGGAAAGGGTTAAATGTGTGATTTGCATGTATAACATTATTTAACATGGTGGTCAAATAATAAAAATATGAACAATTTTTATGGTTTGAGCTAGATTCGAAACCATAACATTCAGCTTAGAAGTCAAACACATTATCATTGAGGCTAGCAATGCTATTGTTGGTATACACTTCTACGAAATACATATACGTGCTGTGCTTTACTTTAAAGTCCATATAATTGACTTCGGATACCGACAATTGCCGAAGAAATGTCACTGAATATTTAGAAGTCTCTGGTTAATATTGCCAGACTATAGACGTCGTGGGTAAACAACAGCAACAATAAATGTGTTCACTATTTATCGTATTCAGTGACCTTTCTTCGGCATTTGTCGGTTTCCGAAGTAAAACACGTGGACTTCAAGTATGGTACTCTAACGTATCACATGCCCTGGTAGACTCAATGATAAATTGATTGAGTTCAAAGCTGAAGGTTGCTGGTTCGAATTTAGATCAGACCACAAATGCACATGCAAATCATACGATTTTGTCGAAATTACTGTCGGTTACTCGAGATGTTTTGCTCAATTGTCCCGATTTAAAGAAAAAAAAAATAAAGAAAAATATATAAGCAATTCAACAAATTATTCATTCATCCTTTTACACTGCAAATAATTAAAAGCAAAATTGAAAATAATTATGATTTTATAAGGTAAGTTTGTATTGAGGATTTGAACCTGCAATTTCTTGATTATTGATTATTCTTGATTGGTCTTACCACTAAGCCATCCGGACGCACATGTTCTAGCATTGTAAACAAATGTTTGGATCGTAATAATCACGGAAACTAACGAAGAGCATCCCGGAGATTAATCAGTCGCAGGTCAATATTGCCAGACAATACCCAACATTCAAGGTTTTGTTTGTTTGTTGTTGTTATTTGGGTTGTTGGTATTGGCAGAGGTAGGAGAGCATACTCCGGGTACAAATTCTTACAACTGGTATTAATCCCTCTCGACGGCTCCTGGGTTGGACCAGTACTAGGCGCCTTTTGGAAGATCATGAAAGATTCTATCACCAACCCTCAGACTTCAAATCCACAGCTATGCCAAGAGCAAGGCCGGCGCCCTTATGTTAACAATCACAGCGGTTATTGATTCTTTAATTTATAGGCCAATCTCATTTTTGTTAACTGAATTCAGTCGTTCAACAAACATTATCTGCCATTTAAGGACTATAAAGGCATTGGCGGTTTGTGCAGAGTGCATGGGGCTCAATATCTACACGGGTGAAGAACAGACATTAAAAAGAGGTGTATCTGTGCTGCTTAGCTAATACAACTACACTGAATGAACAAGAAATACCAGTTAGTCTACTTACACAATTTAAGGTTAAGCGATAATTAAAATCATGAATGAGGCATGCAGAGACATATCTAATCAAAAATATACCAAATTGAAAAACTGAGTCGACATAGCTACATTTCCGACTAACTTAATGTTTAAAGAAAAACGGATTACATAAGAAAGTTAAATATTCTTAAGGAAACACAAATGTAGTATTGCGTTCCTGTTCGAATTCCACCAACAATACTTAGAGGTTAATAATGCTTAAAGTGAAGTCCCTGTAATGGTTCCGCTACATTTCGGACCTCGTAGCCTTTCACGGAGATAACCAAGATTTCCCAAGTTTCATCAGGATACCTTGGTTATCTTGGTAGAGGTTAAGTGGTCCAAGACGTAGCGGAACCATTACAGGGACTTAACCTTAAGAGCGAATTTCACATTTCTTTTTTGTTTCCTCTGATATAAGTACCCAACTATTTAATTACTTTACAGATATTGTAAAGTTATATATCAGTTTAGTCATGAACTTGAACATATGAAATAGGAATGGGTTTCTACGTACTTAAAGAATTAAAGTATTAATTAGCGCTAAGTATTGTTGTTGTAATTCGAGTCTGATTTAGTTTAAATATTACTAAGCGTTAAGCAAGGTTTGCGGAACTGGAGCTTGTTCGCAGAAAATCCATAAACTTGCTGGCAAGAAAGCACAACCACAGTATGTCTTAAGGTTATATATCCATCATTAAATTATAATTTAGTCCTAAAAAAGGCTCCAGTGCAGATGCAAGCATCCATTGACTTTGAGTTATAGACTCTTTTGCTCTAAGTCTATAAAAGCTTGTATTCACTATAAAATTCCCTCTATCACGTGAATGATCATGATCACAAATTAATGATGTATTACATTAAGTATAAGGCAGTGCCCAAGGAGAGGAAGTACACGTGCTGTATCTCAATATATCTGCAAGAAGTAGATAAAAAGGCGATAGTAACGTCCCTCTTAACCCTTTCCCTCATAGAGGAAGCCTTGAAAAGACCTATGCGAACAGCATAAAACCAGATCAGCCTGCGAGTTACTCGCAGGCTGATCAGGTTTTATGCTGTTCGCTGCTCCTCAGTGGTCTGGAAATGAGGACTTTATAATTAAATTTGGTAAGGTTTAACTGTGGTTTTCTGCAGATCAGGCTTTATGTGGTACCTATTGAGTGCGTCAAAATGAGTCTATATGAGGGAAAGGGTTAAATTCGGATACAAATAGGTAAAAAGAACCACTCTGTCTCAATCAAACGAGCCTGATACTTATCAAAATATTTGTTCGCATTGTCATGTTATTACTTCATGTTCCCAATGTTTAGATAGGGATACCTATCATACGATTGGTAGAAACCTAACGATCCATCAACATAAAAACTTGATACGTTCCTAAACCGCCAAAGGCAAACAGCAATAATTACACTTTTTGTGATTAGGACATGAACTATTGAATATAACAAACATGGATTCCGTTCTACCATAATGATTGTGAAACTAGTTAGGAGTTCAAATTACAATCATAGACACGTGAATGCTTATGCAGCATAGTACATTCTTACTGGGGATAAACAACTTAAGGGGTTGTATGGATTTGGAACGCGACCAATATAGCCATACTTTAAAAAAAAGAACTTGAAACATTACTGATAAGCATACAAAACAGTACGTTCTGCCTGGGGATGTCCTAATTCGACTCCGCAAGTAACACTTGTACCCCTTTTCATTCCGTCATCAATCATTCATCACCGAGGGGTTCCGATTGCAAAGTCAAGAGTCATAATATGTAGAAAATAGATGTTTGCCGCTGAGGTACAGCCCTATCAGGAACACATTTATACCTGGGTGACGTGAAACAATGCAGGAAATACTTCTAGCTCAAGGACATTAGCAGTGGCCTAGGTAGGATTCGAACCCGGGAAGCGTGTGTACTACCACTGAACCACTGCTCCCCACAATAGTGTTAACTGTTTACCCTCTCAAGAAAAAATGTCACCAGAATCTAAAGAATACGAGAATGAACGTATCTAATAAATGTTATTAGTTTCAAAGCAAAAAATAAATATAAAAAATGATAAACCCTTAACTTACTATAACTCTTGACTCCTGAAGCTAGTAGACTAATTTTGAAGCCTTGGCAAACAGAGTAGACCCTGATCAGATAGTCCTTACACGAACTATATGATCAGGGTCTCTTTCGTTTGCTTATACAAAAGTATAGATTAGATCAACATTACACAGCATGGCAATGAAAAAGTTACGTTTTCATAAATATACCATATAAGTTCCAAAACATCATAATGTTAATGCCCATGAATATTCATGAGGCAAAAGGTTAAAACTCATCATTATTCGTTGAAATTACAATTCGTTGATTCTTCATGATTGGTAATTTCGTGGAAACATTGCCTGGCATGTAACTTTATATTTGATAAATTCAGTAAAACGTCGGCAAAAAGAAAAAAAAAGAAAAAGAAATATTTTATGTTTCAATTGAATACTATTTTTAATTCATCTCGTAAAGAGGAAATAACTAACAATTATCCTCTATGTTATTATATATTATTAAGTAGAAAAAAATACCTGTTAAGGGAGCTCTTAATACGAAAGTATTGTCTAATGACTCGTTAATATGTTCTGGTGTAAAATTACTACTAAACAAAATAATAATAATAAAACTGAATGCGCACAAAACATCGTTGCGTCTCGTTTTCTTTTCCCCTTTTCCCTCTTTGTGTATTCCCCTTAAAAAATGTACAGAATTCCATAACCAACGGTCTATTGATTGTCAACTGCTTACTATTAACTGTTACTGTCAACTGCCTACTGTCATCTCCAACTGTTTACTGTCAACATTCTCAGAGAATGCCACAATGGCCAAGGACAATTTACTTACTTGACACAAAGTACAGTTGTTTATAGCGGTGTGAATGTGACTTGTACAGTTCAATTAAGAAAACAGCGAATTTTATTACATACCAAATATCATGGCAGAAATGTCAACCAAATGTGATTTATGAAAAAAGGGGGGGGGGGGGGTAAAAGCAGAAGAAAAAAAACACGCACACACAAGAAAACTCGATTATATGGTTTGCGTAGAAGTAGAGAAAGTTAATCCGGATCAGAAGGCCCTCTTCAATATCACCGGATATATGATATTTCTCCTCATCTTGGCACAAACTATGACTATATTCTCTATATACATTGTATATTAAATCAACTATTCACAGAAGGTAGGTAGAAATAATCATTTCTTTTTCATTTCTCCTTTGTTAATGTTGTAAATGAAGGTCACATTACCCGAGAAAACGCTCTTTTCCTAATATAGAATACCCGAAACGGTTGCTTGCTGTACAACGCGACACGTTTAGCAGCGTTTCCGGGTAGCGAATTTGTAGTTAAGTATGTGAAGTGAGCGCATGATCGAAGAGTGAATGTGACGGCCCACGAGAAGAAATTCTTAATACAGATTACATGTATACAATCTTAGATATAGGTTCAATTCCGTTTATAACGTTATTGTCTTTAATGGAGAAACCAGCCATTTTTCTTACAATCACGGAGTGTTGTATTGGGTGACACTGCGTCTGTGGATGGATAGTATTACATATAATAGGCACAAAAAAATAGTTAAAAAATTATTTCTTAGTCAATATTCATCTGTAAACGAGCTGCTTTAAAAGCTGCCCAAAATACGATGACTTAGATCAAGCTCGCATATTATTATCATAGATCGTTATCGTAACCAAAGCTATGCAAGCAAGTATGTAACGTGACGAGCATTGCATTTGTTCCATAAATGGGTATCACGATTCAAAAAGTAGTTAAGAAAGGGAAAGTTTATTTTGAGAAGCAAATGTCAAATGTCGTTTTCACGTTCCCTCTGATAGCCACTCGTATTTTATGTTTGTTCGTTTTCTTGTTTTTGTCAAACATCCAACCGACAGATATAGTGTATGCCGTATGCACGTGGAATAATACCACATCAAATCCGTGGCCGAGAGGGTAAAGTCGCTGACTTTTACACTCACTCAGCCCCTCACCGCGTGGGTTCGAATCCCGGCAGGGTCATTCGGATTTTCATGTGAGGAAGCCTTCCAGCTGGCTTGCGGTAGGTCGGTGGTTCTACCCGGATGCCTCCGTGCATTCGGGGTCTTCCTCCACTTGTAATTAGATGGACGTCGCTATATGACTGAAATACTGTCGCAGTGACCGTAAATTTTTTTCATTCTGATACATCATAGTAAAAGTAACGTATCATTGACTAGATGATAATAAATCAAAGTCACTCTTAACCAATGTTTCGGCAAAACGTGCCTTCCTTATAGTCAAAGAGAAACATAAATAGTTATTGTTATATGGCGGCTGTACAAAGGATTAGGTATTTATGTTTGTTTTTTTTGTGTGTTTTTTTGTTTGTTGTTGTTTTTGTTGTTGTTTTTCCGACAATGGCAAGTTTTCCCGAAAGACTGGTAAAAAGTGATTTAATTGTTTATTGCCGGAAACCTACACATATTTATTAATTGATAATCACCATAATAAATGCTGTCAAAATCGACGTTAAATTGTATGACTCAGTAACCTAGCGGGAACTTCAAAGAAATAAAATATAAAAAAGGCGATAGAATGTAATGAAATAAGTGAATAGCCGTTGACTTTTTGTCATAAAAAACCTACATACACATAGAGAATAGAGACAATACATATGTCTATTTGTGGCTAGTCTAGTTTGTCAGCAATAAAATATACCAATTACGAGCCAATCTGTTGCCTCGGAAATTGTAGCCGTCACCAGGATATGATATTTTATATATGCCCATATACATGTCATATCGACGGTAAAGGCTTAAACAGCAGAACTTAACAGAATTTCTGTCTGTCTGTCTGTCTGTCTGTCTCTCTCTCTCTCTCTCTCTCTCTCTCTTTCTTCCAGTAATATGCAGGGCCCATCTGAACATCGTCGCATACGAAAGACTTTATACAAAGTCGTCTGACTTGTGCACCGTAAAGGTAAAATCCCTATAAAAAGCTAGAGAGATCAGGTAACAGATTGGTTATCACTGGTGATAATGTTACCTTTAAAACTGTTTTCCTTTTTAAAAAGAATCCCCCACCAGGACACACTTCGACGCAGAAAACGCAAACATGTGCATGCATCAGAAACACCAGTGGTAGTGTTAAACCGACTACAGACCCGCAGGACGCAGGTTAGATCCCCGCTGGGCCGAGATAGACCTTTCCAGACGCAATTTATGTGCTGATACACACCCAGGAACCATCAAGATTGGATAAATATTAGACTGAAATAAAAAAAATGTCTACCTCAAATTCGACGTAACAAGTTGAGAACACTATACCGCATCACCATAATGAACACATACGAGTACATTATACAATGATCACATCAGACAACATTTGTTGTCGCCCGCTCCTTCAACGGTGTACACACTCGGGCAATTCTGAAAAAAAATCTCGTTCGAGTAAAAAGATAAAAACGTTTTAGCTACAAAACACATGTATAAATTTTAGGTTGGGTGTAAACGAATAAAAAATGTGAATATCTATACATTTAATATGGTAGGCCTATGCTGTAGTCAGAAATTTTAAGGTTAGTTGATCTAGATGTTGGTCGAAATCGTGCAAATAAAATCTATCAAACTGATCCGAAACTAAAAATAAATAACGACTCCTGCATCGTGTATGGTATTAAAGTCAGGCGTGAATAAATGGATCCATGTTAGTTACATATGAAGAGATGTCGTGAGACCATATGATCACATATGAAGAGATGTCGTGAGACCATATGATTACATGTAAGAGATTAACCGCTAAAACCGTTAACAAAGAATATATTGGATTCATTTCACAATCTGTTGTTTAGAATATTGTTATGATATCAGGTCAACTTATAGGTGTATATTGTTGACAACAATGAAAGACATGGGTTTCAAACAATTTCATTGATTTTTACCAATTGAAGTTGTAAGGAAATGAACTTGCGACTGAAGTAGATGATGAAACGAAGTGTTACATGACATATGACGATCTTCGGCTGGACGGGTGCCGTAAGAGCTCCGTGCGATTTCTTTAAAATGACAAATCGGCGTCGAAATCGGATACATCGGCCGGGGACCGGGGGCGGGTTAATTGTGACCTAGGCATATGCCTACAAACTGATTCTGCAATTTAACATGTATCAATATACTAAACAGATGTATACTAGGCCACTGTTTTTTACATTTAATATTATTTCTGTATCACTCACAGCAGATTTAGAAAAAGTGTTGTTGTTTTTTTAATATTATTTTTATATTTTCTTAAGCTATTTAAGTATTTCAGACTCATTAACTAAAGTAAACTTTCAGGTGCGTGCTTCGTTAACTGATTTCTAAATTCCAAACGCCGTTTAGAAGGGATGAGTAAAGACATACAGGAACAAAAAAACACGCCTTTGCCCGTGGAATCGCCCTAGAAATGTTCGCGAATTCAAAAACACGTTTGGTCGGAAGAGATCTGACCGACAGATCATCGGTCAAGGTTGAGTCGGATGAATTTTTAAATAGGCAGAAAAAAAGGCTGCATAAGATGAAAAATGAAATAAAAAGTACTCATTTTTGTTTATTTGTTTCTTTTATCAGTATCTGTCCATGCAATTCAGTTCTGATATTGTAGCTTTAGTTTTTCTTTAGTTGTACACTGGAGAGATTGGCAAAATTCCGTCGGTCAGATCTCTTCCGACCAAACGCGTTTTCGACTTCGCGAACTGTTGTAGCGCGATTCCTTTTGTAAGGGGGTGTTTTTTGTACCAGATTGTCTTTATTCATCCCTTCCACACAAAATAGACCAATTTTATGAAAATCCACCAAATTTCAAAGGAGTTGCGGTAACTGAAACGACATGACGTGCGTTTTCAGTGGAAGAAGTTACCTACCTTCTTGTTATATATAAGGTCATTGATTTTTTAAATAGACAGCAACGTACCGGATAAATTTGCTTTCAAAGACCTAAACCAAGAAATACGCTACTCGGCGAAATATCGTGTATCATCGGCGCGAATTCTCGGAGGTGCACGCCAGAACGAGAGTTCAGTGTTATTAAGCAACAGCAAAACAACGGTTTCAGTAATTTTGTATAGTTGTATAATATTTTGCTAAAATAAATTATCATGGTGTTTTCGTCCTATTCTTGAATACTTTTATCCTGATTTTGCGCAATTTTATGGTGTATATATCTAGTATTTCAATAATTAATCGCAATAGGTGTTTAATTTACTTAATGTATTGTTCGATACCTGATTATTTTAAATAGAACAGGTAGGTGTTAATGCAAAAGTAATAATTAAAATTAAAAGAAAAACAAACATTTATTGCTCAAAATAATACATTTTGATGTAAGTGAATTATTTATTCACATTTTTTTATATTACACTTACGAGAACTCAAGACGGCATTTTGAAAAAAAAGTGTTTGACTGTTGTTGGTTAAGACAGTTTTAGTGACGTCATAACCACGTGATTTAAGAGAAAATCCTTTAGAAAATATTATGTAGACCTTTGTACCAATATAGTGTCCCATTTTCGTGTTTTTAACTCATCGGGGGGGGGGGGGGGGGCATTATAACATATTTTAAGGACCAAAATTCGAAACTCGGGTTTGCCATGAAATTCTGCTTTTTTCGAATTTGAGAATTTGAATGCCAAGGTGCACATCTATATCCGAACATACATCTTCAATGAAAATTTCAAGATAATCCGACCATAATTGAGGGATCTAGAGCGCGAACAAATTTTGAAGCTGACGTCGAATCTGACGTCATTTGACGTCAGTGAAAATTAAAAATAATGGAACTCAAAAATACTTTTTTGTCGAGGAAATTTAATTTAACCAACCCAATCACCTCTTTCATTTCTTTCTTCAAATTGATAGATTTCATAATTATATAAGCCCTAGCCGAAAGACATGAATATTTGCCATGTTTGATATCGTTATGACTTGAAAATTTCAGGACATTTTGCATATCTTAAGCTACGGTATTGGTGTAAATTTGAAGTTCATACAGCAGATTGTCGACTTTATATGAATTTTTTAATAATCCCTTTTCATATTAATGACGTCATCATCACGTGACTAAACAAACATTCCTTGCAGCATGCACTACTTCACTTTTAAGTATGTTAATTCTAAAAAAAAAAAAAATCATTAAGATTGACTCAAAATTCGCGAAGCTAGAGCGTCTCAATTTCGTTAAAAATACACTTTTCATTTTTCTGCCATAACTCAACTGATTCAACCACGATCTCCAAAAACTATATATTATCTGAAATGTCTTTCAAAACACTACAAATTATACGAATAATGTCTTCTTAGCATTTTAATCGTTTGTAGATGTGCACCTTAGCATTCAAATTCCCACTCGATGTTTGGTACTGTATTCTCTGTAAAAGTTTAGAAATTCTTTGCAACAGATTGTTTACTTTAGTCGCATACACGATATATAGACATTTTCTTAATTTTCTCAAGGAAAACGCAGTATGTTTATTTGCTGAAGCATAGTAAAAATCTTTTGAACAGAATTGTTTAAACTTTGCATAATGACTGGAAATGAAACATCAAATAATAGCGGGAAATAAAATAAGGTATCGATGGGCTTGATTTTGTGTTATCTGCCCTTGAAAATCACAGAAAAGAGAAGAAAAAAAACTCACTTTCAGGAACAGATAACTCAAAAAGTAGAGCGGTGACACCAATTTATATTCCATAAATTAGTTTCTAATGTAATTCTCTATAATCATGCACAGTTTTAGGAAATTGTCAAAGCTTATTTTAAATATCCTTGTTTGTCTATATAGAAAATAACTGCATTGGGCGTGTATGCCTTTAACTGACAATATCACACGTCACAATCATTTAAAAAAAGGGAGAAGTTATACCAATGCAAATAGCACATTTATTTTGTATGTTCTAAATAGTAATGGCGAGGTTAGTGAGATATTTACAAATCTATACCACATCCTAACTACGAAATAAAATACAGGTATTTGTGTGGTATGTCGATTTGGGCTCTTTTTTATTATCTACGCCAGACATGTATTTGTTCGTATTTAATCTTGTTTAGATTTATCAATGCACCTTGATCTATGTACTGCTTGCAACACCCACCAACCTCCACCCGAGTGTTTGCTTAAATTTAATTTACCATTGGGAGTAAATATGAATCCTATACAGTGTATACAGATATGGGCTATACCTTAACATATAACTGATAACGCCGATGTAAGCATTAATATTTAACAAGAGGACCAAAATGACCCTGAAGACGCTCGCCTGAGAAAACTGCCTTCATTGCCTGTCAAATTACTATATGTTAACATATTTGTACTGAAAAGGGTTATAACCCGTAACTCCTAATACCTAACTGGTCGATATCAGCTATAATAAAACTTGGCCTAGAGATTATGGCTTTTAACATTGTCATAAAGTTTGAAAACTGAAGATGCTAGAGTGCAAACAATGTGAAATCTTTTTCAATTTTTAATACTTAAAGGGCCATAACTCCTGATTTAATCGGCCGATATCAACCATAATCGAACTTGACCGAGGGATCATGGCTATTAACATTGTCATAAAGTTTGAAGATGATTGCTTAAGTAATGAAGATGCTAGTGTGCAAACACATTGTGGACGACGGGCGGACATTCATCGATTCGCACATGTGCTCAGGTGAGCTAAAAAAATAATAAAGTGTCATGGTGCTTAATGTTTAAGAATACAGTAGTTTGTTTGTTGAATTTAACGTCCCACCGACAATATTTCAGTCATTTGGAGACGATGCCTACTTGAGACAGATATAGTGCTGTCACACTACAATATCACGCTGTAGACATGTGGTATGATTCCACACCAAGTCACATTATCCTGACACCTACCCAACCAGCTCTAGAACTACCCTTATACGCTGAGCACCAAGCAAGGGAGCTATACCTGTACCATTTTTCACAACTTTGGTATGTCGCAGCATCGAACCCATGACTTCCCGATTCTGGGGCGGACGCTCTTACCACTCGGCCACCGAGGCCGGTCAGGCTTAGTTTTAATGTCCCATGGATAGTATTTCAGATATTTGGGGACTTTGTTTACACCAGACAACAGACACCCGGCTCGAAATCCACCCCCAATATTTAGCTCTAAGTAATACTTAAATACTTAAAAGTGATTTTCATCAGTCTTGCTTCTCTTATAAAAGTATTTAACTATTCCATTTCTGAACATAATTTGTTAATTAATAAGATAATAGTTTATTATGACTTAGTCATGTACTTGAATATTTCATAAAACAGGAAATGAATAGAATGTGTTACATGTACTACTATATTACTATATTTAAGAATTTAAGTATTACTTCGCACTCAGTATTGTTGGTGGAAAACAACCCAATAAAACAAGGAATTAAAGAGTATGGATACAATAAATAAACAGACTGTATACTCTATGGCATAGAATATTTAATAAATAAACATGCAAAATCTGATACACATACATGAACTTACAGTATCACAGATCATCTCTCTATATACACATATCTAATACTTTTACACTACACAGGGAGGGTAAAACATGAAACCCCTACACTGGACTCATGACAGAATGAAAACGTTATAAATCAATAAAAACTAATTAATAGCGATCTGTGCATTAACAGCATCTGCAGACAGGTATATAAATCTACTGAATGCAATGTTGTTTTTTTTCAGAATGTGTTTTCCATTTCATGTGTTAATTTCACTCCAATCTCATTTCGACAGTTTGCATGTACAAGGTGATCATCAGAAAGTCATTTTAACAGGGTTCCTACAAAATTGAAAAATCAAAATTCCCTGACTTTTTCCCTGACCAAACTCAAAATTCCCTGACCAAATTAAGCACAAATCCAGCAGCAAATAGAGATCATCTAAGAAATGATGGTGTGCCAGTTGGATGCTATTGGGAACTTATATAATATTATGCCAATCTGACAATTCAAACTGACAGAAAAAAGCCAAATGGAAGAAACTGCCTGAGCCTTTCCTTATTATAATCCTCTTGCTGTTTGGTCGACATTCCTTGATTGTAAAATTCCCTGACTTTTCTGAATTTCCCTGACCAATTTCAAATTTCCCTGTCTTTTCCCTGACCTTGAAAAAAATCATTTTTCCCTGACCGTGGGAACCCTGTTTAACTCATCGTATTTATTAAAGCTGAAAATGTGAAACAGTTCACCACTGATTCACAGGTGTATGTCAATATAATAACCCAGTACAGCTGGCATGATACGAAATGCAACCCAAGTTTTAACTGCATGTTTTATAAGGAGACAGATGAGGGTGTCAAATAAAATAAATGCTTTAAGGAAAATAAATCTCCATTTGAATGGAAGCAATCAACAAAATAGTATGGTTTGACCCCTTAAAGATGTGTTGTTGATATGATGGAGTAATCAATTTGCTCATTTTTTTCCCTTCTAAATTCAAACCAATATAAATCTGAATTTCCTATGTTGGGGTTAAGTTTAAAAATCAAGCTTAAATGTGAAACTACTGTACAAAGACAAGGCCCAAGTTACATCGTCCAAAACAGAAATATGCGACTTCACTGACGTAATTGGTATCTGTGGGATTCATGCATCTCAATGCTGAAAATAAACTAGAACTGCCATTGTCATGGCGAAAATACCCCCCGCATGCCCTTTTGTCACAGGAATTTTTAAATGACGCAAATGGGGGTTACAGTTCTTTGGCACTGCACTTCTCTTCAATGAGATCTATCCACATATAAGTTTCATATTGAAATCTCTTATCCTTTTTGAGTTATGGTCCGGACAAAAATTAAGCCATGAAAATTTACAAAGGGCAGTAACTCCAAAATTATGCAACAGACTTATTGTTCTTGGGCACTGCACATCCCCTCAATAAGATCTATCCACATATGAAGTTTCATCTTGAAACTTTTATACTTTTTGATTAACCGCCCAAACAAAAATAAGTATGAAAATTTACAAAGGGCAATAACTCCAAAATCACGCGACAGAGAGTTATGGTTCTTGGTCACTGCACGCACCCTCAATGATATCTATCTACATATGAAGTTTCATCATGATATCTTTTATACTTTTTGAGTTACGGCCCGGACAATAAATAAGTATGAAATTTATAAAGGGCAATAACTCCAAAATTACGCGAAAGAGGGTTATGGTTCTTGGTCACTGCACTCACCATCAATGAGATCTATCCACATATGAAGTTTCATCTTGAAAGCTTTTATACTTTTTGAGTTACAGCATGGACAAAGAAACCTGACAGCCAGACAGACAAGCTGAATCCAGTATACCCCCCTTACAACTCCGTTGTGCCGGGGGTATAATTACACAAGATAACAAGAGGGCCATGATGGCCCTGAATTGCTCACCTGAGAAATATTGCCTTCATTGTCTTTTATAACACAGTCATACTGAATACAAAATCCATGCAGAAGTACAGCAAAATAATCTTAATTCCACACAAAAAATGTACCTGTGGTCCAAAGTTTGATAGTTATAGCTATAAAATCAAGTGACACCTAGAGTGGGACCAATTTTGACCCAAGAGCCATGATTTGAAAACCTAGTTCTGGTCCACAAGGCCATGTTACTTATCAAATATCTAAACCCATGATCTTGTGGTTTCTGACAAGAAGATTTTTTAAAAACTCCCCTATATAAGTCTATGTAAAATCAAGTGACCCCTTGGGCAAGGCCAATTTTGACCCAAGAGCCATGATCTGAACAAACTTGGTAGATGTCTATAAGGCCATGTAACACACCAAATAACTTAACTCCGGGCCTTGTGGTTTCTGACAAGAAGATTTTTCTAGTTTTTCCAAAATAAGCCTATGTAAAATCAAGTGACCCCTGGGGCGGGACCAATCTTGACCAGGGCCATTATTTGAACAAACTTGGTAGAAGTTCCCTAGACAGAGCTACACACCCAATATCTAAGCTCTAGGCCTTGCAGTTTTGCAGGAGAGGATTTTCAAAGTTTGCATTTTAAAATCTATTTTTATCTCCAGTGACCTACTTTTTCAACTAATCAAAAAAATTTGAACAACTTTGATAGAGGACATCATAAGGATGATTCCTGTGAAATTTGGTCAAAATCCATTCAGCCATTTAGGAGGAGATGTCGTTTAAAGGAAAATGTTGACGCTGGTTGCACGCATGCATGGACGCCAGACAAAAGGGGATCACAATAGCTCACCATGAGCACGTTGTGCTCAGGTGAGCTAAAAAGGCAGTCAATGTTGTGTTTATATGGTGATAATTGACTGGCACCTGGTCCCAGCAAGATACATAGTGGTTGCTCGACCCAATTGTAGATTTGAGCCCAGCTTCAGGTAGTGGACGGAATGATATCAACTTGTTTTGTTGAACAAAATTCTTAAATAAGGTAATCAGCTGTTAGAAACTGTAATGGAGCCATCCCATGGACAATTCCCTTCTCATTTCAATGCTGCTGTTTTTATCTATTTTTTTCTAATGAGGAAACATTATAAGGTTTAATTCTAATGAGTAATAAAGAACTATAAAACACACTCTTTCCTAAATTAAAGACAAAATTTTTGTCTTCCTTAACTGAAAATAGAAAGATCAATTTTGTTCCAATTTCTCACTACATAAGGCACAAACTTATGTGGTAGGAATGAATTTCTGACAATCTG
>CM037793.1:35568232-35589466 GCA_021229015.1 Solen grandis
AATAAAAATGATAAAAACCACCCTGAATTTGATGAAATGACAGTTTATCTATAAACTTCTAACAGAAAAATTTTGTTTGTCGCGAAAACTGATTACAAGTAAAATACAACGGAAAATATATCACATATATAGGCTAGAACTGATCTGCACTTTGAAATAAACAGCATTAATGTTCGAAAATCGATATGTTCTATAGTTTTTTACCAAAGATGAAATAAATACAAAATTATGATGCTTTTACAGGTTTTGTTCCGCGCCGAACTGAATTGCAGCAGACGTATCAGTATATTTCAATGTACGAATCAGCATTTCCGGTTTAAACGAACTAAATTTAAATATAAACGAAATATTTAATCACGATATCGGCAGTGAACGGACCGACAACGGTTATCAGAACATAGAATATTGACATATATAGTTTTTTTTATATGCATAAGCTTCTTTAAATTTCACTGCTGAACGTTATTATTTATTTTGTTATGTTAGGAGCTAGGATAATAGAACCACCCTAATATAACGGATGGATATCGGATAGACATCGGGCCGTTATGCCGATATGCCGTTCTAATACCGATATCTATCCGATATAGTCATGCTGGCTGGGTTTGGACTGCCATAAAATGGCGAAATTAAGTCCGATCTTCAAAAACCTAACATCACTCGAAAGAGCTCTTAAAGAACTAAAACTTTTGTTCATATACTCTCAAAGAAATATTTTTAAATTTGAGTATTTGGTCGAATAAAAACAGAAAAATCGTAACATGACCATGGCCTTTTCAATTATTTTTAAAGTTTTTAATTGTGAGTCCCTTTCCAACATAACAATTCGTAATTTGTGAGAATTGCATGAAGAATTAACAAAAAAAAAAGTCAGGAGCGACAAAAAACATATTTTTAAAATTTAACTTTTCCTAAAATTTAGTGAAGTTTGACCGTTTCTAGAGGACAAACCATGCATTTCTTAAATTCGTCACCCCATATATTTTGTGCGTATATGTCTTGCAAATCATTTGCAGCAAACAGAATTCTTCATCTGGTCTCGAAAAAAATGGATAGGTTTTTCGTAGACCTACCCTCATTGCGCAGTTTTTTGCGAGGTTCGAACTTTCAACCTCCGTTACTAGCTCAAAAAAATTCAGACACTCATACCTAGAACCTATCATATTTTATTAGGCTATCAACAAGAACATAATGCAACAAACCGCATTTGGATCAACTTCAACTTTTTGAGTTATAAGTAGGAGAGTGATTTCAATGAAAGCGCCCCTAGCGGCAAAACGATGAACAAAATTGATTGAAATTTTACTATTAGGTACCTAGCAATGCAGCAAATAGTTCAATCAGTAAACAAGTCGCATTAGTCAAACATTCTATTTCTTATATATCACAATTTGAAGCATAAACACTGTTTTACAATTATTCCAAAAAAGGATCAAACTTTGGACTGCCGTAATATTACCAAATCAAGTCCGATCTTCAAAAACTAAACATCACTGGAAAGAGCTCTTGAAGATCTAAAATATTTGTACATATACTTTCAAGGAAATATTTTTAATTTTTGAGCTATTTGGTGCCGAATAAAAACACAATAATCGTAACATGACCTTGACCTTTTCATTTATATTTTAATCTATTAATTGTGAGTCCTTTATCAACATAACAATACATAAGTTGTGAAAATTCATGAAGAATGAACAAAAAATAAAGTCAGGAGCGACAAAAAACATGTTTTTGAAACTTTAACTTTCCTAAAATTTAGTGAAGTTTGACCGTTTCCAGGGGACAAACCATGCATTTCTTAAATTCGCCACCCCATATATTTTGTGCGTATATGTCTTGCAAATCATTTGCAGCAAACAGAATTCTCTATCTGATCTCAAACAAAAATGGATAGTTTTTTCGTAGACCTACCCTCAATTGCGCAGTTTTTTGCGAGGTTCGAACTTTCAACCTTCTAAAGCTCAAAAACTTTCAGCGACACGTCCCTCAAAATCTATCATATTTTATGAGGCTTTCAACAAGGAACAGAATGCAACAAATCGCATTTGAATCGGACCTCAAATAACTGAGTTATTAGCCTTTTATAAATTTCATACAAAACGCCCTAGCGGGAAAAGTAAGACATAAATGAAAAATTTTCTCACGTTAGGATCATCATCAAATACGTGGGAAAAACTGATTAAAATTTCATAAATGTGGCTTTTCTGATCACGGAGATTTGCCGTTAACAAAAAAGGGTTAGAAAATAATAAAAACTAGAATCGCTATTGCGATATCATCGGTTTTCGCAAAAGCAATTTACCTCAGTTAACGAGTCGCATGATTCGAAAAACATATTTCTTCGTTCAATTGCTTGTCGAATACTGTTAACAGCGATCTTTCAAACATTTTTGTCGCAATGTTTAAGCAGACATTTAACCAAGAAGAATACTTTTAAGTAACCTGTCTGTCATGTAGTCGAAACTTAAAAATTTTTTTTATGGCTTCGGTACGAAAAATTTATATTGTTTTTGCTTTATGAGGCGACATACGCAATTTACTCGAAAAACAAGATTGTAAATGACAAACACAATTTAAAAAATAACACGCGAAAATGTATTAATGCCACTCAACAATGTTGCATAGAAATCACATTTTCATAAAATATCCGATTAAATTTAGTGTTTTTTAAAATGATGTCAAAAAGGAAAAAAATAAAAAAATGGCTAAAACAGACTTTAATTTTTTTAGTAAAAAGGGGTTTTCAAGCCAAGGGGGGCCCCCTAGCAGCAAAATGAGAAAAAAATTGAGAAAAATTGTACTATTAGGTCCCTTTGAAATCAAAAGGGTTTTAAATAAAGAACAATCCACTAGTCAAACATTATATTCCTTTAAATATCACAATCTAAAGCAAAAAACTTATTTACAATTGTTCAAAATGGGATCAAAATTTGGGACCCCGTAAAATGCCCAAATCAAGTCCGATTTTCAAAAACTAAACATCACTGGAAAGGGCTCTTCAAAAACTAAAATTTTTGTTCATATACCTCAATAAAAATATTTTTTTTTTTTGGAGCTATTTGTGGCCGAATAAAAACACAATAATCAAAATATGACCTTGACCTTTAAAATTTCTTTTTAACTTTTAATTGGGGGCCCCTTTTCAAACATAACAATACATTACTTTGTAAAAAATCATGGGGAATAACCAAAAATTAAATCGGACGACAAAAAACATTTTTTTGAAACTTTAATTTTTCCTAAAATTTATGAAGTTTGACCGTTTCTAAGGAAAAACCAGCATTTTTTAAAATTCGCACCCCAAAATTTTTTTGTGCGTATATGCTTGCAAATCATTTGCAGCAAACAAAATTCTTCTACGATTTCTAACACAAATGGATAGGTTTTCGTAACCTACCCTCATCCACGGTTTTTTGCGAGGTTCGAACCTCAACCTTCCGTTCAACTAAAATTTTCAGTCACCCCTACCTTGAAATTACCTTTTTTAATTAGGCTTCAACAATGAACAAAATGCAACAAACCGCATTAAAAGGCCAACTTTTTTGATTATAAGCAAAAGATATTTCAAGAAAAGCCCCCCCTAGGGAAAAATGGAAAAAAAAATTGTTTAAAAAATTTTACCATTACGTACTAGCAAGCAGCAAATAGTTCAATAAAGTATACAAGTCGCACAGTCAACATTCTATTTCTTATAATCAAAATTTTAAGCAAAAACGGTATAAAAATTTTTCCCAAAAAAAGGGGTCAAAGTTGGACTGCCGTAAAAACCAAATCAAGTCCGACTTCAAAAACAAAACACAATGGAAAGAGCCTGAAAACAAAGTTTTGTTATAACTCTCAAGAAATATTTTTAGTTTTGGAGCTATTTGGGGGCCGAATAAAAACACAATTATCGAAATATACCTTGATCTTTTCATTCATTATTAAACTTTTTATTGTGGGGCCCTTTTTAAACAAACAAACTAACTTGTGAAAAAAATAGAAGAATAACGAAATATAAAGCAGAGCGAAAAAAACATTTTTAAAAATTTTTTAAAAAATTTTTTCCTAAAATTTAGTAAGTTTGACCGTTTCTAGAGGACAAACCCATGCATTCTTAAATTCGTCACCCCAAAAATTTTTGTGCGATATGACTTGAAAATCATTTGCAGAAAACAAACTCTCTACTATCTCTAACAAAAAGGGGTATTTTTTTCATAACCACTCTTTTTGCACATTTTTTGCGATTTCGAACTCTCAACCTTCCATTACTAACACAAAAAATTTTCAGTCACTCATACCTTCACACTATCCTATTTTTTAGGCTATCAACAAAGAACTAAGGAACAAACCAAATTGAACGGGATTCAACTTTTTGAGTTCGAGCAAAAGAGGATTTCAAGCAAAGCGCCCCACGGCAAAAGAGAAAGAAAATGAAAAAATTTTTACCTTTAGGTACCTAGCAATGCAGAAAAGTTCAATAAAGTATACAATCGCACGGTCGAACTTTCTATTTCTTATATACAAAATTTAAGCATAAAAGGGTATAAAAATTTTATTCCAAAAAAAGGATCAAACTTGGCGCCGTAAAATGACCAAACAAGTCCGATCTTCAAAAACAAAAGATCACGGAAAGAGCCTTCGGGAACAAAAATTTGTCCATAAACTTTTAAAAGAAAATTTTTATTTGGGGTTTTTCGGGCCAAATAAAACCAAAACGTAATATGCCTTGCCCTTTTTATTCATTTTAAATTTTTTAATTGTACCCCCTTAAAACATAACAATACATAACTTGTAAAATAAAATAAAGAATAAACGAAATAAAAGTCGAGAGACAAAAAAAAAGTTTTAAAAATTTTAAATTTTTCGTAAAATTTATGAATTTGACCGTTTCTAGGGGACAAACCATGCTTTTTTAAAATTCCCACCCCATATTTTTTGTGCGAAAATATTTCTTGCAAATCATTTGCAGAAAAACAAACTCTTCTATCTGAGTCAACAAAAATGGATAGGTTTTCGTAGCCCACCCTCATTTGCGCATTTTTTTTGCAGGTTCGAACTTTCCCCAACCCCTCTAAACTCAAATACTTTCGGACACGCACCTCAAAATCTATCAATTTTTTTACTATCAACAAGGAACAAATGAAAAACCCCTTTTTAATCCGACCTCAAAAAACGAGTTATTAGCCATTAATAAATGTCATACAAAACCCCCCCCAGGGGGAAAAAGAAGACATAAAAAAAAATTTTCTCAACATTAGGATCATCTTCAAAAAATTTGGGAAAAAAAGTTAAAATTTCATAAATGTGGCTTTTCTGATCAGGGAGATTTCCCGTTAAAAAAAAAGGGGTTAAAAAAAAATAAAAAAAAAAAAAAAAAAAAAAAAAAAAAAAAAAAACAGAAGAACAATGGGTTTCGCACTGCGATTGCGAAAACCTAAAAAAAAAAACAGAAGAAGAACAAATTTTTTTCGCACGCGAGTGCGAAAACCAAAAAAAAAAAAAAAATAAAACAGAAAAAGAACAATAGTTTTCGCACTGCGGGTTTGGAAAACCTAACTGAACACAATTAGAATTGCGATATCATCGTTTTCGCAATTAAATCTCTTTCTTTTCAAACATTGAAATTTCACAAATTGTTTTACAAAAGCAAAAAATTCTATGCGTGGTTATACTTAAAAATTAAAATTGCTGCTTTTAGTAAAAAGGTGCATAATAGTGTTTTCAAAGATATAACTTTAATGGGACTTCGGTAAAAAATTTGTTACAAAGTTTAAAGATGATTGAAAAAGAAAGTTTTCATAACCCACACAAGTCTGCAAAGTCTATGAAAGGGTTCAAACATTTAACCTTCTATAGCCATAAAAAAAAATCGGGTTTTGGTCCTTTTGATTTATCAAATTTTATCAGGCTTTCAAAAAGAATACAATTTTCTTAGTTTAAAAACAAGAGTGGTCAAAGACAACATAGCTTGCGTAAAACACTTTTTGTCTAAATTTAATTTTTTGAAAATAGGTCAAACTCCAAGGTAAAGGGTCACAAGCCAAAAAGTAAAAGTTCCAAATGATAGTCTTAAATTTGGGCTATCTACATAAAAAAAACTAACCATCTCTTAGAATATAAAAAATAAAACCCAGGTTAAAGTTTGTTCCGGGACGACAACGACGAAAATGACAGGGGGGTTTGACATTACTCTCCGGACTTCTTCCCAGATATAAACAAAGTGCCCCTTACAAAGGGATAAACAAAATTTTTACATATTGAAATTGGGTTTAGAAATGCAAAAATTAAGATGGCTGAACTGCCTTTTTCTTTTTTTTCGTGTACTACCCTTAAGGGAAAGGGGAAAAAACCAAAAAGTGTCTTTATGTTTTTGGGCCAAAAAAAAGGCGAAAGAAAGAAAAACGTCCTATTTGTTATTTCGACTTGGACAAAGACCGAAACACAAAAAAGCCACCGAAATAAACTTTTGAGGTAACTACTGATTTGAGATTTTTTGAAAAAAAGATCAGACTTTGGGCTGTTGAATTTTTACTAAGAAGTCCGATCTTCAAAAAAAAACACCAAGGAAAGATCTCTTCACAACTAAAACTTTTGTTCATATATTTTTTTATAAAAAAATTTTTTGGTTTAAGCATTTTGGCCCATAAAAATAACAAAATCGGGTTTTTTTACCCTTTACCTTTTTCATATTTTTTTCGTTTTTACTAGATTTATTTTTATTATTTAAAGCATAAACAGTAAAAAATGATAAGAGGAACAAAAAAAAGTAGCCTGCAAAAAAAAGGAAACATTCGGGTTTACAATTTTTTGATAAAAAAATTTAAATTTTTTACTGTGGTAATTTGTCAATAAGTCCATCTTCAAAAACTAAACACCAATGGAAAGACCTTCACAAACTAAAACTTTTTTTGATAACTTTTTTTTTAAAAAATTTTTAGATTTGGGCTATTTGTGCCAAAAAATAACAATATTTGGGATAACCTTACCTTGCATATTATGCTTGATTTTTTTCTATATTTTATGTTTTATAAAAAACTAAACAGTGAAAAAATGATGAAAATGAAAAAAAATAAAACAGGGGCAGCAAAAAAGAAGGAAAAATAGGTATACAATTGTTTTTAAGAGGGTCAAACTTTGGACGTGGTCATTGACAAAAGAATTTTCCCATCTTCAAAAATAAACACCAATGGAAAGACCTTCAAACCCAAAAAATTTTTTTTCATAACTTTCATAAAATATTTTTAGATTGGAGCTATTTTATGCCGAATAAATAATAAAATTTGGGGAATGACCCTTTACCTTTGCATATTATGCTTGATTTTCTTCCTATGACTTTATTTGTTTTATAAAAATGGGTAAACATGAAAAAATGAAGAAATTGAACAAAAGTAAGTCAGGAGCAGCAAAAAAGAGGAAACAAGGAATACAAATGTTTATAAGGGACAAACTTGGGACTGTGGTCATTGATCAAATGAAGTCCGATCTTCAAAAACTAAAAAACCAATGGAAAGACTCTTCATAGACTAAAACTTTTGTTCAATACTTTCATAAAATATTTTTTGATTTGGAGCTATTTTTGCCGAAAAAAAAAAAAATTGGTATATGAACCCTTTACCTTTGCATATTACTTTATTTTTTTTCTTTGAATTTTTTTGTTTTAAAAAATGCATAAACAGGAAAAAAGATGAAGATTGAACAAAAAATAAAAATCGGAACAGCAAAAAAATGGAAACAATGATATACAAATTGTTTGATAAAGGATCAAACTTTTGGCGTGGTCATTTGATCAAAAGAAGTCCGATCTTTTAAAACTAAACATTAATAAAAATCTCTTCACAGACAAAACTTTTTTTCATATACTTTTTATAAAAAATTTTTTAATTTTTGGGGCATTTTTCCGAATAATAATAATAAATTTGGATATGACCCTTTACCTTTGCAATATAGGATTTTTTTTCATGATTTTTTTTGTTTATAAAAAAACATTAACATGAAAAAAAGTGAAAATTGAAAAAAAAAAAATCGGAGCTGCAAATAAACCCTTTAAAACATCTTTTTTAAAAGTTATTTTTCGAAAAAATTTGGGTTATTTTGACCCCGAACTGGGGACAAATCATGCATTCTCAAAATTCCCCACCAATATTTTGTGCGATAGTCTTGCAAACTAGCAACAAACAAAATTCCCCCTCTCACCTGAAAAAATGGGGGCTTTTTTTTGTAGACCTACCCTCATTTTACCGTTTTTTTTTGAGATTCGAACATTTAAAATCCTGTAACACGAAAGTTTTTATACCTTTTTTTGTAACTATCATATTTTATTAATTTTCTAAAAAGGAACACAATCAAAAAACCCCCCATTTGAATCGGACCCAAATAACAAGTTTTTAGCCCTTAATAACTTTTTCAAAACGCCCCCCCACGGAAAACTAAGACAAAAATGAAAATTTTCTCAACGTTAGGACAAATTCAGTTCATAGGACAAAATGGGGAAAAAATCAAAATGGACTTTTTTTTATCAGGTGATATGCCGTTCACAAAAAAAAAATTGAAAAAAATAAAAAAAAACTAGAATCGCAATCCGAACAACGTTTTTTGCAAAAGCAATTCCTTAAGTTCACGATGCATGATTCGAAAAACATTTCTTCGTTCAAAGGGTTTTTTAAAAAGTTAACAGCGACTTTCAAACCTTTTTTTTCCAATTTTAAGAAACTTTTTTTTCCCCAAAAAAGTTTTTGAGTATTACCTATCATTATTTGGGCCGCGAATCATCGGTTTTTCAGAAAGCAAATTTCCCCCAGTTCACAGCCATGATTCGAAAAACATTTCTTTGTTCAATTGCTTTTGATACTGTTAACAGTGATCTTTGAAAAGTTTCGGGCGCAAGTTTTAACAACTTTTTTCCCCCAAAGAGTATTGTTTAGTATTACCGTCAGTTTTTGAAATCGCGATACATATTTTCTGAAAACAATTCCATTTAGTTCAAGAGTCGCATGATTTGAAAAACATATTTCTTTGTTCATGCTTGTTGAAACGTTAACAGTGATCATTTAAACATTTTTGTCGCAATGTATAATCAAATTTTTACCAAGAAGAATACTTTTGAGTATTACCTGTCTTTTGTTTGGGTTTTAAACTTGAAAACATTTTTTACGGATTCGGGTACTGCAATGTTTTAGTGTGTTTTTCTTTATATGGGGAAACAAAAGACAATTTTATTGATAAAAAACAATTCAAACGACAAACAACAGTATAAAAAACCACACGACAATGCAATATGCCACAACACTTTACGAACAACGTTTCATTGAATTACTACATTTTTATTAAAATCGCATTATTTTTTTGTGCATTTCAAATTGATGTCCCGAAGAACAGAATCAAAAAAAATCGTATAAAAATCAGCTTCATTTTTTTTAAATTTTTAAAAGTGATTTTCAAACTAATCGCCCCCAAACGGCAAAATGAGAACCAAACTGATTAAAAATTTTTTTATAGGGACCTAGCAATGCAGCAAATGGTTTAACAAGTATCGTCGCACAGCAAAAATTCAAACCCTTATATATCACAATTTGAAGCATAAAAACATTTCAATTATTCTAAAGAGGATCAAACCTTTGGGCTGCCGTAAAAGACCAAATCAAGTCCCATCTTCAAAAAATAAACACAATGGGAAAGGGGTATTCAAAAACTAAAACTTTGTTCATATACTTTCAATGAAATATTTTGTTTTGGAGCTATTTTGGGGGCCGAAAAAAAACATAAAATAATTGGAAATGACCTTTCCTTTGCAAATTATTCTTGATTTTTGTCTTTTTTTTTTTTTGTTTTATAAAAATGCAAAACATGAAATAATGATGAAATTGAAAAAAAAAAAGTTAGGAGCTGCAAAAAAAAGGAAACTACGGGTTACAATTGTTTGTAAAAGGTCAAAATTTGGGTGTGGTAATTTGATCAAATAATCCAATCTTCAAAAAATAAACATCAATGAAAATCTCTTCACAAACAAAACTTTTTTTCATATACTTTCTATAAAAAATTTTTAGATTTGGACATTTTATGCCCATTAAATAAAATAATTGTATAGACCTTTACCTTGCATTTATGTTTATTTTTTTCCATGAATTTATTTTTTTATAAAAAAAGCTAAACTGAAATAAAAAGAAGATTTTAAAAAAAAAAAATCAGGGGCTGCAAAAACTTAAAAGTCACTTTTTTAAATGTTGATTTTTCGAAAATATTTGGGTTTTTTGACCGCATCTGTGGACAAACCAGCATTTCCCGAAACGCCACCCCCTAATTTTTTGCTATATGTCCCCGCAGATCAATGCAACAAACAAAAATTTTTCTATCTCATCTCGAAAAAAAATTGTAGGGTTTTTGGGAGACCTACCCCTTAAATTTTACAGTTTTTTTCGAATTTGAACTTTCAAACCCCCGAGCACGAAAGTTTTTAAAAACCCAAAATTTTTTGGAACCAACATATTTTATTGGGCATTTTCAAGGGAAAATTGTCAAAAACCCCATTTTAATCGGACCTCAAATAATGGAGATATCTTATAAAAAATTTTTATTAAAAACCCCCCCTGGGGGGGAAAAACAAAACAAAAGAAAAATTATCTCGACGTTAGGATCATCTTCAAATCTTGGTTATTTCGATAAAAGTTTCATAGATGTGGGGTTTTCTCACCCGGGGGCTATGCCGTTCACAAAAAAAGGGGGAAAAAAAAAAAAAAAAAAAAAAAAAAAAAACAAAGAAGAACAATAGGGTTTTTGCAATGCATGCGAAAACCCAACAAGTAATAACGCATTAGTCGAACATTCTTTTCTTTTAACACAATTTCAACATAAAAATGATAAACAATTATTCCAAAAAAGGGCAAACTTTGGACTGCCGTAAAATGAACAGATTAAGTCCGATCTTCAAAACTAAACATTATACGGAACAACTATTTAGAACTAAAACTTTTGTTCATATACTCTCAATGAAATATTTTTAGATTTGGAGCACTTTGGGGACGAAATAAAAAAAAACAATTATCATAATATGACCTTGACTTTCAATTTTTTTTTTAACTTATGAATTGTGAGGCCCTTTCAAACATAACAATACTTAACTTTTGAAAATTTCATGAAGAATGAACAGAAAATAAAGTCAGGGCGACAAAAAAAAAAAACATGTTTTTGAAATTTTAATTTTTTCCTAAAATTTATCGAAGTTTGACCTTTTCTAGAGGACAAACCATGCATTTCTTAAATTGCCAACCCCAAATATTTTGTGCATATATGTCTTGCAAATCATTTGCAGCAAACAGAATTCTTCTAAACTGATCTCTAAAAAAAAATGGATAGGTTTTTCGTAGACCTACCCTCATCTGCCACATTTTTTACGAGATTCGAACTTTCAACCTTCCGTTACTAGCTCAAAAAGTTTCAGCCACTCATACCTAAAACTATCATATTTTAATAGGCTATCAACAAGGAGCATAATTCAATTAACCGCATTTGGATCAGGCTTCAACTTTTTGAGTTATAAGCAAAAGAATGATTTCAAGAAAAGCGCCCCTAGTGGCAAAATGAGAAAGAAAATTTTATTAAAATTTTTTCTGTTAGGTACCTAGCATAGCAGCAAATAGTTCAATCAAGTATACTAGTCGGGACAAGTCAAACTTTTTATTCTTATGTATCAGAATTTGAAGCATAAAACCTGATTTACAATTATTCAAAAAAGGGATCAAACTTTGGACTGCCGTATAATGACCAAATCAAGCCCGATTTTTCAAAAACTAAACATCACTGGAAAGAGCTCTTGAAGAACTTAAACTTTTTTTCATATACTCTTCATGAAATATTTTTAGTTTTGGAGCTATTTGTGGCAGAATAAAAACACAATAATCGTTAATATGACCTTGACTTTTTCAATTTTTTTTTATTTTTTGAATTGTGAGGCCCTTTCAAACATAACAATACATATCGTGTGAAATTTCATGAAGAATGAACAGAAAATAAAGTCAGGAGCGACAAAAACATGTTTTTGAAATTTTAATTTTTCCTAAAATTTTAGTGAAGTTTGACCGTTTCTAGAGGACAAACCACACATTTCCTTAATTCGCCACCCCATTTTATTTTGTGTGTATACGTCTTTCAAATGTTATGCCAGAGACGGAATTCTTCTATCTGATCTCTACCAAAACCGGATAGATTTTTCGTAGACCTACCCTCATTTCCACTTTTTTTTTTTTTTTTTTTTTTTTTTTTTGCGAGGTTCGAACATTCAACCTTCCGTAGCTCAAAAGCTTTTAGCCACACGGACCCTCGAATCCTATCATATGTTATTAGGCTATCAACAGGGAACAGAATGCAAAAAACCGCATTCGAATCGGACTTCAACTTTTTGAGTTATAAGCAAAAGAATGATTTCAAGAAAAGCGCCCCCTAGCGGCAAAATGAAAAAAGAAAATTGATTAAAATTTTACTGTTAGGTACCTAGCTAAGCAGCAAATAGTTCAATCAAGTATTACTAGTCGCACAAGTCAAACTTTTTATTCTTATGTATCAGAATTTGAAGCATAAAACCTGAGTTACAATTATTCCTAAAAAGGATCAAACTTTGGACTGCCGTATAATGACCAAAACAAGTCCGTACTTCAAAACCTAAGTATCACTGGAAAGAGCTCTTGAAGAACTAAAACTTTTGTTCATATACTCTCAATGAAATATTTTTAGTTTTGGAGCTATTTGTGGCCGAATAAAAACACAATAATCGTAATATGACCTTGACCTTTTCAATTCTTTTTTATTTTTTGAATTGTGAGGCCCTTTCAAACATAACAATACATATCATTGAAAATTTCATGAAGAATGAACAGAAAATAAAGTCAGGAGCGACAAAAACATGTTTTTAAAATTTTAATTTTTCCTAAATTTAGTGAAGTTTGACCGTTTCTAGAGGACAAACCACGCATTTCCTTAATTCGCCACCCCATATATTTTGTGTGTATACGTCTTTCAAATGTTATGCCAGAGACGGAATTATTCTATCTGATCTCTACCGAAAACGGATAGGTTTTTCGTAGACCTACCCTCATTTGCACAGGTTTTTTTTTTTTTTTGCGAGGTTCGAACATTCAACCTTCCGTAGCTCAAAGGACTTCAGCCACACGGACCCCTCGAATCCTATCATATGTTATTAGGCTATCAACAGGACACAGAATGCAAAAAACCGCATTCGATCGGACTTCAACTTTTTGAGTTATAAGCAAAAAGAATGATTTCAAAAAAAAAACGCACCCTAGCGGCAAAATTTGAGAAAGAAAATTGATTAAAATTTTACTGTTAGGTACCTAGCTAAGCAGCAAATAGTTCAATCAAGTATACTAGTCGCACAAGTCAAACATTTTATTCTTATGTATCAGAATTTGAAGCATAAAACCTGATTTACAATTATTCAAAAAAAGGATCAAACTTTGGACTCCCGTATAATGACCAAAACAAGTTAGATCTTCAAAACCTAAGTATCACTGGAAAGGGCTCTTGAAGAACTAAAACTTTTGTTCATATACTCTCAATGAAATTATGTTTAGTTTTGGAGCTATTTGTGGCCGAATAAAAACACAATAATCGTAATATGACCTTGACCTTTTCATTCATTTTTAAACTTTTTAATTGTGAGACCCTTTCAAACATAACAATACATAAATTGTGAAAATATCATGAAGAATGAACTAAAAATAAAGTCCAGAGCGACAAAAAAAATGGTTTTGAAAATTTAATTTTTTCCCTAAAATTTAGTGAAGTTTGACCGTTTCTAGAGGACAAACCAGTCATTTCTTAAATTCGCCACCCCATATATTTTGTGCGTATATGTCTTGCATATCATTTGCAGCAAACAGAACTCTTCTATCTGATCTCTAACAAAAATGGATAGGTTTTTCGTAGACCTACCCTCATTTGCGCTGTTTTTTGCGAGGTTCGAACTTTCAACCTTCTAAAGCTCAAAAACTTTCAGCGACACGTACCCTCAAAATCTATCATATTTTATGAGGCTATCAACAAGGAAAAAAATGCAACAAACCGCATTTGAATCGGACCTCAAATAACTGAGTTATTAGCTATTTATAAATTCCATAGAAAACGCCCCTAGCGGGAAAAGTAAGGCATAAATGGAAATTTTCTCAACGTTAGGATCATCTTCAAATACTTGGTAAAAACTGATTAAAATTTCATAAATGTGGCTTTTCTGATCACGGAGATTTGCCGTTAACAAAAAAGGGTTAGAAAAATAATTAAAAAAAAAAAATAAAAAAACAGAAGAAGAACAATAGGTTTTCGCACTGCGAGGTGCGAAAACCTAAAAAAAAAATAAATAAATAAAACAGAAGAAGAACAATAGGTTTTCGCACTGCGAGGTGCGAAAACCTAAAAAATAAAAAAAGAAACAGAAGAAGAACAATAGGTTTTCGCACTGCGATGCGAAAACCTAATAAAAAAAATATAAAACAGAAGAAGAACAATAGGTTTTCGCAAGCAATGCGAAAACCTAACTTGAACCGCAAAGCGGCATCTTGGTTTTTCGCTTCTAACTTGACTAGTAAGAGTACTGGTTTCAACTGCAGACATAATTGATTGATATTAACTTTATTCGAATATTTTTGTAATTTGATCAAATGAAATCCGATCTTCAAAAACTAACATCATTAGAACGATCTCTTCACGAACTAAAACTTTTGTTCATATACTTTCTATAAAATATTTCTAGATTTGAAGCTATTTCGTGCCGATAAAATAACATATAATCGGTATTATGACCTTGACCTTTGCATATTTTCATCATTATTTACAATGAGTTTGTTTGTATTATTTAAATGCATAAACAGTGAAATAATGATAAAGATTGAACAAAAAATAAAGTCAGGAGCAGCAAAAAAGAGGAAACATACGGATTTACAATTGTTTGATAAAAGGTTCAAAATTTGGATTGTGGTAATTTGATCTATATGAAGTCCGATCTTCAAAAACTAAACACCAATGGAAAGATCTCTTCACAAACTAAACTTTTGTTCATATACTTTCTATAAAATATTTTTAGATTTGAAGCTATTTTATGCCGATAAAAATAACAATTATTGGTATATGACCTTGACCTTTGCATATCTTCCATGTTTTTTTTTCTTTGATTTTATTTGTATAATAAAAATGCATAAACAATAAAATAATGATGAAGATTGAACAAAAAATAAAGTCAGGAGCTGCAAATAACCTTAAAAGTCATGCTTTTAAATGTTGATTTTCCGAAATATTGGTTAAGTTTGACCGCGTACTGTGGACAAACCATGCATTTCCGAATTCGCCAACCCCATATATTTTGTGCGTACATGTCTTGCAGATCATAAGCAACAAACAAAGTTCTCCTATCTCATCTCTGAATAAAATGGGTAGGTTTTTGGTAGACCTACCCTTATTCACAGTTTTTGCGAGATTCGAACATTCAACCTCCTGTAGCACGAAAGTTTTATATGCACAAATTTTTGGTACCTATCATATTTTATTTGGCTATTTACAAGGAACATTATGTAAAAACCGCATTTGAATCGGACCTCAAATAATTGAAATATTGCTTATTAAACATTTTCATATATAAAACGCCCCCTGGCGGGAAAATCAAAACAAAAATGAAAATTTTCTCGACGTTAGGATCATCTTCTAATACGTGTTATTACTGTTAAAAGTTTCATTAGATGTGGCTTTTCTCACCTCGGAGCTATGCCGTTCACCAAAAAGGGTTAGAAAAATAAAAAATAACTAGAACCGCAAGCGGTATCTTGGTTTTCGCTTTTAACTAATCAACTTGAACACTTTATTTCAACTCAGCCACAATTTTTAATATGAAACAGAACGCAAAGGTTTTTGAAGACCTACTCTCATTTGCACAGTTTTTTTTATGGGTTTTTTTTTTATTGTTAGAACATTCAAACTCCTCTTAGCGCAAATATTTCCCCATACCCTGTCATCACATCACATTTGTGGTGCTGTCAACAAGGAACAAAATGCTGAAAACCGCATTTCAATTAGACTTTAACGTTTTTAGTTATAGGCAAAAGAGTGATTTTAAGCAAAGCGCCCTCTAGCGGCAAAATGAGAAAAAAAAATGATAAAAATTTTACAATTAGGTACCTAGAAATGCAGCAAATAGTTCAAACAAGTATATAAGTCGCACTAATCGAACATTCTTTTTCTTATATATCACAATTTTAAGAATAAAAACTGAATAAAAATAATTCCAAAAAAAGGATCAAACTTTGGATTGCCGTAAAATGAAAAGATCAAGTCCGATCTTCAAAAACTAAACATTATACGAAAGAACTATTTAGAACTAAAACTTTTGTTCATATACTCTCAATGAAATTTTTAGATTTGGAGCACTTTGGGGCCGAATAAAAACACAATTATCGTAATATGACCTTGACCTTTTCAATGTTTTTTTAAATTTTTAATTGTGAGGCCCTTTCAAACATAACAATACATAACTTGTGAAAATTTCATGAAGAATGAACAGAAAATAAAGTCAGGAGCGACAAAAAAACATGTTTTTGAAATTTTAATTTTCCTAAAATTTAGTGAAGTTTGACGTTTTTCTAGAGGACAAACCATGCATTTCTTAAATTCGCCACCCCATATATTTTGTGCGTATATGTCTTGCAAATCATTTGCAGCAAACAGAATTCTTCTATCTGATTTCTAACAAAAATGGATAGGTTTTTCGTAGACCTACCCTCATTTGCAGTTTTTTTACGAGATTCGAACTTTCAACCTTCCGTTACTAGCTCAAAAGTTTCAGCCACTCATACCTAGAAACTATCATATTTTATTAGGCTATCAACAAGGAACATAATTCAATTAACCGCATTTGGATCAGGCTTCAACTTTTTGAGTTATAAGCAAAATAATTATTTCAAGAAAAGCGCCCCCTAGCGGCAAAATGAGATAGAAAATTGATTAAAATTTTACTGTTTGGTACTAGCAAAGCAGCAAATAGTTCAATCAAGTATACTAGTCGTACAAGTCAAACTTTTTATTCTTGTGTATCAGAATTTGAAGCATAAAACCTGATTTACAATTATTCCAAAAAAGGATCAAACTTTGGACTGCCGTATAATGACCAAATCAAGTCCGATCTTCAAAAACTAAAAATCACTGGAAAGAGCTCTTTAAGAACTAAAACTTTTGTTCATTTACTCTCAATTGAATATTTTTAGTTTTGGAGCTATTTGTGGCCGAATAAAAACACAATAATCGTAAAATGACCTTGACCTTTTCAAATTTCTTTTAATTTTTTTTATTGTGAGGCCCTTTCAATCATAACAATACATATTGTGTGAAAATATCATGAAGAATGAACAGAAAATAAGTCAGGAGCGACAAAAACAATGTTTTTGAAATTTTAATTTTTCCTAAAATTTAGTGAAGTTTGGCCTTTTCTAGAGGACAAACCACGCATTTCCTAAATTCGCCACCCCATATATTTTGTGCGTATATGTCTTGCAAATCGTATGCAACAAACAGAATTCTTCTATCTGATCTCTAACAAAAGTGGGAAGGTTTTTCGTAGACCTACCCTCATTATTTCACTTTTTTCCAAGGTTCGAACATTCAACCTCTCCTAGAACAATTTTTTTCCCGTACTCGATGATGAGATATCCATCATATTTGATTGGGCTGTCAACTAGGAACATTATGTAAAAAACCGCATCTAAATCAGGTTTCAAATTTTTGAGTTATTAGCAAAACAGTGATTACATGCATTGCGCCCCTAGTGGCTAAATCAGAAACAAAAGTGAAAAGTTTGACCATTTAGGCACATGTTCAGATAAAGATGACTCCATGCCCAAAATTTCATAGCTGTAGCTTTTTTCATCTGGCCGCTAGGCTGGACACAAAAATGGGTGGAATTGGAAAAATAATAAAAATAAAAAACTAGAACCGCAAAGCGGCATCTTGGTTTTCGCTTTTAACTTGACTAGTAAGAGTACTGGTTTCAGCTGCAGACATGATTGATATTAACTTTATTCGAATATTATTAACATATAAAAGTCAAATAGAAAGTTTGAAAAAAAGAAGATACTTAATACAAAACAATCGTGTATTATATTACAAAGGGATATCTCCTGACGTTATTTGATGATAACAGCCTTAATCGAATTTGATCGAGAGAGTGTGGTAAAAAAAAAGAGAAAAAATATAAAGTTTGAAGATAAGAAATTAAGTGCGATATTTTTTTTCTTCTTTTTTTAATATTCATGGGGGGAAAAACTCAATATAAAATAGGCTGATAACATTTGTTAACCTTCTTGCCCGAATTTAGGAAAGAACATTGTGGTTAAGTTTAAAAGTGATTGTTTAGAGAATGAACACGCAAGAAATTTGGATCTATTTTGAGCTGAAGAAAATGGCAATTATCGTTATATAACCTTGACCAATGAAAATACTGTTTAATTTTTGATTTATGAGAATTTGTGTATCATAAAACTATACAACCAGTGGAGAAAATGATGAAACTTGAACAAAGTGACAAAAAAAAGACACACACTAAAAACTTATGTTTTTGAAATTGTAATTCATCCAATTAGTGACGTTTGCCGCATGCTGTTGACAAACAATACATACCCTTAACTCGCTTACCCAAATATTCTCTGTATATATGTTAAGCAAATTAAATAATGCAAATATAATACATATAACATACTGATTTACGATTTTTCGATAAAGGATCAAACTTTGGACTGTGGTAATTTCATCAAATGAAGTCCAATCTTCCAAAACTAAACACCAATGGAAAGATCTCTTCACAAACTAAAACTTTTGTTCATATACTTTCTACAAAATATTGTAGGATTTGAAGCTATTTTGTGCCGATAAAAATAACAATAATCGGTATTATGACCTTGACCTTTGCATATTTTCATCGTTATTTACTATGAGTTTATTTGTATTATTTAAATGCATAAATAGTGAAAAAATGATGAAGATTGAACAAAAAATAAAGTCAGGAGCTGCAAAAAAAGAGGAAACATACGGATTTACAATTGTTTGATAAAAGGATCAAACTTTGGACTGTGGTAGTTTGATCAAATGAAGTCCGATCTTCAAAAACTAAACACCAATGGAAAGATCTCTTCACAAACTAAAACTTTTGTTCATATACTTTCTATAAAATATTTTTAGATTTGAAGCTATTTCGTGCCGATAAACATAAAAATAATCGGTATTATAACCTTGACCTTTGCATATTTTCATCGTTATTTACTATGAGTTTGTTTATATTATTTAAATGCATGAACAATGAAAAAATGATGAAGCTTGAACAAAAATAAAGTTAGGAGCTGCAAAAAAGAGGAAACATAGGATTTACAATTGTTTGATAAAAGGATCAAACTTTGGACTGTGGTAGTTTGATCAAATGAGTCCGATCTTCAAAAACTAAAACACCAATGGAATGATCTCTTCACAAACTAAAACTTTTGTTCATATACTTTCTAAAAATATTTTTAGATTTGGAGCTATTTTATGACGATAAAATAATACTAATTGGTATATGACCTTGACCTTTGCATATTATGTTTGATTTTTTTTCTCTGAATTTTTTGTTTTATAAAAATGCATAAACAGTGAAATTATGATGAAGATTAAATAAAAAATAAAGTCAGGAGCTGCAAATAACCTCAAAAGTCATGCTTTTAAATGTTGATTTTTCGAAAATATTGGTTAAGTTTGACCGCATACTGTGGACAAACCATGCATTTCCCGAATTCGCCACCCCATATATTTTGTGCGTATTTTGTCTTGCAGATCATATGCAACAAACAAAATTCTCCTATCTCATCTCTGAATAAAATGGGTAGGTTTTTGGTAGACCTATCTTATTTCACAGTTTTTGCGAGATTCGAACATTCAACCTCCTGTAGCACGAAAGTTTTCTATACGCAAATTTTGGAACCTATCATAATTTTTTGGGCTATTTACAAGGAACATTGTTCAAAAACCGCATTTGAATCGGACCTCAAATAATGGAGATATTGCTTATTAAACATTTTATATAAAACGCCCCTGGCGGGAAAATCAAAACAAAAAAAGAAAATTATCTCGACGTTAGGATCATCTTAAGTACGTGGTTATTACTGATAAAAGTTTCATAGATGTGGCTTTTCTCACCTCGGAGCTATGCCGTTCACAAAAAAGGGTTAGAAAAATAAAAAAAAAAAGAAACAGAAGAAGAACAATAGGTTTTCGCACTGCGATGCGAAAACCTAAAAAAAAGAAACGAAGAAGAACAATAGTTTTCGCATGCGATGCGAAAACCTAAAAAAAAAAATAAAACAGAAGAAGAACAATAGGTTTTCGCAAGCAATGCGAAAACCAACTAGAACCGCAAAGCGGCATCTTGGTTTTCGCTTCTAACTTGACAGTAAGAGTACTGGTTTCAACAATAATCGGTCCCTTTTGACCTTGATCTTTGCATATTTTAATCGTAATTTACTAAGATTTATTTGTATTATTTACATGCATAAACAGTGAAATAATGTGAAGATTGAACGAAAATAAAGGGCAGGAGCTGCAAAAAAGAAGCAAATATGGATTTTCAATTGTTTGATAAAAGGGGTCAAACTTTGGACTGTGGTAATTTGATCAAATGAAGCCTATCTTTAAAAAAATAAACAACAATGGAAAGATCTCTTCACGAACTAAAACTTTTGTTCATATACTTTCTATAAATATTTTTAGATTTGAAGCTATTTTGTGCCGATAAAAAAAACAATAATCGGTATTATGACCTTGACCTTTGTATATTTTCATCGTTATTTACTATGAGTTTATTTGTATTATTTAAATGCATAAAATAGTGAAAAATGATGAAGATTGAACAAAATAAAGTCAGGATCTTCAAAAAAGAAGAACATATGGATTTACAATTGTTTGATAAAAGGATCAAACTTTGGACTGTGGTCATTTGATCAATGGGAAGTCCGATCTTCAAAAAATAAACACCAATGGAAAGATCTCTTCACAGACTAAAACTTTTGTTTATATACATTCTATAAAATATTTTTAGATTTGGAGCTATTTTATGCCGATAAGAATAATAATAATTGGTATATGACCTTGACCTTTGCAAAATTATGCTTGATTTTTTGTCTATGAATTTATTTGTTTATAAAAATGCATTAAACATGAAAATGATGAAGATGAACAAAAAAAAAA
>CM037793.1:35589566-35639566 GCA_021229015.1 Solen grandis
GTTGAAGGTGGGGAGAATATTTTGTCTCCATCAGAGATTAGATTAGCGACCTGAATCCACTAATGACTGTACTATCATTTGACTTTAGTTCAGTCAAAATTAAGTGTATATGGATTTCTTTAGTGTTGAGATTATTGTAGATGATGATATGAAAGGTTGCTGCCTCCTGAACTTTGAAGAGAAAGAAAAATATCCAAAAAGTCAATGACTGTGTATTTTCTTTGAAGTTTTTATCAATTTTCTAGCTGCCCTATTGTCTTATATATTATTAAAAGCATCATCTGTTTCCAGTTGCTTCCCTCATGATATACTCTAAATATTTAGATAGATGCTCTCTATCTTTTGAAACTATTATGATTTTTTTCTTGTTTATGGACCATTATCTTTGACATGCTACATCTATGGAAGATCTTTTCTGTCAAGTGTTTCTGAAATGTTTCTTTTCTTTACACTGACTAACAATCCTGTTTTCTGGCTCCTAGTATCTTGTATGACCGGTAAGCTCTAGATAATAATTTGCTATTATATTTGTTGCATGTAGATATTTCTTGTAAAAATATTTTGTATCCCTATCCATTTATCTATTATGTTGTACACACTGGTAGCATTTAATTCTTTCCTTTTTTTGCAATCCCCTTTTTTAAAAAAATATGAATTGATTTACTGAATTTATATGGTACATGAAACCATGGATTTTTCTTTGTCATGGAGATTTGTAGAATCTGAGCTACAATATTGTATGAGCAAATAGAGGAGACCCTGACTTGACACCTTCTGGAAGGAGCTGTCTGATCTGGGTCTGCTGTGTTTGCCAATGCATCAAAATGAGTCTATATGAGGTAAAGGGTTAACATATTACATGTATCTACTTACAAAATGTTCTCCTGTAACATTTTAGTGCACTGTCACTTACAGTATGAACATGTTATTGTACTTTTTATTGATTATGCTATGTATTGTTCTGAGAGATATTAAGACTATTTCTAGTTATTTTCAGATTAAACCAAACCCCATGTTAGACACTTTCTAAGATTAAGGACATTTCTTTACTTTGCTTGATGCAATACAAATGGCATTTATTTCATGGGAGTCAGTGTTAAATGAGAAAGAATGAACCAGAAACACCTATAAAGGGCCAATTCAGTTTGTTTTTCCTGTTGTAAACAATTAAAAGGGAACATTCTATACTCAGCCAAAAAAGAAAACGTCCATTATAAATTTCTATCTATATACTCAGAATTAGCATATATTCTGATATTTTGTTCTATTTGGAGTAAAAACCATTTCTTTTTGACATATAACATGAAAATTTGAAGTTGCTGCAATATTTCTTTTGTTGAAACAATTTGAACGATATGACATAGGGGTCAATTTCAAAAATGACACTTGCTTCGATAAGATTTGGTTATACAGCATTTTCTAACCTACCTGCATTTAGCATCCCAATAGTTTTGGATTCGTTGATCATTATTCATTCTTGGCATTTTTGTTTGACATGATTTTGCATGATTTCATTCAATTGTGATTTATTTCTGGTCAATCGGTGCAGTCAGATACGATCACTGGATATTGACCTGTGCAAAACCACTAAATTTGGTCTTTAACCAAAGGGCATTGTTTACTACTGATTAAACTTAGGTCAACAGGTACTCCAATGATTGTATGTACATTGTTTGATAGTTTTTTCTGTGTGAACATAATATTAAAAGAGATATTTAGAATTGAAAAGTTGGTACTTTCATTTTTGGCTGGGTATATTTAAATATACTTGAATATTACCATAGGCATTATTATTAGCAGATGATGAAAGTCAAAACCTGATATATGTATGTACACGTATATTGCTACTATATTGTACTTTACTCTGTGCTATCCATATTGATATTAACATACTTTAGACTGACTTAATTTGAAAAAATGATGGTAACTTAGGAATATGGTAACTGGAATGTCAGTATGGGGTTTTCTTAAGCTTCAGCTGACGAACATTGCAACTTAAGTTTGCCTCCCTCACTGTATCAGTGGTTTATAAGGGAAGCTTGTATCTTGGAAGGTGGAAGTTTGGTGTGAAATATTCTTCCTCCCAGATGTGACTGTAAAGTCTATCACTAAATATCCGTATACTGATGCATATATTGAGGTATGTTTGTATTGAACTGTAACCGAAACATGGAATATCCTCTGGTGTTATTGATCAGGCAGGAGTCATTGGATTTATTTTGTATTACATAGTTATGATGAATTACTGTAAGTGCTAGGAAAGGAAATATGAAAATTTTGTTGAAGATTGTACTTGGAATAAACTTTTTCTCCCAAAACTTAAAGTTTAGAATAAATATTTAGGAAGAATAAAATAGTCTTTTGAAAACAAAGATCATTATTTTTATATGCCGCTGGAGGCAGTCGTTGGCTTACGTCCATATTAACCTACATTTCTGAATGAATCGTTTCAAAACTTGGTCAATGTCATCACTATAATGGGTAGATGTGCATGAAGTGGCAATTTTGGTCCATTGATTTTTACAAGATTTATGTCCCTTGAAACTTAGTCTCTGTAGCTCATTGATATTGCAGCCTTGTGAACGCAACTCCTCCTACATTTCTGAAAGAATCTTTTTAAAACTTGGTCTATTTCATTACTATAATGGGTAGATGTGCATGAAGTGACGATTTTCCAGTCCATTGATTTTTACAAGATTTGTGTCCCTTGAAACTTAGTCTCTGTAGCTGATTGATATTGCAGCTTTATGAATGCAACTCCTCCTACATTACTGAATGAATCTTTTCAAAACTTGGTCAATGTCATCACTATAATGGGTAGATGTGCATGAAGTGGCGATTTTCCGGTCCATTGATTTTTACAAGATTTGTGTTCCTTGAAACTTAGTCTCTGTAGCTCATTGATATTGCAGCCTTGTGAACGCAACTCCTCCTACATTTCTGAATGAATCTTTTCAAAACTTGGTCAATGTCATTACTATAATGGGTAGATATGCATAAAGTGGCAATTTTCCAGTCCATTGATTTTTACAAGATTTGTGTCCCTTGAAACTTAGTCTCTGTAGCTGATTGATATTGCAGCCTTGTGAATGCAACTCCTCCTACATTTCTGAATGAATCTTTTCAAAACTTGGTCAATGTCATTACTATAATGGGTAGATATGCATAAAGTGGCAATTTTCCAGTCCATTGATTTTTACAAGATTTGTGTCCCTTGAAACTTAATGTCTGTAGCTGATTGATATTGCAGCCTTGTGAACGCAACTCCTCCTACATTTCTGAATGAATCTTTTCAAAACCTTTTCAATGTCATTACTATAATGGGTAGATGTGCATGAAGTGGCAATTTTCCAGTCCATTGATTTTTACAAGATTTGTGTCCCTTGAAACTTAATGTCTGTAGCTGATTGATATTGCAGCCTTGTGAACGCAACTCCTCCTACATTTCTGAATGAATCTTTTCAAAACCTTTTCAATGTCATTACTATAATGGGTAGATGTGCATGAAGTGGCAATTTTCCGGTTCATTAATTTTTGCAAGATTTTTGTCCCTTGAAACTTAGTCTTTTTAGCTGATTGATATTTCAGCTTTGTGAATGCAATTTCTTGTATGTTTCTGACCTAATCTTTTCAAAACTTGGACAATGTCATTACTATGCTGGGTAGATATGCACAAAGCAGGGATTTTGATGTTCATCAATATTTGCAATAGTTATGCCTTTCTAAACATGGTCTCTTGAAAACACAACTCAAATTTCTAAACAGGTAAAAGTGCATAAAGCAGGGATTTCTGGTACAGTGATTTTTGCAAGAGTTATGCGGAGAAAGAAAAAAGGATTCATATTGATACTGCTATTTGACCTACTGTCATATTGGAAGCATTTTTAGGGTTCTATCTCTGTTCAGCTAAATTAATTGGTCTTACAGACTTCATTATGAGCTAATGCTTACAGAAATGTTAAAAGCAATAATTAAAAGGCCCCTCTTGGTCTTTATATTTTGTGGCGGCGTATATTGTGGCATCACTGGCACTCTTGTTTGAAAATGAAGGATCGGCTATAACTTAATTTGCAAACAATTGAAAGGGAACATTTTTAGAAACATCACTAGTGTCATTAGTAGATGATGAGAGTCAAAACTGATATAGAGAGATTTCAGTATACATGACATATTTTTCTTTCATTGACCATGTCTTTTTTCAGTTCATTTGAGTAGACAAAACTCAACAGTTACATACATGTATTTTGTTTTTACCTAACATGCAACAGAATACCTTACAATCTCTATGAACTCTCTGTATGTCAAAACCAGACAGTTAAACTAGTCTTTGCAGTTTGGCATTCTTTTTCATTGATCATTAAATTATTGGAAAATGTAGCCCATGACCACTTTCTCCATAAGTTACTGACTTTGTATTGTATAACTTGAAAAAATGTTCTGATATCTCTAAATATTGAGAACATAAATTTACAATTTCAAGTCCATTAGGATGTATGAAACTAATTATAAAACTTTTCAGATAGCTATATTATGTTATTCATAAATTTTATCATTATGTTTAACTTTGGATTCAGTTCAGTGCTCACTAGATGAGTGCATCATCATAACATAAGAATGTTTATAAATTGTGTACTGTGCAAGTTCACAAGGGTGCCTGTTTTTCTCCTGAACCATTCTTCTGTTTGTATGTGCTTTATATCAGACTGTAATGTTTGCAGGTTGATGAAGGAACACTGTTGCAAGTCCATGGGTTACCCAGAATTTGAGATTGGTCGCAACACACTCAACCTTATCTACTCCCAGGCTCTGTGTTGGTGAGTAAACTTCTTCAACTAGTAACGCTACTGGGATATTGTCTTCTATTCTTGAAACAAGTGAGGATCTAGATTAACCCTGTAAAATCCGATTGGCCAGTCAGTTAATTTCATGCTGATCATGCTGGCCCTTTGATCTCGAAAAGAAAAGAGGTTAAACACTTTTCATGCTCAATCTCAAATATGGCCAATAGATTATATGAGTATTGAGTATATTTGAGTTTGAGATCATATTTAAGTACTGGGTTTTTTTGAGAACTGGGGTCCAGAGTGTATAAAGATCTCTGACAATCAGAATCCTTGAGATACAAAGTTAATTCTGGAATAACTGGTGAGAAGTAAACTCAGATCTGTCTGTTTAAAAGGTCTGCCACATAGTATAAAGATAAAGGGTGAATCGAAAAAATGCAATATGAAAAAAAAAATTAAAAGACGGGACAATGAGAGGTGATATTAAAATTCTTTTATTTTGTTTTTCCATGAAGTCTTCTTCAGGTTATTAATCATTAAAATATGGTAGCACTAAGGATCATGACCAATATTTTACTTTGTAGCTCAACTGGCACGAAGTGCCAAGGTGAGCTTTTGGGACCAACCTTTGTCTGGCATCCGTAGTCATGAGTCGTTAGTTGTCAGTTGTCAATAATTTACTTAAAACATCTTCTTCGCTCAAACTACTGATGGGAAAGTGATCAAACTTGGCAAGGATGTTTCTGAGGTGGTCCCCTATAAAAATTGTTCAAATGGTTCTGGTCTGTTACATAAGTAGGTCACAGAAGCTAAAAATAGATATTAAAAGTGAAATCTTAAAAATTGGCCCCGCCCCATGGTCACCTGATTTTACGTGGATTTGTATTTGAAAAACTAGAAAACTCTTCATGTCAGAAACCACGATGCCTGGAGTTTAGATATTTGGTACATAACATGGCCTAGTAGACTTCTACCAAGTTTGTTCAAATCATGGCTCTTGGGTCAAAGTTGGCCCAGCCCCAGGTGCCGCTTGATTTAAATAGGCTAATATAGGAATAAAAAACAAACTAGTTAAAACTTCTTCTCAGAAACCACAAGGCCTGGAGTTTAGATGTTGGTGTGTAGCATTGTCTAGTAGACATCTACCAAGTTTGTTCAAATTATGATCCTGGGGTCAAAATTGGCCCCGCCCCAGGGGTCACCTGATTTTACATAGGTTTATATAGGAAAACACTAGAAAAATCTTTTTGTCAGAAACCATGAGGTCTGGAGTTTATATATTTGGTGTGTAACATTGCTTCAAAGACATCTACCAAGTTTGTACAAATCATGGCCCTGGGGTCAAAATTGGCGGAATGGCCCCACCCCTGGGGTCACTGGAATTTACATAGGCTGATGTAGGAAAAAACTTGAAAAATCTTTTTCTCAGAAACAACGAGGCCTGGAGTTAAGAAATTTGGTATGTAACATGGCCTAATTGACATCTAAGTCTTTTCATATCATGGCCCTGGGGTCAAAATTGGCCCCGTCCCAGGGGTCACTTGATTTTACATAGCCTAATGATACCAGGTGAGCGATCCAGGGCCAATATGGCCCTCTATTTGATATCATTCTGGAATGGGAAAATTAAATAAAACATGTTGATAGGACACTCAGATATATTTGACAAATAAACAAGACCCCATCTTCATTATTATTTTTTTCAAGGGATAAAATATCAATGAGTTATCAATGCAGCAGGTCTTAAACAAGAGAATTGTCTAGTTATATAATCCATTTGACTTCTTGATTACTGAAAATTGCATTTTTTCTCTCCATTTTAGGCTGGGTACCTACTTCGCTCCAATGTTGTCTCTGATCATGATAATAAAGCTGTTCCTACTGTTCTATGTGAAGCGGGTAAGTGAAGTGAAGAAGGCTGTAAATATAACCTTCACTCAGATTTAGTCTTGAAATCATTTGAATTAATGTCATTTAATCATCAAAGTTTGGTTTTACTTGTGAGAGGCCTGATGTTATTCATTCCTCTCAAATGGTCATGCAGGTAGTATAGCTAAACAGTCAGTGGTATTTCTGAATTATTCCTAGCCTCTAGAAACATCTGTGCAACAGAGGTCAGCAAAACATAAGATGTTTTATATGTTTGAATGAAAAAAGAAATTTAGATAACATTTAGATAAAACACAATGATTCAGCTGATAGTTTGATGTGTTTCTTACAGATCAGTGTTGTTCAGAACTGTAAGCCGTCTCTACGTCCCTGGCGTGCCACACGGGCGCACACCATCTTCATGGCCTTCCTCTTCTTCTTCTTCATCCTTGCCACAGCTGCCGTCACATATGCTGTTATCTCGTATGGTCTTTTTTTTCTCTAGAAAGATATGTTAGGTTGAGAACAGAATAACAAATTAATTTTAAAATTAATTTTCAGTCCGTCCCATTTCTTAGAAGTGCATTGTTTTAATTAGTTTAATTAGTTAATTAGTAAATTATTTTTATTCAAAACAGTCATGTCTTTTTTATGCAGAATGGTTTTAAATGAAAATAAAAATATAACAAATAATTTAAAAATCACAAACATGTTATATAATGTTACTGATACCTTTAATGTTTATCTATATATATTTTTGCTATTATTACATTTGTGATTTATTGTTTCTAAGAACAGCAGTGGAGAACTAGTAAATTTGATTAAAAAAACACACAAAAAAAAAGTATTTCATTTTATGTCTTACTTATTCCCTATCCCAATAAAGACTATAACTGCCATATAACATAATATTCAATGCTGTGTTTTATAACTTCCTATTGATTATCTAATAAGGACTTGACTTTTTGAGTTTACCGTCACTTCGATAGTATTTCAGTTATATAGCGACATCCAGCTAATAACAGGTGGAGGAAGATCCCGAATGCATGGAGGCATCCAGGTAGAACCACCAACCTTCCGCAAGCCAGCTGGAAGGCTTTCCTCACATGAAAATCCAAACAACCCTGCCGGGATTCGAACCCACATGGTGAGGGGCTGAGTGAGTGTTAAAATTAGCGACTTTACCCTCTCGACCACAGAGGCCCCTATCTAATAAGGAAGTAATATTTCTTAAATATATTCTGATTTGATATTCTTGCCATTTATTCTATTTGTGGTGTAATTATATTTCATCAAAATGGCTTTCCTTACATTTGTCATTGTCTGTTCAGTTTAAAGCCCAGTACAGATTGCGGACCATTCCAGAATTATAACACAAGTTACAGTATAGTTGTGAAGCTGGTTGATGATTGGAAGGGAGACTACCAGGTGCTGCAGGATATTGTGAAGGTCATTGCATCGTCAGGATTCATCGCTGGTACTCTTGTTGTACTGCTGTAAGTGTTTAGCTACTGAATGTTTGTTTGATACAACATTTTGCATGCTTAAGTAGAGAAAAAAACAATATCAGTGTTCTTGATGTTTAAGCAATATTAAGAGCCAGTCTTGTTAAAAGTCACTGTTTCCACTGAAGACCATCTCTAATATCAGGGGTATAACGGGGATAGGGTTGGAGCAGGGACCATCAGTTAGTACCAGGGACCATTACTGGAAACTACCATACATCGCTGGCTTTAATTATAGATATTTTAAAATTGAGAAATATAGATGACATTATATAACCATATTTATTTTATGCTAACTGATAAAATATTGCGTTCAATCATCAGTGAGATAAAATCCATATCTCACAGTGTGAGTGATATAGATCTGCCAGAGCAGGAGGTACTACTTTTTTTAATTAAAAGGGGTATATATATGTGTATGTAGCAGCAATTTGCATAAAATAAAAAGATCTTTATTGGTTTTGAATGAATGTGGAATATATCTCATCTTCAAGTGATTCAACTTCCACATTTTCACTCACACTATGCGTCCCAAAATTATTCAATTGTAACTTAATACCGGTACATGTAATAAGAAGAAAAAAAGTTATTTTTTCAAAAATCAAAGGTGTCTCAAAATTTAAAGTGATATAACAGTAATTATCACAGTTGATCATAAGAATCATAAATTAATAATAAGTCATTTTATGAACAAATAAGAGGCCTATGTATGATATGATTTTAGCAGATACATGTACTTAAACAAAGGTTTAGAAATCCTGGATTTCATTTATATACCCTTAAATTTGAATACACCAATTTAGTTTATCCAATTTTAATATTATAAACTAAAAGATGGTCTTTGCCTGTCTCCTGTCTCAGATTACAATAACCATTCATGGTTTTGACTTGAAAGTTTATTAATATGTTTAGGGGTATCATACTGTCAAGGCAGATAACTCTTGATGGAATATATTACAAGTTATGGCCCCTTTTAAACTTAGAAATTTTGGTTAAAGTTTTGCATGCAAGGTACTTTCATGCTTATATCTCAGAGTCCAGGCATGGGATTGATTTGTAACAACTTTGATATGTTTAGGGATATCATACTACCAAGGAAGACAACACTTGATGGAATATATTACAAATTATGGCCCCTTTTAACTTAGAAATTTTGGTTAAAGTTTTGCATGCATGGAATTTCATGCTTATATTTCAGTAACCAGGCATGGGTTTGATTTTAAACTTCTTTAATATGTTCAATGGTATCATACTACAGTGGCAGATAGTTTTTGGCTGAATATAATGCAGATTAGGGCCACTTTTTGACTTAGTAATTTTGGTTAAAGTTTTGCATGCAAGCTTCTCTCCAGCTTATATCTCACAAATTGTTCATAGTATTGATTAGAAAGTTTAGGAGTGTGTTCAGGGACATCAGAAAACCAAGGAAGATAACTCTTGTATTGAGTTTTATACAAATTATGGCCCTTTTCTAACTTGGATATTTGGTTAAAGTTTTGCTTGGTTAAAGTGTTATTATGCTTATGTCTCAGTAACTAGCCATGGGATTGATTTTAGACTTCATAAATCTATTTAGGGGTATTAGACTATCAAGGTTTATAATTTTTTTACTATCATTACAGGGTATAAGAAGGGCAAGAATTGAAATAGATTTCATTTGATTTACCAACAAGCATTTTGAATAGTCGATGTCTTGTTTTGTGATAAAGTTCAATATGCAATATGGAAAATGTTTGATTATAATATTAAACCTCTCATTCACATTCTCAAAAACATGGAATCTTTCAAGCTCAATCTTAAATATGGTCATTATGTACAATTCATTCTCAAACCCATTGAATATAATGACAATATTCAATTTTGAGTTAAAAGATCATCCTGAGAACGCAAAGCCCAATGTTTAAACTTGGTATTATACTGATCAGGGTGCTGACCTACTACATGAGGATTGTGATGGTGGGCCATAAAGAGATGGTGGAACTTCTCAGACAACAGCTCTCCATGGTAACCAACCTCTTCAAAGTTCATATACCATGCTCTAAACATTTATGAAGGTCTTGCTTTGTTTTGAACAGTCATTATCGTAATATCTCGTATTGCAATTTTATAAAAGTAGCCAAGACAAAAGTCTGAGAGACATAAATTGATATCTGTAGTAATTGCAGCCTGTATATTCTCATTTTTTTAGATGAAGGTGTTTAGATATTTCCTTGTATGCAAGGGAAGTGTGTCAACATAAACGTATGTGTTACTTTGCAAACAAACCCTTAACTTATGTATTACTTTGCAAACCCATTAATGTATGTATAAGATTTATTTTTACGTAGTTGCAAATACTGTTTATATTCAGTATCATATTGAGGAGATTTTAAAGGGTAAGTATTTCAATATTGACTTAATTTGAATTCCTTGATCTCTATTGCAATGTATTTTATGAGTTTAACAGAGATATTTCCTGATACAGGAAGGGCGAGACAAGGCCTACCTGCTGAAGATGCTGCAGGATGCCAACAAGAAGTATAAAGGTGTACCTCGTACACCCAGCGGTGCTCGTCTCCTGTCCACTGGGTCGGAGGCCTCAAGCTTGAGTCCTGGTCTCTCACCAGGTGAGTTTGCCTTTATGACTTCTGAATTAAAACGTTTTTTTTGCATGACAGTCAAACCAGTGATGACAGCCATATGTAGAAAACAATCAACCTGTTTTCAGCTGCCAGCTGTATAACTATAGTTGGATGTTTACCTGATTCCATTTAAGTTTCATTTTAATATTGTAATTAAGATTATTTTACATTTTTCTTTAGAATTTAGTTGTGTTTACTACTGGAATGTGATTTTCATTGTTTGTCCTTTATGCTTAGGTAGTTCATCAAATATAGGAAAGTATGTATGCAGATCTAGTAGACTTAGATATTACATGTTATGTTTGGAAAAAAGCATGTGTTTATTTTTTTGTTTTAATTTATCATCATTTCAGTAGAATCTTAACCCACTCTTTCATGATTAATAAGTTATTTAAAAGAACAGACATGTAAATCATCAAAAATTCAATTAATTAATTTGTAACTATTGTCAGTCTTATCCTTTGACGAACAAAATGCAGAAGTGAGTACATGTGTACTAGTCAAGGTTCTGTTTAGAGAATATCAAAATTTAAAAAGAAATAAAGAAAAAAACAAGAAAAGAAAAAGAAATTACAGACTAACTCATTCCTGCCATATCCCTCAGTAAAAGTTCCTTAAGTAAGAACCCTAAATATCAAATTATCCATTAACTAGGAGATTTACACATTGATGAAAATGTTTTGGCTGTGTGATTTTGTAACTTGTTTTATTCAAAATTTATCATCAATATCATGCACATGTCATTAATACCGGTATTCTAATTTTTAATCCCATAACTTGTATCATATATTAACACATATTTTTTTTCACAAATACTGGTCTTTTTCATTCAGAAATGTGTCTTTTAAAGTTCACTTACTTTAAAAAGCTTTCAAAAATGTGTTAAACAGTAACCTTAGTTCACACCGAATGTTAATAAACTTATATTTTTAATGTCTCTGTTATGACTTACTTGCAGATAAAAATATGTGTTTCTGACAATATTGTCAGTTTTCTATATACATGTAACAGATCCATCCTACGTGTTGTCAAGCTATTTATTATTTGTTAATAACTGATCCAGAGCACAATTATACATGTAGAAGTTTGAATCATTCTTAATGATAGCTCTAGTTTAGTATCAACTACCTTTGTAACATCTTACTGAAAGATATCCAGTGCAACTGATATTTTCACACAGTTTTAAACAGGAGTTACTTCACTTACATTGGTATCAGTCCTTTTTTGAATTATAACATTAAGTCAATGCTGCAGTATATGGTTTTAACATATTTATTCAATTAATGTAATGCAATTCAGTCAATTACAAATAATACAATGTAATACAAAGCATGTAAAGTTTATAAAATTAGGTACATATCTTCTTAAGGAATTAAGTTGAAAGTTTAAACATTAAGATTTTCTCCTACTGTTATCACATGGTTATTTTTAGAACAGGCTTATCATACATTTATTTTTAGAACAAATTTTCCATATATTTAAAAAAAATTATAATTTGTAAATGTAACTGCGATCAATTTACAGGGGTCAATGAAATATTGAATACATCAATATTAAGTTTAACGTTTGATCAAAGTACTACTGTCATGTCCATTATATATATTTTTGTATGCAATAGACAATACAGAACAAATTGTCAAACAGCACTTTATAATCTGTTTTGTAAACTTAATTTATGTTTTTGTCAAGTGTAAACACAATTATTTCTTTTGCAGTTTCTTAGTTATCTAAATATAAGATAAAATAATATTCTACGTAATTTGATATAAAGTTTACAGACTTAGCGTGGAGAAATGGTTAAGTTATTGAGAAATATTCTTCTGTGTGCAACTCCCCCTACATTTCTCAATAAATTTTGTCCAAACATTTGCAGGGTCACCTTCATTTAGTGCTCTGGCACATATTGTCAGTATTTCATGTTTTGACAATTTTTGGAGGAAGAATTGACCTCAACAGATTTTGTCGAAACTTTTGCAGAGGCACCATCAGTAAGTGCCTGTGCGCTTTTTTTTCCAGAAAACCTGGTTTTGTGACAATTCCTGTCACTTGTAATTGTTTCCTCATTAAGCTAGCACATATAATTACATTTATTTTTTCCTTGAGTCCTCATTTCCTTCAAAACTTGATGTCTCACTGTAGTGTTTTGGCCACCCAGTCCTGGAGAAGCCCAGTAAGGATTTACATGTTATACTTATGATGCTATGTATTTATATAGGGAAGCCAGTATATATATATATATATAAAGCTTCTGTCAGGGCCGCAGAACTGACCATTCCAGTGGAATGCCCTATACAAATCTAGGAGCATCCTACATGATATTTGCTTTACATTTTAAAATGTCTTCAATGTCTGCCTTTGCTTTGGGAGTCTGTTGCTTCAAACTAGGGAAGAAGAATGTAGTAAAGATATCATATTTTCATATACCAGTATACACATGCACAGAATTTTAACAATGGGTTGGTTGTAATATCACTGGTTCAGTATGGAAGAAAAATCATTGTTCAGTAAAGTTGGAGCCCAAAATGATGGTAAAAGACAGAGAATTTTGGCAGCAGTAACTGAAGGCTATGTATCAGTTATTATAAGATGATTTACATTGATAAGTTTTCAAAATTTTAGTCACTAAAATCTCTCTGACCTTGTCACTTTGATTATTTTTATATTAAGATAACACATTTATTAGTTATATAACCTTGACTACCTTGAGTGATATCCTTCTTGTTCCATCATCAAGAACAGTGTTATCCAAAACAAAGATTTCTGTAAATTTCTCTCTCTTTTTTTTTTTAAAGATAATTGTTTTATAATTATGGGGATTTTCAGTGATTTTACATGTGTTATTTCCATAGTATGATTTGATTTTGGTTCACATGATTTAAGATTTAGTGTTCAGATGCTAGCAGATTTAATGTTTAATATGATTTAAAAGATGGCTCAGAAAATTTTTTCAGAGAGGCATGCTTATGATTTGGGTAATTTTATTTGTTTGTCTTTTTTTTTCTGAAATTTTATTTTATGTTGTTTCACATCATTCAAGATGGCTTTGGATCAGAGAATGCAGCAGACGTTCACTGTGACTGGGATGTTATATTATGAACCAGTCTAGGTATCAGCAGACGTGACTGCATGTGAGGTAGCAGCAGATATAGTGGTGACTAGTCTGCATGGTGCTGTCTTGTGCTGCATGGTTGACTTATTATTGTTTGCAACTTCTATAGGATGTAGTTTTATTATGCATTTAATACTTACCTGTTTCAAGTTGAAACATAGATTCAGAAATTTATATAACCATGATAAGGCTGTGTAATTTAATCATTGTCAGTTAATTGTCCATAGAGACTTCTGTTAGTCATGTGTTCTACTTCACATATAAATTTTTCCTTGGTTATACCTGTACATCTACTGTTATATTGACTTTACACTTCTATTCTATATTCTGTGTCTGTAAATGTGATAGCTTGTGTACATGTGCTGTGCTACGTATAATATATGCTGTGTTATGTTTGTTTTATGTGTGTGTAACTCCCACACATGCTGATGTCATAATGCTTTAGGTTAACAGGCCATACTTTATTCATTAACTTCCATCTGTGCTGATATCATCAAACATTGATATTTCTTGCAAGTGATGTTAATAGTATCTAAAGTAAGAATGAACACTCTAGATATATTACACCATACTATGTTAATTACCACTGGTAACGGTGGAAGGGTACATTTTAAACATATGTGCTAGGTCTTGTGGTGATGTTCATTGACCATGGATCTAAACGTTTTATCTTAAGAATTTCTCAAAAACCTTCCCAGGTACAACTTAAAATTTATTTGGATTAGTTCATTGATGTAATATTGTTGCCCAGTTGTCATTATTGAAGATGGAAGTTTAATTAATTTTTTTTCTTAATACTAATGTGCTAAATCCATAATGATGTGTTGCTTTCTGGTACTTAAGATACTTTCTCTACAGTCCAGCAGTATGATGATAGGACTTTAACATCTATTTGACATCAAGTCTTTGACAATATTTTCTAGCGATCCTTTTTCTTGTTTCCGCATAATTATAGGCTACCTTTCATTTTCACCTTTAACTTGTTGGATTAATGTTAATCATGATTTTCACCCTTTCAGTTTATTTATATCATGCAGTGTGATATTTACATGTACTAGATTATTGAGTGTTATTAACTTGGTATATTTATATGATCTAAGTACCATTAACAACTGCATGCTAGAGGTGTTGATCGTATACGCTTATGCAAATTAATGATGGTTTTGAATGTACAATGCTTTGGTACTGGCCATAAATCAAAGCCTGAATGCAGGAATTGTATTAACTTATGGAATTGGCGGTTTACATTTCACTACATATTAAACAAACAACAATTGCCTATTGGAGACATGAATCTATTTTCTCTCATCTTCTCAAATGAAGAATGTCCTGTTTTCATATTTAATCATCTTCCTTCTTTGTAAAATGCCTCTTCCACACCTTCATATAGAAGTTTCTCATGTATGCTAGTCAATTGATAATATATGCCCAACAAAATCATGTCAAAGAGATTTTACGGTATAAAATCAACGTAGGGTCTTTAAACTTTAGGCAATTATTTCTAGTGCCCATTAGAAGGCTGTGTTTAGGATCAGGGTCAAGATCATACAATCAGTGTTCAGAAAAACTATGGACACAGATAGGTTTTTGACATCTAGAGTTTCAGTGAATTTTATTGTGTTAAACATAGTAGGTTGTTGCTTTTGACTAGTGGAGGACAGGGATGGATTTTGGGATCACAATCTCATGTACCGGGTTCATAAAGTCAGTTTCTCAATATATCTCTGTTAGAAGTGCAGAATGACGATAACCTTTGATATACATGAGCATCTCTACTCTTTGATCTGTTAACATTTCAAAATTGAGATGCCAGATGTTAGTAGCTATGACCTAGCTGCAGGTTAGCTTTTACTTGGCAGATGACAGCATGTGTATATAGCAAGCTACCAGCAACATAGATTCCTAAGGATATTGCTTTCAGTTTTATTGCTGATAGTCTGTCTGCTGTGGTTGAGATAAACTCCTTATTACATACATTTCTTCAAATTTCAGTAAAACTTGATTTTTTTTTTAAAAAGCTTTTTAGAACAGAATTAGATTCATTGTATTAACAAAAAATGTAAAGAAAAAAAAAAAACACACACCTAAGGTAGAAGTTAAAGAAATAAGTTAAAACAAAATTATTCCTACTTGATTTTTGTATTAAACCCCTCACATTTTTTATCATTAAAACAATACATGTAGGGGTAAAATTGTTGATTAACATTAACAATTGTTAATCACTGTTTTTGACTCTTCCAGGAGGAAGGCAGTTTATAAAAACCATCGCCGAAACACAGCGTACCACTGACACTCCCCCTCAGCGACCTCGACAGCGTCACAAGGAGACAGGACAGGGTGGAGGAGCAGCCAGTTAATTCAGGGGTCTCTCAGGAGAGGGCCTCTCTGCAGGAGGATCATCAATGGGATAGGGGGATCAGAATGGACAAATCATAACTAGAGAGAGGTATCATCAAATGTGGGTCTCTCAGCAGAGGGGTCATTTCTAAAAGGAATACCTATAACATAGTTATTGTCACTTGCGGATGGGAGGTCATTTTTTCCTGAATATCTTCAGGGTTATTGTTACTGTATTTCATGTACCGTAAATTACTGAAGGATTAATGTCTTTAAGAATTAAATTCTGTGGGGGCGATTAGAAAATCATTGGCCTACTTGAGTAAGGACACAGAAAACAATGATTCCACTGATGTTACAGAACCAGAATTATGGTTATATATCAAAGGTTGTGTTTTATTTTTTCTTCTGCCTTGTCATGAATTCACTTAACTTTTATATCATTTGAAAACTATATATAATCATATCAGAGAAATATATAATCATCAGTTGTTTATCTTTTGGGGTTATACGATAATATATCCTTGTCTGTTATTTAACTTTTTCAATGTGGATCTCTTTTTTTTATTCCACCTGCACAACGAAGTTGTAAGGGGGGGTATACTGGATTCAGCTTGTCTGTCTGGCCGTCTGTCGGTTTCTTTGTCCAGGCTGTAATTCAAAAAGAATAAAAGGCATCAAGATGAAACTTCATATTTGGATAGATCTCATTGAGGGGGGAGTGCAGTGACCAAGAACCATAACTCTCTGTCGCGTAATTTTGGAGTTATTGCCCTTTGTAAATTTTCATACTTAATTTTTGTCCGGGCTGTAACTCAAAAAGTATAAAAGGCATCAATATGAAACTTCATATGTGGAAAGATCTTATTGAGGGGGAGTGCATTGACTAAGAACCATAACTCTCTGTCGCGTAATTATTGAAATATTATCCTTTGTAAATTTTCATACTTAATTTTTGTCCCGGCTGTAACTCAAAAAGTATAAAAGATATCAAGATGAAACTTCATATGTGGATAGATCTCGTTGAGGGGGCGTGCAGTTACCAAGATCCATAACTCTCTGTCACATAATTTAGGAGTTATTGCCCTTTGCAGTGATCATGAACCATAACTCTTTGTTGCGTAATTTTGGAGTTATTGCCCGTTGTAAATTTTCATACTTAATTTTTGTTTGGGCAATAACTCAAAAAGTATAAAAGGTATTAAGATGAAACTTCATAGGGGATAGATCTTATTGAGGGGGGAGTGCAGTGCTCAAGAACCATAACTTTCTGTTGCATAATTTTGGAGCTATTGCCCTTTGTAAATTTTTATACTTAATTTTTGTCCTGACCATAACTCAAAAAGGATAAGAGGTTTCAATATGAAACTTCATATGTGGATAGATCTCATTGGAGAGAAGTGCAGTGCCAATGAACTGTAACCCCCATTTGGTCATTTAAAAAATTCCTATGACAAAGCGGCATGCGTGGGGTATTTTCGCCATGACAGTGGCAGTTCTAGTTTTCTCAACTTTAAATATGTATTATTGTTAATTGTTAGATTATTATTTTTTTTTATAGTTATTATGTTATTGACTGTATACAAGGGTATGTGGGAGATTTTAATGGGCCGTCTGTGTTAATATGTTGCATTAAGGTGTAGATGAACATACCTCGAATATAGATGGAACTTAGTTTAAGATATAACAAACTTTAGAACTTTATCAATTATGATAGAGATCAATGAGTCAATTATGACAGAGGTCAATGAGGCAATCGCACATGTATTTATAATGTCAGAACATTTGATAGCTACACTGGGCTATAGTTTGATCAGTAGTTGACCTAGTTTATTCAAATGAACTCACTGGTTCGTTTTTAGGCAGTTCACATAGCCATTAATAGAAAGTAAAACACTGACTTTACACAGCAAATGTTCCAATGACCAATTTTGTAAATCTCTCTTGTCATTCTTTCTGTGGCTTTGAATTATTTTTGTATAATTCATTTTATAGACGTAGAACTGTGTTCTGTATCTAATATATTCATTTTTTGTGTGTGACCATTATCTGATGTTCATTTCAAAAAGTGGAACTTACAAAGCAGTTTATGTGTGTTACAAGTATTATGTTATTCTATCTTAAAAAATGTGTTCACAGGATAACTAGAAGAAAGATACCAGTTCAGTGTTAGCTATTACATTTATATGTTGTGTTAAGAAATTTGATTTTCATGAGACATGCAATCTCTTTATACCGGGTAAGTCTCAGTCTATCTGTTGTAACCTAGGTAAGTATTAGACAAAATGTCTTCCATTTTTTTTATAGGAGGAAAGTTATTTTTATACAGGAGTATATGTTCAGTATTTTTCCAGGGCCATTTATATATCAGATGGTTTTAATATTTATGCTGGTATATGCTCGTATACATTTAAGGATAGAAAACTCAGTATAAGTGAACTTTTCAACACTAATGATAGAAAGAATGCATCTTTTATTGTAAGACAAGTTATAACAATAATGATACTCTCTTCTTGTGGATGATTTCTGTGGTACCTTGTACCAGATATACAGTTCATTGTAAATACATGTATTACTACAGTCTTCTTGTATTTATGACATATACTGGTATAAAGAAATCAAATAAGGCATTCAGAAAGAGGGAAGATTTTGATACTCGATAGATTTCCTCTAGATGTTCCAGAATTTATTGCATATCCAACATTTAGCGAAACATTACCACTACAGAGCACTTTTTAATTCCTTATTTTTGTATTTGTTAATAATTATTTGCAGTCATTGAAATAGGGCCCAGGGAACCTGCTATGCTGGAGTGTACATCAGGACCCTTCAATGTCCATCAGGACTCTTCAATGTTGATTTTTAGACATAATCATGAATTTCATCTGTAAGTGCTTCAAAGTATTATATGGTCATAACTTGCACAGTTAATAAATTTTCTTTTCTTGATCTGCAACATTGGCTTATTTATACTGTATATTGTGCACTGGAGTGTCATTCCTGAACTAGGAACAGATATTTTCAGGAAGGATTCATCTAGTGTCTCATAGAAATGGATTGCATAAACTCATTATGTATAAGAGATCTTTATGGCTAATGTTTATCTCCATACATGCATTAAACTTTTATTCAGGTCGTGTAATATTTGGTGAATTGCAAAATGTTGCTATTTATTAATGAATGTAGACTTTGATGCCAAAAATATTGGATATATCACTGTCCTCACTATTGAAGAGCATATATATCTATGTCAAAAGTTAAAAACAGGAATGAAGTACAGTACTTTGGGATTCAAGATCTAATGAATTCCAGTTATCATTGCACCAAACTGTGAACATTGTGCATGGTGTTAAACATTGTCATTCTCTAGGTGATAAATACCAGTTATATGTATATGCAGACATATATCTGTGATATATTGGAAGTAAGATTCTGTCATTTGTTGTTACAAAGAGTATATCATAATTATGTAATTTATGTTATGACTTGTATTGTGTATATGGGCCAAAGCCCTTTTGTAAAATAAAACACTGAAGATCTAGAGCATAATAATTTTACTTGTTTCAAAGCAAGGACTAATTCACACCTATAATTATTCTTTCTCATGAGTTACATTGTACTCGTTATCTAGTTCCACTAGAATCAGAATTTTTGTCTTATCATGTCATATCCTGCCTTAACTAAAAATTCAATGCCACTGGTAAGTGGGCATCACAACTATTATTTGGCAGATGCAAATATTTTATTGCTAACAATTTTCATTGCAGATTAAAGCATATTGTACTGTTGATTGGATTTTACAAGAGAGAGTGCTATTTCATGATTTTTTCCCATACAATTTACATACCCTTTACCACACAAGTGCTATCAAGAAAAAAAAGAGCTGCCAGCATGTACCCAGTAAAAAAACGAATGAGTCTGAATTTGCTGACTTATGGCTCCTCAATTATGCTAGAAGGAAATATTTTAAATTCTGTTCAGAAATGTGTTCAGTTTGCTCTAGCTTTACCATGGTCTGACATAGTGTAATAATGATGTATGTTGTAATAGCTACTCATAGCTAGTGTTATTTGTTATATACCACCAACTTTAAATAAAATTTTGTATCTTGTGTGGTAAAGTATTAACCCTTTCCCTCATTTTGACGCACTCAGTAGGTACCACATAAAGCCTGATCTGCAGAAAACCACAGTTAAACCTTACCAAATTTAATTACAAAATCCTCATTTCCAGACCACCTGAGGAGCAGCGAACAGCATAAAACCTGATCAGCCTGCGAGTTACTCGCAGGCTGATCAGATTTATTCTGTTCGCATAGGTCTTTCCATGGTATCCTCTATGAGGGAAAGGGTTAACTACGATAATAGCACAGTCGGACACACTAATCGTTGAAATCCTCCCATTTCATTTAGTTTGCACGCATTATTTTTGTTTTCAATATACATATATTTCTGTTATGTATCATATGCAATTTTATTCTTCAACTGTATATTTTATAAGGTTAATACAGTAAACAGAGAGAGTACCAGTGTTGAATGATGTTTGTTCTCTCCCACTGTCTCGATATGAGCAGCAGCATTATCTGCTGCCACCCAAATATCATGTCAGCTTCACCACTCATAGTTGAAGCTAATCATCATGTTCTAATTAGGAAGAGATGTACAGTGGAAAATATGCTTTCTTACAGTCTAAACTGAATGCTTGATAACAGGCATAACCAAAACTCATTAAATGAGCTAATACATGCACTTCACCACCAAAATTTAAGTTTGAAAGCTATATGGAAAATAATTTGTGTAATACCAAATCAGCCTTCAAGTAACATGCATGCTGATTGTGTTGTATTCATTACAATGTACTGATATATTGTGGCAACTTCATGGCTGTGCACCTGTTAATACTTGAAACTGTCTTAAATCTGATCTGATTTTCAATGTTGATGTAAAATAGTGTTACCTGAATGATATAGGGTTAAGGCAGACATACCGGTAGTTCTGCCACACAAACATACAGCAGTACTGCATAAGTAGGACTTTTCCTCAATCACAGTTTGAGATAATTATAAGCAAATATTTTCACACTGATCCACCAGGCCTTGCTCATGCTCAGGTAGGCATCTCTACCTATATTCAATTCTGGACTGTCATGGATCCAACCTGTGTCCTCCATCTCACAAGGAAGCTACTTTCACAAGAAATGATCTCTGTATCAGGAAGATGTGGTGTAATTGCTGTTATAGAAAAAATCTGTTTATTCTATATAACTCATTGACTTTCATATGAAATTGTTTTAAGGAATAAAAAAAAAATATTGACACATAAGTTTTTAATTTATTAAATTCTAATGTGACTTGTAAACAAAGGCATTCTAAACTAAAATAACATTATAAAAACAAACTTTCCAGAAAATATATATTTTTAAATATTCTAAAGTAACAGATTCATATCTACACAGTCCTATATTATCATAACGTCTTCCCTTGGTTAATGTCATGGGTTAGATTTACTAGTAACAAAATCTGCATCTGATTTAAACACCAATTATACATTTTATTCATCAAGAATTTTGTAGACAATATAAAACTGTATAGATCTGAGCAATACCTATAAAAACTAGTGTTATCACAGACTGAGTAAATGGACAAATTATGTAACAAATACAGCCATGGGTAATGTGTACATCTCTAAAATTGAAACAATTTGTAACAGGACAATGTCTTCTACTTTGATTTTGTTTTATTAGTTTGCTGTTTAACATAACAAAATATGAAATTACTGTGTATTTTAAAAAAAAGTCTCACAAAGAGCCTACTTCAAACTATACATAAAATACCTAACACACAGTATGTTTACCTTTGGAGTAATGGAGTAATACAGTTATCAGTAAACCAGAATAAACATAGCTCTCTAGCTTTCGTTTCCATCAAAATATTTAATAATAGTATGCCTTAAACAACAAACACAAAATGTTCAGACTTGAACAATTAACTCAAAACATTAACTTTGATTACAACAAATAATAATACTTGTGTAAATGAATTAAGATACAAAACTTAAATATAAATAAAACAAAGCACAGTCACCTCCTGCTATGGAATATTATGTCACTAGTAAAGTCCCTACTAATCGAGACACTAAAGTAAAATTGAAAAACAAAAATGATTTAAACAAATATAATCATAACAAAAAGTGATCCCTTAAGAGATAAATATGAAAATCACAGACATCGAGTATAATCACAATGCATATCAGGCTGAAAGCTAATATTTCAAGCTAAGAAAGCCTACAGCTACATGCTGTCAGATAACTATGAAGATATCAATATAAATGCTGAAAAAAAAATGAGGTGAGTGATCTTGGTTAATGTTGTTAAGATACAGTTCTGTTACAGTATCTATTAATGTCCTGTGTTACAGTTATTTGATATCATGCAGCTTTGGGAGAAAAATGTCATCCATTTGCATAGCTATATACAACAAAATTCCGAAAATTTAACCATGCAACAGGATACATTATAGTACAGCAAAAGGGAACTAGATATGTAGGGCTATCACTAATGGTGATTAATACCCTACATCCCACCTTGTTTTTTTTTATAATGTAACTGGATTCTTATATAGACCCCACTTCACTGAAGTGGGGATATAAATAGTGAACAATATTCACTCAGCATCAATATATTATATTCTAAATATATATTTCTGTATGTATACATTTCTTAATACATGTTTTAATACTGTGCATAACTGTCATGGTGGTAATTTAGAGCATTTTCGTCATAGTTCTGCATCAGTAACTTTCTGTGAAGATGTTCTATTTTTCCTTCAATCTGACTACACTGTATGGCAATGAAAGGCTGCTGAAAATAAGGAACTCTTTGACAACTGAAGTGTATGAGAGTAAAGTTCAGACTTAATCACTGCCATGATTATGTGTTGTAACACAAGCAAAATAAAACATTATGTTCTAAAGAGCCACACTTATCTAGCGACATCATCCACCCTGAGAATGAAAACAATTGGCAAATTCCAGCATGCAGATAGCAATAGGCACTGTGAACCACTATACACATGAGCAATAGTAGACATCTCCAATAATACAGGTTGAGCATATTTTTCCTTAAATTCTATAGATATATCTTCTGAAGTGAATCCTATGATGCACTGCAAACTTGTCCAAACTTTGTTCACAATTAGCCCATACTTTTATGTTTTAAGTCATTCTAGTACTCCAGAGAAAATAAATTCTATTACCGACGGTATTTGTTTATTAAAATATAGAATAAATAATATCATATCTCTCACAAAGTTTTTCTTCCAGTCATTCAAAGCCTAATACAAGCAATATAGTTGCAATCAATCTTATTTACAAGTAAATACTCCTTTTTCCATCAGTGTATCTTGTTCATGTGAAAAGAAAATACTCTTTCTTAAAGTAAATATTCTTTGCTTTGGTCATTCCACATCAAATAAAGAAACTGAAGGTTAATCAAAAAGATTTATCTTAAAGAAAAGCAATTTTTAAAATGATGATCATGGAGTTTTGATTTTAATAAAATATAGTCGTAATGCATGCTATACACGACAACAATACAAGTTAAAAAATAAAAAAAACCCTGCTAAATGCAATCAACTAAATCATATTTGGTTGCCAAAATCATGCAAAATATCTACCAGTATATGATTTGCGTATTTAGGCTATGAATTGTAAAATTTCCAAAATATTATATACATGAAAGTGTAGAGAAAAAGAAATGAGATTATCATGTGTTTAAACTATGACATATTGGTATATGAAGGTTTATTTCAATGTACATTCATGCAAAATATTCGCTTAATTGCATCGGCTTAGGAAATCCTGTAAGTCAGGCACTCTTTTGAAAATCTATAATCATTTTAGGCAAATTTAATGATAAAATATTCGACATTTCATCCATAAACATTAAGTCTGAAATGTACATAAAATAATTCCTGACTACTAACATACTTAAGGTATTAATGAAAGCACCATAACTAAAAATTAATGGTGCACCATAGATACTATGGTGTATGTATGATTGCTGCTTTAGGTGTTATGAAGCAAATTTTTATACCCTGGATATTTCTTTGTTTGAACTGATCACATAACCCTACGTGGTAGAATGTAAACATCTTAACAGTTGCCTAATTCAAGTATTTATGTGACAGAATCATATAATGAAATGTGTAGAAATTGCATGTGAAAATAAAATTAGATTTCATCATATCCCATAATTACACATAGTCAAGTATCTATCCAACATGAAAACATTATTTGTTTTTGAGGAAAAATACTGAGGTATCAAAACATGACAATGGCGCAATTTATCAAGCAGGATGATCAGCCAAATTGACCATAGCCTCTGCAGTGATATAACTTACTGGTACTTAACTGATGTATAATCCTCACATGTTGCCATAGTGACAATGTAAAACCACATATATGAAAGATTACTCATGAAATCAATTAACCAAATCAGAAAATGTCACCTCAGACATGAAAATATCAAAGCGTAACACTGATCGTAAAAGAGAAATGATAAGGTAAACGTATACTATATTGCTTTTTCCATACAAATCTGTCCTAATAAAAAAAAAATCCAGGATTACTATTCACATTATTGTAAGTATCATACAATCAACAGCACTAGAGAAAAGTAAACAATCTGTAACCTTCCTACCTACTAAAATGGAACTTTTTTTAAACAAAAACCATCTTAATAAATACATTTACTAACTATATTTTCCTATCACCACCTCTTAGTACCTTGGTCTTAATACAATTTAAGCGTTTTGATAAACAATTTGCACAGGATATAATTGCATCAGCCTAATCATTTCAATGTTAGTATATTTTCTTAATTCAGCATCAAAATAATATAAATAATGAACCAAATAAAACATGAAAAGTTGCTCAATGGTTGATCGGGTTTAATTTCTTGTTGCAATAGAGAGGGAAGGAACAAGGTGTGGTCAGTCCATTGTCTGCACTAGAGGGTTGTGTGTGCGGGACTCAGTAGGTGGTCTCATCACGGATACTGTCCAGGAAGGAGGTGCCTGACCGCTCCATCCTCTCATGCTGCTCCTCGTACAATTTACGCTTCTCCTGCAATACACACACACACACTGTCACATAAACTGTACCAATATCTTACACATTTACAAAAAACAATCAATTCATAATGAATATTTGATACTTGTGTGATGAGTCCATAAGCAGACATTTTAAATTCCAATACAAAAACATGTAATTAACAGAAATATTACCTTGTCTTATTATTTTCCAAACATTGTCTCACATATCAAATATCTTCCTTATACACCCTATTATTTCATTGCCAATTTAAGACAGGTCTAACTTTCTTATGTTTGAATGTTACACACATGTACACACTTACACTCTTAAAGGGTGACAGCAGGTCTGTTGTGTTTATTTTTTTCCTAGAAGAGCAGTTTTTCTTTGTTTTCATCAATTTAGTTCAATAATATTTTGGTAAAAATATAAAAGTTTAAAAAAAAAAAATGTGCTGTAATGAATACATTTCTCCTTACTGTGCGATCAATACATAACAGGAATTATATTTATTACTTAACTGATTATTATGTGCTTATTTTTCATTGTTAGCTGTTCTAAACCTTAACAATTATTCATCAAATTTACTGATTATAGTTGGAGAAGATTTCCTAACACCCCTATACACATACTATCTACTGACATGTTTATATGTACCAGTATACATGTATATAGCCCACACAGCTAGCAGTATTTACCAACATGCATATCAAATGTTTCTGAAACTAAAGTTTAACATACTCTATGTACCAAACTGTTGCTTCTATATGTCACTTTAACATATATCTCTGGTCAGCATGAAACTTTATAGGGTTTGGTTGATCATCATATAAATTAAATACCGGTAATGTTGATAAATGCTTCATGATGAAAAGATGCAATAATTCAATAAAATACCCTTTGGAAACTAGTTCCAAATATGTGGCAGATTGATGCTATTAGCCAAAATCAAAAACAAACTTCATGCAGATCAAGCAGTGTTTCATTTGATGGTGCTTTTAGGGTCAATATGTATAAACTCAGGCAACAAGAATGAAATTTTAAAATAAATTAGTCTAACTCTGTACATGTTATATTATTTATCACTACTGGAATGGTATACAATTAACTTAACTCTTAATGCCTAAGAGAAACTTCAACAGTGTAGATTAATTTAGATTTTGAAGTCAATGGCAGTACTTTACCTAAGATGTGAGTGGTTTAGCGGATATTTCAAATAACTAATACAACAAGAGGGCCATGATGGCCCTGGATCGCTCACCTGGTATCATTAGGCTATGTAAAATCAAGTGACCCCTGGGGCAGAGCCAATTTTGACCCCAGGGTCATGATTTGAACAAAGTTGGTAAGAATCGACTAGACAATGCTACACACTACCACACTCTACTTGGTAGAGGTCTATTAGCCCATGTTACATACCAAATATATAAACTCCAGACCTTGAAGATTTTTCTAGTTTTTTTTCCAATATAAGTCTATGTAAAATCAAGTGATCCCTGGAGTGGGGCCAATTTTGACCCCAGCATCATGATTTGGACAAACTTGGTAAGAAGCGACAAGAAATGCTACACACCAAATATCTAAGCTCTATGCTTTGTGGTGTCTGAGAAGAAGATTTTTCTTTTTTTCTTCTATATTAGCCTATGTTAAATCAAGTGACCCCTGGGGCGGGGCCAATTTTGACCCCAGGGTCATAATTTGTACAATCTTGGTAGAGAGTCATAAGATCATGCTACATACCAAAAATCAAAAGGCTAGGCCTTGTGGTTTCAGAGAAGAAGATTTTTTAAATTTTCATTTTTAAAATCTATTTTTAGCTCCTGTGACCTAATTATGCAATGGACCAGAACCATTTATACAACTTTAGTAGAGCTTCATCCAAGGAACATTCCTGCAAAATATTTTTCAAATTGGCCAAGCCGTTTAGGAGGAGATGTTGTTTGAAGCAATTGTTGACGCCTGACGCACGCACGGACGCACGGACAAAAGGCGATCAGAAAAGCTCACCTTGAGCACGTTGTGCTCAGGTGAGCTAAAAACAAATACATGTCATATCAAATTAATGTAAGCTCTACCTAGCATCATCGTCTCCCCCTATGAATGTCATAAGAATACTTAACCTTATTTAACCTAATGTTTATATCAACAATATAATTTTTAAAGCCAAATCTCAGTGTCGTTCCTTTTTGTATGCGTTTTTCAGTATATTCAGTTGCATACGTGTATATGAATACTTAATGTGAGCAGAAAAAATAGGAGGATTTCTGTACACAAGACTCTAATATACATGTATATATATCTGTAAAAGAAACATTATAGTCCATAATTATGTCAAACTCTTTTATTTAACCAAAATGTGTAGCATACTGTCACTCTCTAAACATATTGTTATGTCAAAATGTTGGAATTATTTCTTGGCAAATCTAACAGTGAGTTATATATGTACTGGTCAAGAATGCCTCTAAGCGGAGAGAACACATAGCAGTGTATTATTTGCAGCGTTTTAATAACTTTTTCATGTTAGTTCAGAGACACTTTCAAAAAGTTTTCAAGAGAAAAGAAGCAGCACAAGGAAAAAATGAAATACTGTCTTCAAAATTAAGTAGTCTGTTTATTAGATGGCAAGATAAAAAAAGAGACATTTAAAAATACATGTAATGGCAGAATTACATTGGTCTGTTTATGATAGGTATATACAGTTCTAAATACTTAAATTGGAAAATATTCCAGAAAATTTAAACATGAACCAGATAGCTGATACAAGGAGCAGTTAAACTTATCTTACTTAAATAACGAACACCATTTGCAAGAGGAAAAACAATATCATTTGTCTTACGGATTTGATATTGGGAATCTTCATTTCCAAAAGTGAATAAATCAACCACAATAGAAGCACTGTCAGATATAATGGAGACACACATGTAAATAAACATAGTCAGTAATTGTTGTTACTTGGGACATAGATCTGACATCAGAGTTGATGAAGCCACATTATAGCATTCTGGTGTATGGTAAATGTGCTGTGTATTGAGGTGACAATGTGTCATGCTTCTTGTGACAATGTTCATTTAATAACATGTACATCTAAAGAGATACCCAAAGACATATAAAACTGCATGCATTTACATTTTAACTAAAAAACAATTTGGTACAAAAGATACCCATAACCAGATAGCTTATAATTGTTCTAAGAATTCATTACCATAGATGAAAAAAACAAAAACAAAAAAACACCATGAAGATAACAAAAAGGATCTACTTGATAAAAATTTAAGAATTTCTACAATTATTTTTTTTCTCAAAGAAATATGTTATTAAGTTTAAAAAGATAAAATAACAGCTTTTTGTAATAAGATGTTCCATTATTTCAGAAAATGTTGGTTCCATAAAATTTTAACACAAAGGCGGTTTTTATTCTCCTGATTTTATTTAACCATTACTTTAAAGATTATTTTACTTTGTCTGAACTGAATATGTATTGTTAAGATATGAGAGCATAAGAAGTTAAATATACCTGGGGCATCTACAACTGAAATAATTAAAAACAAACTGATACATTATGTTACACTCAATAAAAAATGGCATTTTCATTAACCTGTCCAATAAAAATTTTACTGCTAAAAAATTGAGTTGACTACAAACATATTTGTTGGTAAATCTTACTTCTTGTATGTTTTCATTTGTGGACACCATTTTGACTGAAAGACTGCCATTCATACTTTGGATTGATTACAAAAAACATATGATGTGACCGAGTCGGAAACAGTGTGTAACTTGACAAGACATATAATAACATGCAGTGTTCAGTGACAGACCTCAAGGTCTTCTGTATGATCTCGTGATTTTTTCCGTGAAGTTCTACCTTCACTCTCACTTCCTGCATTAGCTCTAGCTGAGTCCGGGTTGGTCTGAAATGATAGCAGGCCACACAACACAGCTTAGTCTTGTGTCACACAAATATTCTAATAAGTCTACAGCAGTTTAGACTTTTAGTAAAAGAGCTAGCAAATGTTAAGTATCAAAACAGAACACAGCAAGAGAAGCTTTGAAAAATACGAGACACACAAAAGGCTTATCTCCATGATGCCAAGGAGGAACAGTACCTGGGTTCTAAAGAATAAAAAAGATTGATAATATTAGAATGAAGACAATATATCAATAGTAAGCAACTGATCAGTATGATCAAGATGAAAAAAGAGAATATGTTTGATTTGGATAAATAAATGAATGATGTTAAACCAGAAGAAATTTTCTCCATGCATATAAAATGATAAAACTGTCTTAGTATTTTTATATTCAAATGGATTATTTGTTATTGTTGTTTTTTTCAATAGAGAAAAAAGCAACTTTAAGCTGAAAAATGAAAATAACATAAAATGTTCCAATGTTGGGACCCTTATCTTTGACATTAACACTGATGACACAGCTACTGTGGTATGAAGAAGCAAGTGAGAATTGAATTTAGTCCTGCTTAATTAATGCTGATGAACCAAGATTTGTGCCAAAAAAAATATACTTGATGGCATGGTGACCTTAACCTTTGAAGCACCTGTGACAAACTTTGTATATAAGACACCTTCCTAATGTAGTTATCAAGGGAAAAAACAACCGACATACCACTACTTAAAATGATCTTGTACCTGTATATTTCACACAAACTGGGAAACAAGTTCTTACAAATGAATGACCAATCTCTCTCAACGATTCCTAGGTTGGACCAGTACTTTGTGTCATGAAAAGGCAATGTAAAATCATTGCCCCCAACAGGGTTTGAATCCACAACCTTCGAATCCGCAGTCATGCACAATAACAAATTTATGCAACTCATGTTCTTCATGTGACTGTGTGAAGATTCACAGAACTACTTGTCCATCATCAGTAACATCCAAGATTAAAATGTAAGAAACAAGGACAGAGGAACTGACAGTTTGATCACTTATTCCTCTAAAAACCAATGTAACCTTGTAAACGGTGTCAAAAACAAAAGAACGTAAAACTTCTATATAATTTATGTTCTCAGGTTTGTATCCAGGTTTCGTTTTGAAACAATTGCCCAGATCCTCCTAAAGTAGTACAAATAACAAGCTTATGACAGTCAGTGATTTCTACATGGCATGTTGAACTCATCTTTACAAACATATGCAGTGTGCAAGAAAAAGCTTGTACATGCAATAAGCATGATGAAATACCTTGTACAGACAATCTTTAATTTCTGATAGTTGAGTACAACACACAGCAGTCTATGTAAATAATGATAAACAAAGGGGTTTTCATCACAGATTTTTACCAAGACCTTTCTGTGCCACAGGGAATTTTTATCTTTTTTATAACAGAAATAATGTTAATATTTACAACATTCTAATGCTTGAATATAAAAAACGATGTTTTTAGCTATCTCAATATAATGAATAAGCCCACTGAGTCTCAATGAATTAATTATCCTGACTAACCAAAACTTTTTTCTAATAACCACATTGCCATGGAGGTCAAAGTCACAATTCAGTAGGTCTATGTGTAAATATGAACAAAACATGTCATTTAATGGAAGTATGGCAGGTATATATATATCGATATGGGGAGCAGTGGGGAAATATGTATTCCATGTAGCTCTCGACAGATGTCATGACTGGTATGTACAAGAAATGGAACTGAATCAATTAAAATTCTGATGAGATTGACCAAATCATTCATGAAACTAAATCAACTGAACAGGTGAAGAATATAATATTCTTACTCAATTATCTGCACTTGTATTAATTCAGATGTAAAAAAAATAACCTAACCAGGTCTTTACCACAATCAGAATTGATAAGATGATTAAAGAGAAAGTACAGATATAGGAAACAATAGCACATTATCTACATTAAAATAAGTCAGAAAGGATCACCTCTATATAGTGAAAATAAATAAATACATTTTATTATACAGCACTGTGGCATAAATGAGATTTTTAATTGCATCATTAAAGCATTGCATATGATTCTTTTTAAGTATTGGTGTTCATTGACAATAGAATCTATTTTAGAAATGGGTTTTAGACATGAATAGGCCAGAAAGTATGGATTTTCATAATTCACACGGATGCGGTACTGGTTTTTAATGACAATACACTGTATAATATAGGTCTAATTCACAGAAATGGAGGAAATCCCTTGTAAAGTTAGTCACGTGACCTCTCTCCCCTGACTCATCTCCAAAAGGAAATATCTAGACTGTACTTAAAGACACTGTCAGGAAAAGTCTGTTTTTGATTCATGACATCAATGATCTGACATCTGACAGCTACGTGCCTGGAATGAAGCCCCCCTATATATCATACTCAAGTGGTACGCCTGTTTTCTCCCTTCTTCGGACAAGTTTAAATTTAAAAATATCTTCTTTTATTATCAATGTTCTATATGTACATGGCACCATCAAAAACTTGACTCATTTATGGCTCTGAGCATTCTATTTCATTGTAATGCAATATTATGAATCCAAACTTAGATCTCTTCATAACAAAATTACAAATCATTGTAAGTTAACCCTTTTTACCTTATGAATATTCATGTACAAATATATGACTTCATGAGTATTAATTTAATACTGAATTTTAAATGGTTTATGAAAATATGGATTTTTCTTTGCTGTGCAGACTGTATAGAACTGAAGCTACACTAATTAATGAGCAAACAGAAGAGACCTTAATAAGACAGCTCCATCCAAGGTCTGCTGTTTGCCAATGTGCCAAAATTAGACTATATGAAGTAAATGGTTAAGTATATATTTAGTGATCATTGTTGAGCAGCAATATTATGCCACTCATGTCTGAGCAGATTTTCTGGGGTCCTGCAATGTATTACAGTTTTACAGGTGTCCCTCTGTGTATTAGGGTGTACTACATTGGACTGTATACTTATGATTAATTGAGAAATCTAACAACTCAAAATAATTTCTTACATCATTCTGCCAGCGAGGTGACTCTTTTCCACGATCTTCTTTTATAGTGTCTAGTCTGAAATAAAGCAAAAACAATGACATCTTTTTTGAAAATTAACCGAGACCGAAAAAGTCTTGCGTCACAGTCATTTTAGAAATGGAAAAAAAGAAGACAATAATGCCATGTAGGTAAAATATTCACATTTTCAAATCTTATCATGAATTAATAGTTTAAGAGAATGCTCTTTGTCACTTTAGCAACATTTATTCTTAATGTCCAAACATGACAGAAAATGTGACTCTTTCAATGATGCAATCATGTAATCCTTAATTAAACTTACTAAATCAAATCTTCAATCAAAATTCTATAAGCTCAGACTTTCAAGGAAATACATTAATTTCTTTTTCTGAATAAAAATATTACCAGAAATCAGACATGACTTTGTGGTAAAGCATGTGGTATGGTGTGTGCTGTAATGACATATAATTATGCCAATGTCATTTGCTGTACAGGTATATGTGGTGTGATGTTGAGTGTGTTTACAGCCGTCAATGGCAAACACATGTGTTACTAAACAAACCCCTTTCTGGTGCGGACAGCATGCAGACTGCTATTTGGGTCACGAGCCTCTTCCAGACACTTGCGTATAAAGTTGGCCACTTCCTGGTGCTGGTACTCCTCGGCCAGGTCTAGTGGCGTGCGACCAAGCTGGTCCTCAGCCTCCATGTTGGCACGGTTAGCTATCAGCCACTTCACACATTCAATGTGTCCACTGGCAATCATAACATGTTAAACCCTTTATTTCATGAATATTCATGTACAAATTCATGACAATGAATATTAATGTACTGAACTTTAAAAGGTATATAAAACAAAGGATTTTTCCATGCAGCCTGCGTAGAATCTGAGCTACAATTTTGTACAAGCAAACAGAGGAGACCCTGAGTCTGCTTTGTTTGATTAAAATAAGTAAAAAAATTATAATTATATTTCTAAACTTTGATAAATATATATTTCATAATTATAAATTAAGTTTTTCTTTGCTGTTTATGAACTATGGAAAAAAAGGAAACATGATATCAAAAATAATAAATTGTAGAATGATAAATTGTAAAATGATAAGGGTATTTTATATGATTATGATAGTTCAGAAATGTAAAATAAGTAGAGTGAAATACACATGAGCAAGTGACAGTACTTACTTCATCGAGGCCACGTGTAGCGGCATCTGTCTGTCCACTGACCTGCACGTCAAGGTGGCCCCCATGGCAGCTAGTACCTGTAAGAGCAAAAAAACAAATTCGAGCTATCGCAGAAGATGATTAATACCCTCAACAACACCACTTTGTACATGTCCACACCCAAACCTCACTTACAACTATCAATTCCAGTTTTTACAAGGTGACCTTGACCATGCATACTCCCCTAATAGCAACCTATTTGTGACAAGTGAACAGTGTTCCAAGTTTCACTGAAGCACTTAAGTTGAACCAGATACATTAAAACTGGATGGGGTCCCAAACAATGTGATTTGCATGATTTGAATTTAGCCCATATTTCACAAAGCAAAAAAGGGTATACTGATTCACTGATTTATTTCAAATGTCTACCTTAGCCTCATCATGACCTAATGTTACATGCTTTATGCAATGATGTACAGGTATTAATACTTATGGTGCTGACACTAAAAAGGAAATACATGTCTTGTAAAATAAATAAGACGTTTAATAAAAGTTCAATCATAAATCAACATTTCAACTTTGATCCCACTTGCATTTCTTATTTCACTAAGTTTGTCTCTCTTAAACGATAGACATATTACATGATTTTATGAGCAAAGACTGAGTAATGCTGTAGCCACCTGACAGCACACTACTTACAATCATACAGTTCACATGCCCGTTCATGGCGGCCAGGTGTATGGCAGTGTAGCCCGTCATTGTCTCGGTGTTGAGGTTGATCCCGTAGGCCGTCAGCCACTTGACAATCTCCAGCCGGCCCTGCTGCGTGGCGATGTGCAGTGGTGTCAGACCAGATTCATCCTTTGCCCTGGTACACAGAGAAATCATACATCATTGGATTTTTTAAAGCAAATCTTGATCAGTTCTTAAACAGTAGACACCTGGTTATGGTTGCCATCTTATATCAAAGCAAAAATATACAGAAGGTAACATCATCACATCAGATTCAATTTTATTTCTATTTGCTTGTTAAAAAAGGATATTTCAGGCTATGATTATTCTGTCAAAAATGTGCAAGGGGTAGTGAAACTAAATCTGTTATACGTCATAGGACACCTACATACCAAATGAAAATGGCTAGGAAATAAAGATGCTGGGGGGAATTTAATTCAGCATAAGATAAACAGGACTCTGTCTAAGACACAAATTATGACTGTACATTGTATCATCAACATGCTGTGGCATAAGAACATCAAAGCATAAAAAGGTAAATATTTTGTCAATGTATTTCACACTGAAACCAAATGATCAAAAAACACAAGCTTCCAACTAGAAGGTTGTTTTCATAGAAAACTGATGTCTCCACCCCCCACCACCCCACAAACCCACAAAATTTTTTAGAACAGGAGTTATCTTTCGGTCATGAAAATGTGAAAAGGGGGAATAACTAAAAAAATATTGGAGTCAGAGTTATAGACCTTGTAAAAGACACTTCCTCTCATCAAGGTCTTTCCATAAAAGGAATGTAACCTCAAAAGCATGAGTAGAATAGGAGTTATCTTCCGGACAAGAATATGTGATAAAGGGGAAATAACTCCAAAAATACTGAGGCCAGAGTTGTGGACCTCGTGCATGACACTTCCTCTCATCAAGTTCTTTCCATGAATGAAATTTCACTTCAATAGCATAAGTAGAATGGGAATTATCTTCCGGACAAAATATATGACAGATGGACAGACGGAGAGACAACTCTGACAAAAACAATATGTCTCTATGTGGGGGTGACATAATTCTGAGTGCTTGGTAATGTGATAAGTTGCTTTTACTATACATGTACATATAAACAACTTACTCCTTCATTTCTGGGTAGTAGTTAACAAGTGTCTGCATGCGTTCCAGGTTACCGGCCCGGGCAGCGTCATGGATTGTGGTACCATTAAGGACCCGTTTCCGCTCATCATCCTCCTGCTCCTCTTTCTGCTTTTGCTCTGAGGATGCAGCCTCAAGCCCCGCCTGGCACACACAAGGCTCAATATCAGACAAATATACAATCATAGTCAACATACCAGAAAGGATATTGTTATGATTTAAATAACAACAAGAGGGCCATGTTGCCCCGAATCGCTCACCTGATTATAAATGAGCAACTTATGTTGGATCTTTCATATTGACCTACTTTTTGACCCCACATGACCCAACTTCAAACTTGCCCAAGATATTATGAAAACAGACATTCCAACCAAGTTTCATGAAGATTTGGCCAAAAATGTGGCCTCTAGAGTGTTAACAAAGTTTTACTAAGATTTGACCTCGTGACCTACTTTTTGATCCCACATGACCCAAATTTGAACTTGTCCAAGATTTTATGAAGACAAACATTCTGACCAAGTTTCATGAAGATTGGCCTAAAAATATGGCCTCTAGAGTGTTAACAAGCCAAATTGTTGACGACGCACGACGGACGCCGAATGAAGGGCGATCACAAAAGCTCACCTTGAGCACATTGTGCTCAGGTGAGCTAATAACAACAGTTTGCATTGCTCAGTTGTTTGGTGCATTCAGTCAAACCTGGTCTTAAACACCCAACCAAGGAGAAAGTGACTCCTTAGTGCAGGTGGTTGCTACACCTAGGTCAAATGTAGAATATGATGTCCCTTACAGAATGTTTCACTTACTGATTTCCTGTTTTAGCTCTTTATTCACAAGAACAGATAATCAAAATAAATTCAGAAAATAACTGAAAAGCATGTTATCACCTAGTGCATAGAAAGAATCAAATATTGGAATTACATGGATTCAGTGGAATTGGGGACATGTATCATATCACTTTTGAGGTGCAGATGTTCTCCAAAATCCTGTATACATTCAAGGTAAGAGATACAACCTACCTTATACCCAGTCATATACTCTTCCTCGGCAGTCTTCCCATCCTCACTGTAACTTCTAAAGGTGAAGGTCGGGCCAGATTTTGAGTCAAAGAAGTCATCTTTTTCAGCTTTTCTGGGAGGAGACAATTCTTTAGCTTTGGGTGGAGTTTCAGCCCTCTTTGGAGACTTTGACCTCCGTCCTCTCCGCCTGCCTGAGTCTGGAAACCATGATAGATGTCAGGAAGAACAGTAATAGTATACAGTCCATTCACGATTGTTAGAAGTATAGCCCCGGGAAACGCATTTATTTCGTTCCATCGCGTATTTCGTTCCATCGCATCTTTCATATTGACGATTGAGAATCCCTTTATGTATGTGCTCACTCGTTTGTTTATGTCGTGTTTTAGTATGTATTGCCGATAACCATGTACTGTCGTAAAGATTTAGTGTCGTAATATGTTTAGTGTGATGTTGTTTCATTATTTGATTCTCTATATTTTTTTTTTTTATACGATGATATTCCTACCCTGTTATCCTCCCGGAAAAAATATTTAATAAAATTCTTATCCAGTTATCCCCCCAGGTAAACTGAGTCCTTCACTGAATTACTCAGAATATTGCTATAAGATATTCAATGAAATTGTATTTGTAGTAGTCTTAGTTTTATATGTTCGTATTAACATGAAGTAGAATGGAATGACAAGTCAGACCTGGAGACCAATATTTATACTGCTGCTTATTAAGTTTTGACATAAAATCACTCATTAATCTTTGTAACAAACAAACAAACTCGCTGGTAAGCTTCGTGTCAGTTTGCAACAATCAATGTCACGGATGGCGTGCTAATAGGATAACAGACACTATAATGGCGGACGCGTGCAAGCTACAGGTGTCACTCTGGAAGGTGTGAAAACTGACCGACACTTCGTTCGAACGCGTCATTAATCAGTTGTTAATTAGCAAATCGGACCACATACATACTTCGCTCCAGTGCATCTTTCGTTCCATCCTATTCGTTCCATCGCATCTTTTTTACATTGAATAAAGAACAAATATTGCCGGGACCTGGCAATTACTTCGCATTACACCGTCATTTTGCTCCATCGCATTTCGTTCCATCGTGAATAGACTGTACTTCTTATCTATTTTCATCATTTACCTCTTTTATTCTTAAAAACATATCTTTTTCTATGAACATGGCTACATAAATCACCAAGTTACTAACTTAATACTTGCAGCAATGTTGAGTTAACTATTTTCAAATGAAAATTGTGTGAAATTGTGGTTCTTTAATTTGGGGCCACTTGTGTTTGTTGGTCTCTCACTTTAACATCCTTTCTTTCTCTTTCTGCCCTCCTCTCAATCTCCTGCATTTCACTACAGATTGTGATCACATGATAATTTAGCAAACAGTGTGAAGAAAAAGAATCAGTGTCTTACAGGAGCTTGATGTAGATGTACTTGAGTAGGAAGTGTCAGAATCGCTGCTGTTTTCTGCCCGGCTACCCTTAACTGATTCTATACTGCGCTTGTCGTCTTTCGATGCTCGACTGTCCGTTGAATTGTCCTTGTTTCGGCGATCCTTGCCAGCTTTTGGTGACATCCTACCACGAACATCATCATACGCTGAAACATAGAGCATAAATACAATTAAGTTGAGGTTAAATCACAAAGAAGTGTCTGAATATAGTAAGATTTTTTTTGCATGTATGTTCTTTTTTCTGATATTCATAAGCAGAAAAAGATATTCTGACCTATGTATTTGAGAATATATAAAAAAAAACTAAGATGCTGGTATGATACCATCAATTATGTAGAAATAATAACTGGAAAACCTAATTTGAAACTTCAGACATGATGTTTTAATTAGAGCACCGCATGCGGATGGCTGATGCCAATGCTTATCTGTTTTTTGTTGTTGTTTTTTTTTTTTTTTTTTTTAAGGGGAGGTAAGATGAATTTGGTCAAAATATACCTAGGAGTTGTGGCCCTTGATGGAAATATAGCCCCTGTGATAGTGAACAAATATGTGAAATTTGATGACTGTATGTTTAATAGTTTAAAAATTACAAAATTAAAATTTTCCACTGTATTTTTCTTTAAAGGAGATAGATTTGGTTGAAACTGACCTACAAGTTATGGCCCTTGAAGGGGCCTATTTAACCATTTATTTATAATCTCCTTCCATGCACATGGAAAATAGCCAAGTTATCTAGTTATGGCTGAGGTATAGTTGTCCAGTGAAGCTCATTAGATATGTCTATTTCATGCAAATAAACATCAATTCCAGTTCATTATGGAATGTGCAGGAAATAATGGTGTACTGTATTGGTTGCAGTTATTACTGGCTTTACCTGACGTAATTTAATATAATACTATAAAGCTGCAACTTCTGTGAAGCTTGGGAATACTACTACTAAAATCATGCCACTTTACAGTATGTCATGCCACTGAACACATAGATTAAAATGTCACCTAGTCTCAGTCTTAACAGATTATTACAGTGTTACAGTCTCGTACAAAAGATACCAGTATGTAAATATATAATATAATAAACTTGATTCAATTTCATACTGGTCACATTGCTCATTCGCTGATTTTAAGAAATTTTACATCCAAAAAAACAACCAGAAGGTATTGTTACTCACAGTCCACAAAAGCCCTCTCGCCGTCCAGGAAGAGTTCCCGGTATGTCTTTTTGTCCCCATCCTGTCCGACAGCCAGCCGTCACATCGGAAGTCATAGATACGCTTGTCCTCCATGTCATAAACTGACACACCATCCAGGTACCACGCATAATCTGCAGTCAACAGAACACAGACGTGCACACTAGTGCCAGGCACAATCTGAAGTCAACACTGGCATACACACCCTCCTGTGTGTAAGTGTGTGTGTGTCCTTGCAGGTGTTGTGTGTTCATATGTGTATGCATATCCATCTGTGTGTGTATGTCCATCTGTGTGTGTCAGTATTTATGAATGTGTAAACATTTTCAAAGAAACTAATTCAATCCTGTAAGATAATACCAATTTATTTTGATATTTGCAAATGTCAAATTACATTCCAATGGCATAACTATGTAACTGATTTTGATAAGCTACACATTCTTGGGAGTGTATTTGTCTCACATATACTTATTAATTTATTTTGATATGATGTAACATGTAGATGCAACTGATAAACCCTAGTGATACTGTATTTCTTGTTTATGCTTGTGTAGTAAACTGGAATAACTTACTTAGTTCAGGTCTATCATGACCTATTTTTATTTTCCTTAATTTGCCAACATGGTGTGCTGCCTCCAAAAATAGGTCCTCCTATGGAAGATATACAACACAGATGATAGACTTACTAGTAATTGTCATTATAGGTAAATGTCATTGTTTTAGCATACGTCTAGTAATTTTTTTTTTATATTTGCATAATTTAAATTATTTCACGTTTATCCTTATACACTGTAAACTCTTTATAACGCGGGTTTGGGGGTCCAAGGTGGTGATCCGCGCTCTATGTGAATCCGCGTTATTGCTATTTCAGGTTAAAATCCCCCCCCATCCACTTATACTGTATGCTATATCGAGTAAAGCCATCCCCCACCCACCCGCTTACACTGTACCGGTAAAATCGGCGGTCAGTTTCTGTCTTATTCTTATTGTGATTAATCGATAATCCGTATCAAAATGTGTGTTAATTTATATATTTATTAACATAGATCTTACCATAAGAATGTGTATCTTTATTAGTCCAAAAAGAAAGATGTTTCATTTCCATTTCAGATTTAACGACAATAGGTGATAGCATGAAAAACAGGTTAGCGTGAGAATAACTCAAGAAACGAGTCGTATATGTTTGCATTATTTTATTTGTTTCATATGTATAACACAAAAAATAGCCGATTTTGGCTTCTTAACTGTTTGACTTATGACAGTTTACCATTGTTCACGCACCTAAGTGTACTAGTGTGACTGGTTTTCAGCCTACAGCGAGAGAAACTAACACTTATCAGGTAATCGGCGGATAACCGGAAACCGCTGTTTGTAAACAAAAATGGCGGCTTCATACGAAAAATACGAAAATTGCTATTTTTCCACACAAAAAAAAGGGGTCCATGGACATCCGCGTTACATTGGATACAGCGTTGTTCCGAGGAGCGTTATAAGGAGTTTACAGTGTATTTAGATAGAATGAGGTATTATGTAAAGATCTATTTTCATGTAACATTAGACCATTTGAAATTATCTATATACATGTATTTTAAATTAACATAAAATAGCCATTGACATTTGTTAAAAATATTTTTTGCCTATTAGTTTTTTTTTAATGTACTTAAATGTCTATCTTAAAATGAAAATAATCTTACTTTTCCTCTTTGGAATTTAACTTTGTTGCGTTGTGACTTGCCCATGGTGAGTTCACGTGTGCGTCCCTTCTCCCCATACAGTGTGATGCGGATGTCAGCCTTGGTGGCCGCTCCTACCCTGTCCCCTGTCTGGATGTAAATCTGGTACTCTCCCCAGGGACCTGTCTTTACCTCATCTTCTTCCTATATACACATACATATTACATTGTGCTAGATCATGTTAGCTTGGTGAGACAGGTGTGGCGCTTAGCATTACAATAGAAGAATTTTTTTTTTAATTTAAAGCTGCTTTCACCAATTGGAAGAACAGCATAACTTTTAGTCAATTACCAGTAGAAATACTTGTCAATAATGATCTTGTGAAAGAAAATCTTTTAAAATAGCATTTGATAGCATTTAAAAAAAAAACATTTAGTCCGAAAATACCTGGAATGGGACTCTAATAGTAAACAGAAACACCTACTTGGTTATACTCTTCTAGAAGTTTGCGCTCTGTCTGGATGCCAACATTGTCAGCAGTCTGTGTCCCTTCATTCACCGCTACATCCTCACGCTCGGGTTCAGGCTCTGGCATGTTGATGATGGTGGGTTTCGGTGTGGGTGGAGGAAGAGGGTCACGCTGCCGATACTTGGCAGACTTGGGACGAGGCGACTGCTTTGGTTCTGGGGTGACAGAACGCTCAGGAGTCTTGGACCTCTCATCCTGCCTCCTGTTCCATCATTATTGTAAAACACACCTTTGTTATACATGCCATTGTCAACTTCAAGATGCATCATTTTAATGATGACATATGAAAATGGCTTTCTTATGAGTTTTACAATCAATTTGATGAAAAACAGTCCACACACAACTTTAAGAAGTATATTATAATGATGTTTATAATGTTTAATCATAATGTATAATGTGATCTATACAGATATATGTATAAATCTTATCACTTCTATATCTAGGCTTGACATGACTGACAAATGATTTGTAACCAAATATCAGGAAGTCACATTCTTTTTCTTACCCGGAAATAATGTAAACGTAAAGGCATTTTATAGTCTAAGTTAATATTCACCAATTTTACAGTCTTTCAAGTACATGCATGTACCTTACTGAACAAATAATAGACCTACAATACATATATTGTGTATGTCTTTTTTTTTTTTTAAATGTTATCAATATCCATATTTAGTGAGGAGTGGGTGTGCTCAAATACATGTTACGTAGCATAAATCAATGCAGATGATATGACTAAGGTAAAAACTGCAACCAAATTTGTCACCATGTCAATAATTATGATAGCTCTTCAATCTAACCAAAATTGAGAGAAAGTCCAAGTGAAGGTGTTCAAAACAAAAATATACATAATAAGAACAATGTTACCCATATTTTAGTGTGAAGACAAGCTCAAGACTTGTAACACATGCTTTCCAAACCTAACAACAAGAGATCTAACATTACAATTGGTCAACTTATTCCCAATATTCCCCACCCCTCCCAACCATGGCCAACAGATATCCTTACCTCCTTGATGAGATAATAGTAATCTATCAATTTTATATTTCTATTCCACTTTTAATGCATTTGTTCAGCAATAACACATATTGAACCCCCCCCCCCCAACAGTCAATAAAATATATTAAGCACTAGATGCCCAAGGTAACATGTTGAGCAAATCTTTCTGCCAAATCATTTGAGAATCCTTTAATCCAGAGAAAATTTACGGCATGAACAAGTAAATCCAGTGCCGTGAATTTCTAAAAGTGACCTTGACCTTGAAACTATGGACCCAGCTCTTTAGCACATAAATTTGCCTCATTTAGGCATTTACTGCCAAGATATTTGAAAATCCTGCAATCTATGATTAAGTTAAAGCCGAGAAAAGCAAACCCAGCACCATGACCTTTGACTTCTAAATGATGCCTTGACCTTTGAGGTAGGGACCCAACTCTTGTGCGTAGTACTTCATCTCATAAAACCAAATATAACTGCCAAATTATTTGAGAATCCTGTGATCCATGTCTAGGTTACAGCCTAGATAAGCAAACAAACTTTGACTTCTTAGTGTGACCTTTACCTTGGAGCTAGGGACCCAACTCTTGTGTGCAACACTTTGTCTCATTGAGGCAAACATAACTGCCAAGATAATTGAAAATCCTGCAATCCATGTCTAAGTTAAGGCCATGACAAGCAGATATGGATGACATGATGCACCAACAAACTAACACACATTACACTATGAGGATATTGTGGTGACTATGTCAAACTCCAACAAGTGGGCTTGACAAAAATTAAAAACTCTTCATTTGTTCAGTTTAAACAGGTATGTTGTGTTATGTAGTTAGGTTGTTGGTAAGGGATATGGTACACAAGGTTACCTATCTTCAATGTCTCTTCTGACACTCCTGAAACACAGTTTGATGTATCTGTTTCTCTTCTTTACAGAGAGATTAAGTCTCGTGTCACCCAATCAGTAAGGCAAATAACTTTGTACTTTGATGTGACAGTTTTTTTAATCTGACCATATTAGTTTAAATCAGGACAGACTAATGGCAAACTAAAATTACCCTTGCAACAAACAAGAGGGCCAAGATGGCCCTGTGTCGCTCACCTGATTAAGATGGCTGTGTATTGGGATCTTCATTTTATATTCAGATCAGACAATTATATCTGATATAAACCAAAAGCAAGCAAGGTTTAGATATTCTGATCAAAATCAATAAGCATACGTTTCCTGAAAATTGTTTCGTACATTAATAAATAAATGTGATAATAGGGTGTAATATTAGAAAAAAAATAATATCTTACTAATTTTTCCCCCTTTTTTCAACTGACAATGAGTGCTAAAAAATGAAAATATTAATTTTCAAATTTAAAAGGGGATAACACCTTATGTGTTGATTCCGTCATAATTGAACTTGGCCAAGGTATTATGGTTTTAAACAATGACAAAAAGTTTGAAGGCAATTGCATAAGAAATAAAGATGCTAGAGGGCAAACAAAGTGAAATCTGGCTTTTTTCAATTTTAAAAGGGGCATAACTCCTGACCAAGGGAATTTCCTTGATGGTTATAAACATTGTTATAAAATTTAAAGACAATGACCTAAAAAATAAAGATGCTAGAGTGCAAACAAAGTGCAATCTGACTTTTTTAAATAATATAAGTGGTATAACTCCTGACCTAATGGTCCGATATCAGCCAAAATCGAACTTGGCTGAGATTTTTTGGTTATAAACAATGTCATTAAGTTTGAATGCAATTGCTAAAGAAATGAAGATGCTAGAGTGCAAACAATGTGAAATCTGGCTTTTTTGAATTTTAAAAGGGGCATAACTCCTGACCTAATGGTATGATATCAGCCATAATCGAACTTGGCCGAGATTTTATGGTTATAAACATTGTTATCAAGTTTGAAGATAATTGCTCATGAAATGAAGATGCTAGAGTGCAAACAATGTGAAATCTGGCTTTTTTGAATTTTAAAAGGGGCATTACTCCTGACCTAATAGTCCGATATCAGCCATAATCGAACTTGGCCGAGATTTTATGGTTATAAACATTGTTTTAAAGTTTGAAGATAATTGCTCATAAAATGAAGATGCTAGAGTGCAAACGAACAAATTGTGGACGACGGACGGACGACGGACATTCATCGATCCGAAAAGCTCATCCTGAGCACACGTGCTCAGGTGAGCTAAAAAACAGGAAACTGGATACTGGTATATAAGTATCACTGCACATTAATACCTCTCCTGGACTAACTAACTAGTATAGAAACCTATTGGATGGAATGTGCCTGATTCATAAATAGCCTCATGTTTTGACCGTTTTTTCTTTCAAGATAGTATTATTTATTATTACATATGAGACATCATAAAAATACTGCATGTATTTTTGTTTTTTGTCAAGAAGTGTTTCTTGGAAGACATGCATCACCTGAAAGAAGCATGACAGAAAAAGTGTGACAGGCAGATCCCTATGTGTCACCTCTGCTTACAGCAGGTGACACAAAAACTCATCAATAATTTTATTTATAGTCAGTTAAACTAATCCGATGTTACAAATGAACAGGTCAACATAAAATACGGGTTCACTTATTTGACAAGTGAATTATTAACATCAACAGGATATTTAATGGGCAGATATCTTGAATTTTTAATTCACCTCTAAACTTAAAAAATTGTTTGTCATACTAGAAAAGAAAAGACTGAATATATACAGGGAACTAGTAACAAATCTTGGAGACTACTTACAGCAGCCAGTCCGGGATGAAGCTGTCATCATATGCCTGAAATACAACAGGATGTGGTGGTTAGACAATAAAACAGGACCATTATCACCATGGTAACTGAACCTGCTTAATCACAGCCTTTCACAGTACATGTCTAGATCCCAAAGGTAAATTTTTGAAAAGTTTAATAAAATATTCAAATTTCATAAATGAGCATGCTTTCACCCTAAACCAAATGAAGCTATTATGGAAAATCGATGCAACCAACACTGACCAGGTTTTATAGTTTGATTCTCTCTAGTATCTTTGTGAGATAAAAAGACTGTTAAACCTGGCTTACCTGTAGAATACCATGGTGTAAACTGGCAGAAATGAGGAATGAAGAGTTAACGCTTTACCTCATGTAGACATGTATTGACACCCTGGCAAACAAAACAGACCCATATCAGACAGCTTCTTCCAGGGCCAGGGTTTCCTCTGTGTTTGCTTATACAATATTGTGTCTCAGTTTCTATTATACAATTTGCATCACTGTTTCATACACCAGTAAAGTTCAGTAAATTAAAATGCACCAACACATAATTTATACATGAATATTCATGAGGTAGAGGGTTAACAAATGATCAACATAATATATTGCTGTTGTTCAAAATTTAATCTAATCTGACTGAACAAGAACTTGAAATAAAACTGGCAAAATAAAGAATTAAGCAATTATTAAGAAAATATATAAGCAGGAACACTAATGGGTAAACTTAAACATTGTTTATTTAATTCACATCGAGTCATTTGTGGTACAGCTTGATTTTGGAGACTGTCTAAAACTCTATGTATCTAATACCTTCAGTCCTCAATGGAGAATTGGAAGAAAAACATTCTTGTGAAACTTACGTGTAAATGATATATGTAATGTCTGGTATGTATAGTTTTGTGAGAAACATTTAAAACACACTTTCTAATGTCTAAACTGAAAACACATCACGCACATGTACATGTATTCACAAACATGGAGATACAGCTGTGTGAGAAACATTTCTTTACTATATATAATCCATACAAGTTTTGTTTAACTTATTTAGTATGAGATAAAAATGAGATGAATATATACAAATAACAAGAGGGCCATGATGGCCCTGAATCGCTCACCTGAGTACCATTGCTTCAACTGATGTCAAGGTTTTTAAACAGACAAGGATTCTGATATAACTTAATCTAAAACATTTTACCCCTGACAATACTACACACCAAATATCTAAGCAATGGGCCATATGGTTTCAGAGAAGACTTGGGCGCAGGGTCATTTATCACTGTAGGGCCAAGACTTTGAAAATCTTTGTAATGAACCATTAGATACTACTACATACCAAAAATCTTAGCTCTAGGCCTTATTGATTCAAAGAAGAAGATTTTTTAAGATTTTCCTATTTAACTCTATGTAAAACAAGTGACCCCTGGTGTGGGGTCATTTATCACCATTGGGCTATGATTTCTACAATCTTGGTAGTGGCCCATAAGATGATGCTTCATACCAAATATCTAAGCTCTAGGCCTTATGCATTATTGGAAGAAGATTTTTTAAGATTTTCCTATATAACTCTATGTAAAACAAGTGACCCCTGGTGCGGGGTCATTTATCACCATAGGGCTATGATTTGTAGAATCTTGGTAGTGGCCCATAAGATGATGCTACATACCAAATATCTAAGCTCTAGGCCTTATGGATTCATAGAAGAAGATTTTTTAGATTTTCCTATATAACTCTATGTAAAACAAGTGACCCCTGGTGCGGGGTCATTTATCACCATAGGGCTATGATTTGTACAATCTTGGTAGTGGCCCATAAGATGATGCTTCATACCAAATATCTAAGCTCTAGGCCTTATGGATTCATAGAAGAAGATTTTTTTAGATTTTCCTATATAACTCTATGTAAAACAAGTGACCCCTGGTGCGGGGTCATTTATCACCATAGGGCTATGATTTGTACAATCTTGGTAGTGGCCCATAAGATGATGCTACATACCAAAAATCAAAAGGTTAGGCCTTGTGGTTTCGGAGAAGAAGATTTTTTCAAGTTTTTCCTATATTAGCCTATGTGAAATCAAGTGACCCCTGGGGCGGGGCCAATTTTGACCCCAGGGTCATAATTTGTACAATCCTGGTAGAGAGTCATAAGATCATGCTACATACCAAAAATCAAAAGGCTAGGCCTTGTGGTTTCAGAGAAGAAGATTTTTTAAATTTTCATTTTTAAAATCTATTTTTAGCTCCTGTGACCTAATTATGCGATGGACCAGAACCATTTATACAACTTTAGTAGAGCTTCATCCAAGGAACATTCCTGCAAAATATTTTTTAAATTGGCCAAGCCGTTTAGGAGGAGATGTTGTTTGAAGCAATTGTTGACGCCGGACGCACGGACGCACTGACGCACGCACGCACGGACGACGGACGACGGACGCCGGACAAAAGGCGATCAGAAAAGCTCACCTTGAGCACGTTGTGCTCATGTGAGCTAAAAACAGATAAGTGATAAAGTAATACCGTAATTAATTTGCTAGTAGTAGCTAGTTGGGAAGATCAAATTAACAGCAGATCAGAACATGTAAAAATAGCTTAAGTGAAGTTATAGAAACAGCACTTTGATATATGGAGATATTTCTCATGATAACGAATTACATTTTGCCATATCTGCACACTTAATTAAAATATGAATCTTAGTACAGGTCCATTTTAATATGTTCCGTTATAACATAGATTCCAGTGTAGTGCAGTTCAACAATGGACATCACTTTAATTTTTAATTTTGTAAATTGTCTGATTTAAGGTACAATGTTCTATAATTACTATAAAATTCTGTGGACCGTAACTTGTAACCATGTCATCTTGGACCTGTATTGTATGAAATTTGAATGTGACAGACAAAATTTTGGCTTTCTATAGTTAAAGAAAAAGAAGAAGGTAAGAGGAAAACAACATAATACAAGTACACAATTTAATAAGGTTTAATGTTGTTATATTGAAATATTACATATATGACTAAGGTTTGCAGACAGTGACATCTGAATTCTACACACGCAGACAAACAGATCTACACAAGACATACAAACATAGCCAAGTGATGTTACTTGCATATCAGTGTTATGTCCATATTCATGGTAGGGACCATCATATGAAGAAAACCATTCAGTCATTTCCTTCAAAATTACTTAATATGCTACATCAGTTCTACTGAACTTATAACCAATTAGATGAGCCATTTCTGTATCAATGACCTTGTCACAACCTACAAATTATCAAAGTTTGGTCAAGTCAAAATAAGTGTTATCCCATGATTGTGGAGGCATACGCTTTTACATCTCTGACACTGATGGAGAAATCCAATATAGAAACATCATTAATGGAAGAAATTATTAACAGCCAAGCAGTACCTGTCAGTTATGGATTTGACTTGTTTCTGTTATATAGCTTGGCTAAAGCAATGATCCATCTTCTAAAGCCTGATGAAACAATATTGCAGTTAAAGAACCTGCAATCAGCTATAAAATGTTTTCTTATTTATGTGAGAAATTTTGTCTGAAGCACTTTGCAGTGATTGATATTTACTGAACTAAAGATTTAATCATAAAACGACTTGAATAGAAAGTGTGAAGGTGCAAAGCACAAATCTCACAGACATATACATGTAGTATATAGACAAACTAAACTGGTCTGTAATGACATGCAGTGAAAGTTGTTATAAAGCAAAGTTTAGATGTTTGTTTTTCTATAACACACAATATATATGTATAATGGAAGTTCCAGTGTTCGTTATTGATATAAATGTCTTGATTTTTGCTGCATGTTAGCTTATAGATTCTTCTGGTGTCTAACACACATGAATATAGCACACCAATCCTTACAACAAAATGTCTTCTATGGTTTTTTTTATGTTTGATTAGGAAACTTTTAATTGACTTGGGAAAAGTCACAGGTATGTTGGTAGGACCAATCTGCTATATTACATCTAAGCTTTGTACATAAATAAGCAAACAGACTTCCAGGGCTCAAAAGCTTACTAAAAGCAATGGTATGATACACAAGAAAAGAAGCTTTCGTGATAAAACAAGTAATATTGGAATTGTAAATTCATCCAAACTAATTTCAGAGATATGTATCTTCTCAAATCTAACTATCAAACTTAATTCACAAAATTACAACATTCATTTTGAACTGGTTATAAATTTTAATTTGGGAAACAAATGCTGAAATGTTCCCTACAGTAATGTCCTTTGCCACTTCAACACATTACATGATTTCATACCAAACCATTGCTTTTACAGCATATACATAATTGTGACACAGTCAAAAGAAGCACAAATGAAGTACCCGACGTTTTTCGGACAATGGCCGTTGATGACCATCATCAGACTGCGTGTCCTGTTCCTGCAAATCAACATCAGTAGCAGTAATGCTTCCACACTTAACACTCCCATGCATAGCAGAAGCTAAATTGGTATAAAGCTTGGTCAAAAAGCACCAATTTTGTAATCATGCAATTATGTCTTTAGTTTACACTCAATTTGTACATCTTTGTTCAACTGATTATGTCAGTTTTGGTTATAAACAACAAACACTGAAAAGTATAGAGGATAATTGACTGTCAAAATAAATGTGTAAGTAGAAAGTATTCCTAACCAGTTTTCAAAATAAAGAATAGATAATATGAGATACACCTCCCACTCCCTTGAAGAAAAATCACCCAACAAACAAACATTGAGGACATTTTTTATTGAATGTCATATGCATCAAGCTTCTGATTTGTATGCTTATATCTATTCAGTGAAGAAGTTAAATGAACCATTTCAATGTTTACTTGAAATATTTAAATTAAATTATCAGATTATTTAATAGACATAATTGGATACCACGTGATTAGTGACAGACATAGTTTAATCAAATGTTCAACACATGGCCTGTTTGTGATTCTGTTTGTGACCAAATCATGAATAGCAAATAATTCCTAACAATAAATATAACTGTGGGCTTAACTTCCCACAACCCAAACTGGAAATGTGTATAACCTACCAGTACTATGCAACTAATACAAAACTATCTAACCTTAACATGTGATCAGGTTTCACATGATCTGCTGTTC
>CM037793.1:35639666-35689666 GCA_021229015.1 Solen grandis
GAGGGAGTGCTTGTGAGGTAGGGATGGGAGTTGGTGCTTGTGGTTATGTGAGGAAGTGTTGTGAGGTAGGATGGGAGTTGGTGCTTAGTGGTTATATGAGGAAGTGCTGTGGTGTAGGGATGGGAGTTGTGCTTAGTGGTTATGTGAGGAAGTGTTGTGAGGTAGGGATGGGAGTTGGTGCTTAGTGGTTATGTGAGGAAGTGTTGCAAGGTATGGTTTTGCTTATGATATGTGAGTGTTAAGGTAGTGGCTGTGCTTAGTTGTATGAGAGAGACTTGGAGATAGTACTGTGAGGCAGTTTTTTGATGTGAGTCATTGTGAGGCAAGGGACAGTACTGTGAATGGATGTAGATGCACCTTGACAGTCGTTAACTAGTTTTAGATGCAACCCGAGACAACGTGCAAGGCGAGTTTTTTGATTGCCTTCGTCCGCGTGGACGGACACGTGCGAAGTGGCACATTTGGATGTAACATTCAAAGGTCCCCTTATTCAGCCATTTTTCAGAACTGGTCAAAGTGTCCCAAAATTGGACATTTTGAAATTGCCTCTCGTGTGGGTGCAGTAGGCGACGTGCGTCGTCAACAATTTGGCTTGTTAACACTCTAGAGGCCACATTTTAGGCCCAATCTTCATGAAACTTGGTCAGAATGTTTCCATAAAATCTTGGACAAGTTCAATTGGGTCATGTGGGTCAAAAAGTATCAAGGTCAAATCTTAGAAAAACCTTGTTAAAACACTAGAGGCCACATTTTTGGCCGAATCTTTATGAAACTTGGTCAGAATGTTTGCTTTCATAAAATCCTGGACAAGTTCGAATTTGGGTCATGTGGGGTCAAAAAGTAGGTCATGAGGTCAAATCTTAGAAAAACCTTGTTAAAACACTAGAGGCCACATTTTTGGCCCAATCTTTATGAAACTTGGTCTGAATGTTTCTTTCCATAAAACCTTGGACAAGTGCAAATTTGGGTCATGTGGGGTCAAAAAGTAGGTCATTAGGTCAAATCTTAGAAAAACCTTGTTAACACTCTAGAGGCCACATTTTTGGCCATATCTTCATGAAACTTGGTCGGAATGTCTTTTTCCATAAAATCTTGGACAAGCTCGAAAGTGGGTCATGTGGGGTCAAAAAGTAGGTCAATATGAAAAATCCAACATATGTTGCTCATTTATAATCAGGTGAGCGATTCAGGGCCATCATGGCCCTCTTGTTTCTTTAAATGTTCAAGTTGTTCTGTTTTTATCAATGAATGGTTATTAGAAAGGATATGAATATTTAAAATGTTTGTTTTACTTTTAGAATTATATAACTCAGCTATGATTTAGTTACATGTATCTAACTTTTAACTACGTGTTACTGCTTATGTTAATTATAGAAGACAAGTTATAATTAAGTGCATGTATTTAACAAACTAGAATTATGTAACCAACTGCTTTGCCAGAAAGGCATGGCCAGCCACTGCTTAACGTGGTTTTATAATTTGTACGTACGACAGATATCAGTGAATATGTAAAAAAAAGTAAACCCCGATCAGTCAAAAACGTGAATTGATGTCGAACCCGGTTTGGGGCCAAGTAATCAGAACAATTTTAATCTGGTGTCAGCACATTACAACCAAGGACCGGGACCTCTCATTTCATGCCTTGAACCCATCCCAGATCTCTGTAATATATGAGATATCTATGATAGAGATACTGGCTATCTCTCGGCCTGATAAACTGCACGTGAACCGACTTGCTGTAATAACTGGGTTTTCAAGGATAGGCCATTGTCTCACCACAGTTTAAGATGCTGTTGAAACTGCTTAGATGCTGAAGTTCTCGGCATCGTGTTTTCTCATTTATTTTCACCCATCTTCATTCAGCTTCAGTTTCAAACAAAAATCATTTCAGCCTATATCATTTATGGATGTAACGTTTCATTACAGACTCTGGAAACTTGACTGAGTACCTGGTTCGCAAGTGGTATCAAATTATCAATATAATCAACGGCAGTTTTAGTTTGCCTTGCAATGTCTTTAAAGGAATGACGTTGAATAGTCCACTTTTTTTTTTAAAGTAAAGTCAGGATTATGGGGACAATTTTATTCTGAAAAACGACATTTCATTTTTTTTGTTAAATATTTTTTAGAAACATATGTGATACTGTTTTGTCTTTTATGTTAGTATACCCATGAATGCGTGAATCGTCTTTCTTCTACATGTACGTGATCTGTTTATAGTGAATATTAACATTTATATAAAAACGCCTATTAACATTGACCAAGTGCATAAAAAGTAGTCCGGACCTCGTAACAAAGCCAAAGTCGATTCCTACGCGACTGTGTGTACATGGGTCAGGGTTTGTGTAGTTAGATATTTGGGTGACATGGGGTCAGTAGTTGGTTTGGGGGTCTGTTGAATGTTGTTGGGGATCATACCATTTAAGATGGATCAGTGCAATAGATATTATATTCTGTGTTACAACCGTTATGTTTTATGAACAATGTAAATAAAGCTGACAGTGAATTAATGTATTCTTTTTCATTCCCTACCAGTGTAAGGAGATCAAAGAACTGAGAGTCCTATAATTGCGTTTAGCTGGAACAGTAAAAGAGAAAGTCAATTCGCTTTTAATTTGGATCGATTGATCCTGTATCTGATTTCTCATTTTACCGCGTGAGGGCCAAACATATTTTATACTATGAGCGACATAAATTTATTTGCCATATACCTTACCTTTTAAATTAACAAAAATCATATTTCATACCAGAAGTGCATGAACAGCTGCACTTCATGTACAGAAATTCCACTAATTTCATTCCAATGATAACGTTTCACGCTTACGCATCATTGCAGAGTTATCGTTCGCTGTGTCGTATAAACACTTACTTACTATAGCTTGCCCGCCAAAGGGCATTGGATTTTAATACCCGTCATTGAAATATACACGGTCATTTGTAATATGTTGCATTGTAAACAACGCAGCATGAAATGTCGGGATATATGAAAAAACAAGAAATATCTCTAAAAAAGATACTCGGCCGTGGTAACCAGCTTGATGATTAGTGTCAGAATGGTTTAACATGGAATATATTTTGTTGTTAGTTTAATAGTTGTGTAATTCCTGTGTCAGTGCAGCTCTTTGAAGTACCAAGGATCCAAATAGTTTGTACAAGCTTGGTAGACACTTACAGCTCTAAAACATCTGCGCATTAGACTTCGTTTCGCGGGCTACAAAACGAAACCGGATGTTACGTTTTTGTTGAATATAGGATCTGTCAGGGTCGAACAATCAATTCCGAATCTATGTGTTTCCTATTTTTTAACGCTCTACTCTTTCAGTTTACCTTAAAAGGGTGCAGTGTCTCACTATTCGGAACAAATTGTTCGAAGGGGATGAAAACTCCAATCTAAAGAACTCGTTTCCGCAACTTATTTCTTTTCTTTTGACTAATTTTACAATTACCAATGGGAATTTAGCAAAGTATATAATATCCAATGAAAAGCCTATTTTTATTCCGCTTCATTACTGTGTGCTTCACAGGAAGTCAGGGTGAAAATAAACGGCGGCCGAAAAATGGTTGAACTTTTACAAGGGAGCATTTTAGTGTATTTATTTAGTAGTGGTTTGTATGGATTTCCCATGATATCGGAGATATTGATAGTTTCATTAATTCTTTTAGACAAAGAGTCATAGATTGTGAACACAAAATTGGAGTCAACTATTACAGGAATCTAGTCATTATTACAAATATTTTAAAACATTATTAGATACTGATATCTTGTAATTGAATTACCAGTAAAATACAGATTAGCTTTGTCTCGCTTTCGATTTTCTAGCCATAACTTTAAAGTAGAAACTGGCAGAAACAATAATATTTCTTTTGATTTACGTGTCTGCAAATATTGTAATGAAAACTATAATTCAAATGTTGTGGAATGTGAATATCATGTATCTTTTCATTATGCATGAAATATACAGATCTACGAAATCAGTATCTACTGAACAGGTACGATTCAGTTAGAAATTTAGAAGGATTTTATAATATCCTTAGTTCAACTGATGCTGGTGTTATATATAGAACAGCGTTATATATTTATACATTGCTGAACTTTTCTGGTTTATAAAAATCAGTCAAAATATTCATACGTGATTATCACCACCTTGTCTAAATTATGTATTAATTTTCATCTCATCTAAGTTAGAACTGGTTTTGGTGGTATAAAACATATACATTTTCTGAAATTATATTTAAATGAGAGAAAGGATCTTTTAAATTTAAATGAGAAATATAACTTTATATTTATTTCATATTTTGATATAATTATAACAAATATAATGGTTGAGTCTGTAGAAGGTGTATGACAAAACTTCTTTTGTCTGAAAAATGTTACATCATGACCATATGTTTTGTATTTTGGGCCGGAATAAACTCTTTGACTTGACTTGAATAATTGAATTGATTATATAAAACACATACTGGTTAATGAATTTATTACAGTATAGCCGTACTTTTTAATATTCACACAAATTTGCTTCAGACATTTACGATTCTTTCTAGACGGGCAGTTTAAAGTTAATAAGGAGTTCATTTAGTCATAAAAAGGGGAAGTGAACAATGTCGAAATCTACCTTAAATATGAAATATTAGGTGATGGAAGAACATGCTCCCGTTGAAATACCGCTTATTGCTGAATAGAATAACGGTTCGTATTAAATAACAATAAAATAGCTTCAAGTTTTCACTTCAATGTGGGCTTTGATCCGAAAATACTGTGAACTACAACATTAATGCATAGTGATCAATAAGTTACATATATATAAATGGTTCGAATTTCAATCAGGAATAAGTACAACTGTCCACTTTTCAAATGGAAACGGGGTTTCTGTGGGCAAGTGGTTTTTGTTGCTATTTACTATTACCAGAACAGAACAGAACAGATTTTATTACACGTAAACTTTACAGTTTTTTGTGTTATATACACATAATTAATAAATATACAAAAATATAAAAAGTATAACATATTCAACAATAGTAATATGACCACTGAACAAGTTCATAAAGATATGATTGTTGGAACAGTTACGTCTCAATGTTTAAAATACAACCATGAAAAAGTATATGACTGTAAAACATGACCTTTAAACCTATGATTTACTACGTATAAACTTAATTAACATAATTAATTCCGATTTGTTTTTTTTTTTGTTAATTAAATGAATCTGAAATGTATTTGCTTAACATAATTAATTCCTTTTTTTGTTTGAACATATTAGGTCTTATTCTGTAATAACGTTTGATACATTTTTGTCTTATTTGGGCATATGATTTACAAATAAACATGAAATGAAATTCATCCTCTATTTCATTTGAATCGCACATTTGACAATAACGTAAGTGCCGCTCTAGTCCATCATATCTTCCAGTATGTATTCTTAAGTTCAAAAACGTAACTTTTTAATTTTTTTTTTTAAGGGCTCTATATACTGTTAAAACACCATTTTCACGGACATTTCCTTCCATATTTGTAAATATTCGTCTATAAGACGTTGTTTAAAACTACAAATAAAATGATTCACGTTAATATCATGTACATCGTTATACCAAATATAATAAAACCCATATCGTGTCAGAAGGTTTCTGACCTCACCAAACCAATTCATGTTACCATTTTCAATTTGTAACATAGCATCTTTTAAGACTGATTGAATAATTATATTATCGCTTTCCCTCAGTTTAAACCAGTATTTTAAAATTCGTACGTATCTATTTATGTATAACGGGTATCTACCCAATTCGCTATATACTGCACAGTTAGAGGTTGTTTGTCTAACACCAAGTATAGTTTTGCAAAATTTCAAATGTATCATCTCCAACTGTTTAGATTTAGAAAATCCCCAAATTTCACAACCATACGAGATAATAGATGAAACAAAAGCATCGAATAACTGCAAGGCTACTCTTGGTTTACATTCATACTTTTTTAAATTTGACAACAGGGTATTTAATGCTTTTAAACCTTTACCATACAATGTTTGGGTATTAAGGTTAAAATTGCCAGTGTAATTTAGCGTGACGCCTAAATAATTAAAATCATTTACAACTTCCACATTTTCATTTGCATATATCCATTTATCATTATTTTTTGTGCCAGACCCTTTTGCGAAAAACTACAATTTTTGTTTTCATTATATTTACTTCTAAGCCCCAGGTATTACAGTAGTTGTATAAACGATCTAGTGAGTGTTGTAAGTCTTCAGGGGTTTCCCCAATAATAACCATGTCGTCTGCAAATAACAATAAAATCAGACATATATCATGTAAAGCAATACCACAATCATTTCTATTTTGTAAAAACAGTTCTAAGTCTTCTACGAATAAAGAAAATAGTATCGGGGATATTATCTCCCCTTGACTCAAGCCTACTGCAATTTCGCGGTCGGGTCTTGTCCAAATCCTTCCAGCTGTGGCTAACAGTGCGTGAATAGTTCTATGCCTCTGTAGACCTAGCCTATTTATCAGTTGGATGCCACCACATAATTGTACATAATACTGTCTAGGCGACTCCAAAACAAAAACAATAATAACAACAATACGAGATATATGTTATTTTAATATGATACAAATGTTCGTATATAAGACTGAAGCCTGTTTATCGCTATTTAAGTATTACCTAAAACAAAGATATGTTGATAATTTCTTAAGACTTTGTAATGAGTTGATAAGTTGTCGATGTTGATGAATATATACTGCTGGATATTAGTTATAAACAGCGCAGCCTGCTGTTCAGAATTCCTGACCCTGGTTTATGAACTCCGTGTGGTAATTCATATAACGAACATGACTGTTGAACAGATTCTCGAGAGGGTGTTAATGATATTGCTGGCATCTTAATTAAGCAACAAACAACCTACAAAAAATTGGCCTAAATACTTGGAATCACGTGCTCTAGTTCTGATTCCTTCATATTCATAACCTAAGCCATTCCTAGGATACCTGGGCGCACCATGCGGTCTGGCACAGTGACTTACTATTACATGCGCTCTGGGAAGGTTACGGTGCTACAGAAACACCAATAACTGTACTTAAAGGAATCAAGCCAGGAAAATAGTTAAGTTTAGTGTAACGCGTATTTAGTTATGAACGTATATTTACAGCATCGTAAAATGGTTTACGGCATTAGCATGTTTGTTGATTAGCAATAAATGTTAATTAGGAATGATGATGAAAGAGCAAGGGATGGAGGATCAAGGCGAGGCAAAACAGCTGTGTGGAACACTGGCACTTTTTTTTTCACCGGTTCTATATATTGACCATCACATGTTATGCACAGTTCGATCAGTCTGATATCCAGTTAACACATGGTATTACGAATCATTGTTAAAAAGCACATTAAGAATTAAGATCTTTTTTTTTTTTTGGCGGGGGGGGGGGGGGTCGATTTTGATTCGAATGACATTGGACGACGTGAAATTGACATCAACTGTTTACGGGAAATTGCCTAAAAAAACAGAAGTTGATAGCGGAGCAGTCTTATAAAAATGTAAAAATGTTGACATTTCGCGTTATTACTCCATTATGGTTGCTTTTTGGCAAAGATGACAATTGAATATCAGAATGATCATAGAATATGATGGTAGCATACAATTGTGCAAAGTTACGACCTCCGTAATCAAGTGATGGCAGACTCCGTTCCTTGCCATGTTTAATAATGATATAGTACAGTAGGACAAAAAAAAATCGTAATCAAGATTTCAATGAAATTGGCAACTCTGCGGTTCTAGTACCAGTGGCGTAGAAGTATTGGAGTGCTTGCCAAACTTAAGCTTTTATTTGAATATTAAATACTTGCACTTCTCAACGTTATGCCTCATTTATTTACATTCAAAAGAACAGTTTAACATTTTTTCCTGTTAAGTGTTACCCCTCACTTCCAAAAGTATTTGAGTATTAATAAAACAATCATTTAGTTATTTACCATCTATTACCTGTCACCTCGATTTGAATTGAGTAATCAACATAAACTAGTCCCATGACACATGCTGTATTCCAAGGACCAAAATTCACCAAGTTAAATTACAATTAACTTACAAAACCGTTTGAGTATTCCGGAGTTTACGTGGTCATTGTTATCATTATTTTCTAATTAGTATTTGACCATTTTGAATTGCACATTTACATAAATTGTTTATACTTATTTATGTTAGATCATTCTGGGAACAAGTTCTATCCGTCTCAACGTTTCCTGTGCTGGACAAGTACCTAGCGCCCGCATAAGTCATGAAAGTTCCTCGTCTCCATCGGGGTTTGAACCAACAACGCAAATAAACAGCCTATCTGTTGCTATATTTAAACATATAATTATCTTTCGCGGTTATCGAAATGACATAAATTAGTCGCCAAACCTTATGTTCGCACAAACACTCCATTTTGTCTTACATACAACCGTTCACCGTGCATGTGAGATTATGAATATATGATATGTATGAGTATTTAATGTATAAATATCATAACACAGAAAGGTAATCTGAAGATCATTTATGGATTTTTTTTTTTCTAATTTTTTTTTTTTTTTTTTTTTTTTTTTTTTTTTTTACGTTTTGGTGCATTCAGAGAAAAAAATGCAATATAGAAAAGAAAACAACATCCATGACAAAATGCCAGCAAAATTTACGTCACTGTTTCTTTTAAACTGTTAAACACATATTTACGCATTTCTGTTTACAACTGGTGCCATTAAGTCTCCGCCCTTGATGAGAATTCGGAAAACGTGCCATCACAAATGTCACGTGGTTTCCTGTCGCCAAATGACGCATATTTAGAGTAAAATTCTCACGCGTTTCACACTTTCCACAGTTACATTTTTGTTAATGCACTGGGCCTGTCGATATAATCAAGTCAAACAGCTTGTTTGTGGTTAATTTGTGAACTACAATAACAGAAAGAACATCTTGGCTACAAACTTGTAGTTTCTATAGCAGAACAGAACAGAACAGAACATAATTTTATTTTGACGTTAAACATACAAGTTCATAGTCAATATAAGTAATGATAAAGACATGCTATAGAGATGACAGGTCAGCATTCAATACATAAAAAAACAAACATAAATGAAATGAAAATACAACAATACAAGTGTATACACATACTAATAATACTATTAATGAGAGTGGTTAAAATCTGGTAACGGAGCCTGGAATTGTTTACTGTACTGTAGAATAATATGTTCTCCTTAACTTAAATGCATTTTTATAGTAGCTTGATAGTCGTATTAGTAATTTCTTCTTATTTGTATTAAGTAATTCTATAAATTTCCACATACTTGGACGATTGACATAATAATTTGGAATGTATTTTGATCTTAATTCTTTAAAATAGGGACATATAAGTGTAAAGTGAAATTCATCTTCAATATTTCTTAATGAGCACAAGTCACAAATTCTATCGCTTCTATTTATATTGTTATGTCGTCCTGTTTCAATTTTCAAGTCATGAGCTGATAGTCGTATTTTACTTAAAGTGTTACGCTGTTGTTTATTGTATAAAGTTGTAATATACGCAGATATTTCGTAACAGTTTTTAAGGTTATAAAACATTTGCATAGATGATGAAAGAGAAATACTTTCGTGCCACTTGCTTACATAGATTTCTTTTATTCGGTTACTGAATACGGGCATGAATTTAACTATGTCTACAGACTCAGGATAAAACCATATTTCACTAAAACCCGTACTTTCTAGTAGATGTTTAACTTTGTTTGACCAGTTTTTAACACGGGGATTAGACTGTATTTCAGAGTGATGTTGTTCTATAATGGCAGAGAGTATACAATTATTGCTTTTCTCACTACCAAATAATTTTAACCAGTATTTTATTATGCGTATTTGTCTGCCAATTATCAAAGGAAATCTACCCAGTTCAGCTAATAAGGCTAGTGAGTTTGTTGATTTTTTTACATTTAAGATACGTTTACAAAATTTCCTGTGGACCCTTTCAATATTTTCTGCCTGATCAAATCCCCACACTTCGCAGTTGAAGCTCAAGATTGAACCTATATAACTATCGAACAGATTTAATAATATATTTATCCTACCAATGATTTGAAGTTATAACCAATGGCACAGAATGAGCCTTACGTGCATATATTTTAAATGCCGATAACGCATTTTAACGCTAGTGTACATCAATAAGACGTAATAAAATAAAAAGTTACTTGTTTCCACTTACCCGGCCGACCCTCATTTTTTGTACAGACCCTATTTTTTTTTTATTTATTTTTTTGTAGCATCCGGGCTATTACGGTTGCAAAACACTGTTTCGTCACTTCCTCTTAAAGAAAAAAAAGGTAAAAATGGAAAAAAAGTAAAAAATAAAATAAAAACGTTTAGCCGACTTACCCACACTATTTTTTGGAGATGTTAGTGGAAACGAACAACTATTTTTTTCGCCTTAGAATGTTTCGATTAACGTTATTTGTTTATTCATTTTGATTTAAAATTACTTTGTCTCTTATTAAGTTAACTTTATCATGCACACATACCAATGAGAAAAAAAATTAAGACACTCCCTCTTAAATGTGTATAATACAACCACAACATTGCATCATACACAGACCCTTTGAACACTGTGCCCACCTGTCCCTTGCAGTCGGATCATTACCCAGAGTTGCACTTGTTCAATCAGGGGAGTCGAACGATTTGCTCTCGTCTCGCGTGACAATCGTCCCATAGATACCGCCACGGCTGATTTACGCGCGCTATAGAGGGGAATTTCTACCTTGATCTCAGGAGAGATCATTATAGAAGTTAGTTCACTAAATCATGCAATGTTTTTATATAATTGCTGTAAGCCCTACTTTTTAGCTCAGCCGTGTGAACATTTACAGTTGTATACAAAACATCTTCGACAAATAAGTCTTAATCTCCGATCCATCCCACTCAACGGGGAAAGGACACATGTCATAGTCCATTAATAATCCGGTGTAAATTACAGGTAGGTGGTACTCGGAAGTTGACATTTGTTGGCAGAGCTGCAAAACTCGTACGATGGGTCACGTGATTTTTATCATAACTTCATTTGCATATTTCAGATATAGAAATAGCGAAAGAATGCGATAGTATTCAACTGGAAGATAGTGTGAGAAAACCGAGAGGATTGCAACTGTATATGCTAATCTTTGAAAGGAATGTGACGAAAGTTGTTGAAATTCTATTTTTAGACACCTTTGTTATTGCTGTGGAGTTCAAGGTTGCTGTTCTATATAAAAGCTGCCCGGTATACATTCGTGCCACAAACAGCTGATTGTGTTGACGTACACGCTAGTGCTAATATATCTACATTATGTACATTCAAAAAGGACTGTGGAGTGTGCTCCTGGTTGCTTGGACCCTGGTTATCATAGGTATGAAATATAAACATCTTTATTTTTTTATTTTAAAAGCTGGTTTTTTTTGTGTATCATGAAGGTGTTTTCCTAACATAACGATTTGAATTGACAATCAAATTTACGTTCGTTTCATAAAATTCGAATTCAACCGTTTATGGTTACCCTTAGCGAGGATAATATTGACTGACGTATAACTACATAGGTAGTGTGAAAAATAAAATAGGTGTGTAATAAATTAATACATGAATATGAATATTTTACGACTGTTACATATATACATCAAGGGGGATTTCGTGATAAAAAGGAAAGATATAACAGCTGGCTAAGTGAAGCACCAATAAAGTGACACATGTTCAGTTTTAATGAGTACAGTGGAGCAGTCTCTTCGCATTCACTATAAAGTTCATCTGCTGGGATGTTAACCCTTTCCCTCATAGAGGAAACCATGAAAAGACCTATGCGAACAGCATAAAACCAGATCAGCCTGTGAGTAACTCGCAGGCTGATCAGGTTTTATGCTGTTCGCTGCTCCTCAGTGGTCTGGAAATGAGGACTTTATAATTAAATTTGGTAAGGTTTAACTGTGGTTTTCTGCAGATCAGGCTTTATGTGATACCTACTGAGTGCGTCAAAATGAGTCTATATGAGGGAAAGGGTTAAATTGTAATACCGCTTTTTGTTCAATAGTAGCTTTCAGATGCAAATGATTTCAATGTAGTCGAAATTTTATTAGTCATACATAGTGTACTGTGGTGCAGCTTCTAGACATTGGTGAATGCATAGGTTCACGTAGAGCATTAAGAGTAACTTAGAATAGCACACGTGCAGTGTCACGTACGTTTTGGAAAAAACGTGTGATTGAAAACGTCTTAGATAAATTTAATGGCTTGTGTACAGAAATAGGAAACAATTTTCTATGTAGTCTACAAAATATACGTGAATGATATTTCAAATTTAGTTTTGGTGTTACCAATATTATAAGTCTTATTTTTAACAAATAAACGTGGATTAAAAATAATTAATATTGATAAAGATAATCGCTAGCTGAGTAAAATCTGCCTTGAGAATAAATGACGAGACTTCAGACTTTGTAAATTGATGACCTCCGAGCGTTGTCGTACTAGTTATGCCCCTGTATGCTAAATGGTGTCCTCAGTGTGAGACGGGGCCTACCGATACGGATACGGTAGCCCTTGCTCGATTTTTACATGGATTCAGATTTACCACATAAAAGCTGTCAGAAATGATGGCTCGTTCTCACAGCTTTTAAAGCTGAGTTTGATTTGCTTTGTTTTCGTAAAAATAAGATAAAGAAGAAAAAGTGTTTTTTACGCAGTTTATTTCGATATAGTTTCAGTTTGATAAAGAAATGAGTAACACGAAATGTCACTCCTTATTTTCCCCTTTACTTTGACGATGCATGGTCCAGACAGAGTAATGTGACCATTACGCTTTGCTTGTTTGTTAATCGCATACTTCTGTAATGTTTCAGGGGAAGCATTGGACCCCTACTACATCCCTAGGGCCAAGATACTGACACGGAAAGAAGTGCAGACCAAGTCAGACGGTGATGACTTCATTGTTTCTGCAAGAAAATGTCGCAAGATCGGTGAGAGAGCTGCAAGAAGGCGGATCTCATGTATGGCGGACACCCAGTTTTTCGAAAGCTTGTCGAACCGAGTACATATGTCCCGCCTGAGCGCAGACAGCGAGAGGGATCTGAAAGACCTGGCCTACAGGATCAGCAAGTGTTCCGTTGACTATGCCGCTTACTTTGAGAAAGGTTGTCAGGTCAGATCTAAATATCTTACAGACAGAATCCGATGTCGACGTATGCCGACAAGACGTCAGCGTGCAATATGCAAAGGAGAACTGCGGAGGAGATATCGGTAAGAATAAATATCCAGAACTAGAATGTGAAACCAGCAACCAAACGTTCGAACTTCCGATCGTAGCATCGTTTATTTCCGGATACCCGTACTAACACGAAAATATACGGAATATGACGAGTATGCTATTTCTGTCGTTTGGAAGAGCTTTATGATCTCAACAGGGTTTCAGACCTGCAACTTTTTAAGACGTTTAACAGGCAAATCGAGGATCAATTACGAACGTTTGTACCTAGTTTGATCACAGGGAAGCGAAGTCAGTGTTGCGTTTCCCATGGCAACGAGAGGTGGCATCCAGGACCGGAATGTGACGAAAGCGGCAAAATCCGCTTGACCTTATGCAATTAAAAAAGGACAGATGTGATTTGAGGTTCACTTTACAGTCTCGCCCTGTGTATAACATTCGGCTGTGTATTATACATCCTATTCATCTAGCGTCTTGCATAATATGGTAGACATATGCACATGTCAGACTGACCTGCGCAAGTGTATATTCGTATTTTCTGCTATCCCCAAGAGAACATGACATGTGGTGTGGTAATGCATATTTACAATGGCGAGAGGTCTAATGAAACAATTAACTGTCATTTAAATCACCAGCTGCTCGGTAAAACTTGCTTTAATGTGAGTGTGCCGGAGAATTTGTATAACTGAGATCCGTCTCATTATACCAATTCCTCTCTGTATACATAATACGTTTACGATCTAGATGACGCATTTTCTTCCCGAGATAAGTCCGATCCTTTTGTATATGAGCAGGATAAAGATGGAAAGGCAGATATGAAAAATAAAACACGAAGTACTATTTTTCTACCAAGTTTGTTCACTTACAAAAACTCAAATCTCCGACTTGAATTACTTTTTAATTCATTCGATCAGCTATTATTCTATGCCGCTAAATACTTAATACTTTATTAAAAAAGACACCATTTTGTTTGGTCATTAACCTACATTCCTTGTAAAAACCTACCAGTACTTGTAATATTTTTTTTATTAAAGACGGCTTTCATACAACCTTTTACGTGTGTTTAATTCTTATTGATAGATTTGTTGAATAAAAACATAAAGGTGATAAGAATGTCCTTCGAGGCCTAATCATGTCTTATTTCCCCGAGAAACACGTAACCGCTTGTCTGTCATTCTGTATATGGTCTTAGTGGTATCCTCCTTTTTTTTTATAAATGAGATCAAATAATGTTAAAAAAGTCCGACATGTGTGTATCCAATTTATTACGGTGGCATAAAGGGGACATGAAGATATATTTATATCGCGTGTGCAAACAGATAGCTACTGTTTGCGAACGCTGTGGTTATCGCGTGCGAAAGTGTAATTTACAGCGTTCGCACGCAGTAGCAATCCCATTCACACGCGAGCGCACGCGGTATAAAATATCCCTTTTATGCCACCGTACTTGAGACAGCACCAATACGTTATGCCTAGGTGGTGAGGTTGATAATTCACCAATTTAACCCTTTCCCTCTATAACCATGAAAAGACATATGCGAACAGCATGAAAACAGATCAGCCTGCGAGTAACTCGCAGGCTGATCAGGTTTTATGCTGTTCGCTGCTCCTGCTTTAACTGTGGTTTTCTGCAGATCAGGCTTTATGTGGTACCTATTGAGTGCTTCAAAATGAGTCTATATGAGGGAAAGGGTTAACATGGGTTCGATCCCACATACCTGTTCAGCGTTATATGTGTATCGTCATGTCCGGGTACGTTGGTTGTTTCTCCTCCTCCATACCTAGAATTACGTGTATTTTCTGAAGTGGTCAGATTTTGTTACTATTTTTACTTCCTCATAGGTGATCTGTTACAAGTTCCCGAGGTTTACGAGCATTAATTTTAGTTAAAAACTGCACAGATCTCTGTATTTCGATGACGGAAATGTTAAAAATGTCGAGTAAATATTCCGAAATACCAAATATCATATACTCTCTAAAACAGTATAGAGGTCTTGTGTTTATTTATAAAACTTCCTGTTTGTCTATACTTTAACAGCAATATTCAGTACTTAATCTGTTTGCAAGGTTTGTATCAGGACCTCAACCTATCTTTACCCATGGTTTCTATATCAACAGATAAATCGGTTTACATGTCAAGTTAACGTATATATACACACTACAGTCGTCTCTTACATATGTAACGTTATTGTACTATTTTTATTTGAAAGTATTTTGTTATTGATGATAAAATATGAAAAAATAAAATTACAGAAGAAAACATGTGTTTGTAAAAACATTTCGTGTGTTTGTAAAAACATTTCGATTCCAGTATGTGTGTGTAAGTGTGTGTGCACGTGCATGTGTGTGTGTGGATGTGTATGATAAATAAAATTTTCATAACTGAAGTACAAGGAAAAAGAAACGCAGGGTAAACTTTTGTTTCAGTTTTAAATAGGAAGTATTCAACGGTATTACAGTTTAAATTATTTTGATAAAGATTTTTTTTTCAAACAAAATAAATGCTTTAGAATGAGATGGGGTCTATCATTTGAGGTTTATTGCAAGGTTAGGAGGTAAAAACTTGAGTCTGACTGCTACAGATTCTAGTTATTCCCTGCGTTTCTTTTTCCTTCGAGTATATAACGGTACTGTTCAAGTACTCCTGTCTCGCAACATGTGAACTTGTTCCATGGTTTTAATCGGGTGATGACCTGATAACATGATAACAAAATGCGGACACCTCAGCTTCTGCCAGTAAATAATTTGCCAATCATAATTCTTTAACTACTTTAACAACTAGGTCAACTATCAGCTGATTAAACGGGTGATCTAGCCTGTTCAACAACCGCTTAACATTGGATATCTGCCAAACACTTTATCGCAAACAGTGTTCACAGAGTTACTCCTCTTTACAACCACTGACAAGAGTACACCATTTCTCTCTAAGTAACTTATACTTAAAACATATTTTTTTGTGACATTGCAACTCATTATCAATATAATGAGTTCGCTATGCTAGCTACTTAAGATTAAATAACATGCATTCTCTTAACATACTTTTTAATTCATTCATTGTGCGCAGTTACCAGTAAGAAGAGAAAGCGATGTTATGTTAACAGTAAGAGGTTTAGATTTAACTTTTAGCAGATGGTATTATGATCTTGCTGTATTAACAGTTAGAAAGTCACAAACGAGATTTTCAAAGGAAAATGAAAAATATATGACATGAAATTTGCTATAAAAAAAAATTAAATTTTAAAATTTTTAAAAAAAAAAAATACTTTAGCAAAATATAATAGACATCGATAATGTGGCAATAAAAACGATAAACATATTACAGGAATTTATGGAAAACAATAATGTCATGAAAAATTGCAAGTCAATAAACTGAATTACTACAATCACTTTGTACGTGGACGTCCATCATTTCTAGATGACCGGAAGTCTCTGTAATGGGCCCAGTTCTCCCATTTATAATTGTTTTCATCGAATCTTGTTTTGAACCTGCCCATGTGTCGGCCTCTTTTATTCGTATTTCTGGATCTATGATTGTGTCTTGTTCTATATTCTCGGGTGTTTATGTTAGCATTACTTCTGGTATTCTGCGCAGAGGCATTGCAACATTTCTCCATTTCCACGGTTTCTCTCAATGCGCATGACCGGAAATTCCTCTTAAATTTGTTATGCGCTCTTGGGTTCATCAAATCTTCTGCTTCGGCTGTGATGGACTGAATAAGCCTCATTTTCCGCCGAATGTCTATCTCAGAAAATGATCTTCTTCTACAATCAAAACTGGTTTTCGCGAGGGATTCTCCAAGTTTGCAGCACCCACTTTTTCTACTCGAGGGACCTGAAACAAGGACATTGGTGGGTCTATTATTCTGATTTGGACTTAATAAATTCTAAAATGTTATGTATAAATATTCAAATTTTTTACATATATAAAAATATCACTTGTGTAAACGGCCACCTGCAAGTAACAGACAATCTGTATATAGCAGCCGACTGTAAGATTCCAGTAAATACTATTTAAGCCTTAATATTTCCTCCAGACAACCCCTTTCTCTTACTGCCATGACTGGCTACAATTAAAAACGTTTGACTCTTTATCAGTAAAGTGTCTTTTCTTCGTTTAAATCAACCTTTATTCCAAGTAAAGCAATATATTGACTAAATATATTTTGTTGAGTTGGATTTATTTATCTATCTTAGTAGACATTCCATCATTGTATCATCTCTTTTTTTTTCTAATTTATTGAATATTTGAAGTTATATTTAACTAGGAAGAAGAAAGTAATATTATCTTTTTTTACAGTCAATACGTAGTATTATTTGAAATGTGAATATTAGCTTTGAGTAAATACTTCAGCAATTAATTAATTTGACAATTAACATGTATGTCAGAACAAAGTACGAATTAAATTTCTTATCATGGGTATTCGTGATACGTTAAGAAATAATATTCATCTATATCAAATGATACATGAAATGAATAACGTCTTCGATATGATTATCAGAAATTGTTTTTGTCATTATAAACTGTATCTGATTTCCGTTTCTGAAAAAAAAATCACTTGGTGAGAACTTCATGATTGTATAAGGCCCAATCCCACAATTCAGTATATAAATCTGCTCATCTTGTTAACTTGAGAATGTATCTCCTTTTCTAATCAAACGAAGAGATTGTGGAATCATAACGTACACGTGTGTGAGTGTGCTATCGAAACACGTGATTAATATCGTTATCGACCACGCTGGTATAGTCATTCACGAAGCAACTTAAGCTAAACATCGGTTATTTTAATTTTGATAGAGTATATTTTAGCTTAATCATTCCTAAATTTTCAAAAAATGCCCATAACGGTAGATTTGTGTTTCAGTCATCAGTTTTTGAGTTTAGTTTCAAAGTTTTATACTTCAGAAAATAAATTTGAGAGGATTTATAGGACAATAAAATTAATTTAGAGATGTTTCGTCATTACGACCCATGGACGTAATGTAAACTCTTATTATATTGTTTACAACAGCATTAGTTGTTATATTTAGTTAAACAATACTTCTACCGTTACAGGACAACATTTGTCGTCATATGTCCTGGTTTTAAAATGAAAGTGATGGAGGTCACGGGGTGTTTTTTTTTTTGTTTCATTTCTGTAACAATGACCTTCTTGTTCAATTCCCTTTTCATTTCATATCCCAATTCTCAATTCCATGAAAAATAAAAACTATTACACACTGATACCGTTATCCGTATATTCCGTATAATACTTTCGCTTCTGATATTCATAAACTATTCTCTGAAAAATATTCTATAAAATCTTAGTGTACCATTTATTAGTAACGCCTCTGAGAAATGTCCATAATTATAAAATGCATTATACAAAAATACTTAGGTGCGGTAATAATGATAGATGATTTCAAAATCATATCTGCTTTTGATGAGTGGGTGGTATTGAACTAATCATTCCTTCGATTAAGATTTGTTTGCCGATATCGTAAGCTTGATACGGATGGCTTATTTTATTACAGGAAGAAGCTAAAACTGATAATCTTATAACGTATGAATTCAATACAATGTACATACATGTTATATCAAAATGAACACATCATTGATACTTTTGATGTTATTTTAATGTGCGGTTACTATTCCGGAGTAGTTAAACAATGATGCATACAAGGTTAATTTCAGTCGAACGCCCAAACATTCTATACAGGTAACAGAAATTTAACTCGACTCGACTAATTGAGTTTACCGTCGCTTCGACAGTTTTTCAGTCATATAGCGACGTCCAGCTAATTACAGGTGGAGGAAGACCCCGAATGACCGAAGGCATCCGGGTAGAACCATCAACCTACCGCAAGCCAGCTGGAAGGAAGGCTTCCTCACATGAAAATCCGAATGACCCTGTCGGGATTCGAACCCACGCGGTGAGGGGCTGAGTGAGTGTGAAAGTCAGCGACTTTACCCTCTCGGCCACGGAGGCCCCGAAAAGAAATTTACATAAGACTTATTATATTAAGTGTGTATAATCAAATTTTATGTTTAACAATTTCCAGTTCATTACTACAGGAAAGACTGCTTGTAACAACTATTGTGTGTCACCTGTTCCAGAAAGCCAACAAAAAAAAAGTTTTCATAATTTTAAAGTGGCAACCATCAAAGAGTTATCTTTTAGCTGGCTACTTACAGACGAGGCCTCTTGTTTTCCTTGACAAGTTGCTTAAGAAAAGTTTAAATTTGGTCCAAATCTGCTACTAAATTACCGCCCCCGCCCCCTCTGTCACATGCAAAGCAATACTATCAGTACCATTTAGGAGTACCTTTATTTTTTTTTTATCATTCATATTACATTATGTTACATTATTGATCAATCTTTATGTCAAAGGTCACTGTTTGTAGTTCTGAAACAAAGGGGGATTGACGCGAAAGGTGGGTCATAAATCACTTTATATAATATCTGAAACAGCAAATGTGCTAGTCTAGACCGACTACATCTGAAATGCCATGAACTATTAACAATGCCTTTGAATGTTATTTGCGGTTGCATCATGAGTATAATGTTGATGCAAATTTTCAAAACAGAGTTGCGAATTGGGCATTTTTGTTTCAGCTTATCCATTCATAAATAACAACTGTTATACGAAATGTCAATGTGGAATATATTTACGGACTAGCACAGAATCCTAGCATCTACTTTGCCTTCATATGTTTTATAAAGACATTTAGATATAGCTAGCTCCGGGCGTTTTTTATTTACATGGACTTACCCGCGGGCTGTGCATCGGCCGCCCCGCTTCCGTCAGTCACATCTTCTTCATCCGCATGGGTTGCTTCACCCACACCCACGTCTCGCACTGACCGTCGCAGTCTGGCAACTCGCCGGGCAAAATCTCCTGTGTCAATAATAAACATAATAATTCTAATTATCCTTTCATTCTTTTTTCTTTTGCATTCACATCGACCGTGTGATGATATTTTATTGTTTATATGACAAGAAACTGTAAATTACGTCAATATCTATACTGTCTGTCTGTCTTTAATAAGGAATAAACTTATAAACATTAGATTTTAACATAAATGTATAAGTTTTAGGCAGTTTTCAAAACAACAACAGCATCAGTAAGTACTCTTTGTTCAATATCCTAGTTGTGTATCCGTTTAATTCATTTGTCAAAGACTCAAGCCACTGAATGATGCTGATAAAAAACAAAACAGCTCAAGCATAGAAACTACTTGTGGGTATACAGAAATACAAACGGGTTACGGGAGCGGAGATCGTGGGTTCGATCACCGGTCGCGACTTACCAAAGTCGTAAAAAATGGTACTGGTATATAATAAAAGCTCCCTTGCTTGTCGCTCAGCATATAAGGGTTGTTCTAGTACTGCTTGGTCCGGTGTAAGGATAATGTGACTGGTTTTGGTATCATGCCGCATGTCTACGGTGTGATACGGCAGTGTGGCAGCGTTATATCTGTCTCAAGTAGACGTCGTCTCCAAATGACTGAACTGCTGTCGGTGGGACGTTAAACCCATTTAACAAACAAGCAAACGAGTACTTTTCTTAGGTATTCAGAACTTATTCGAGTACAGAAAAGAAACGGATTACTCAAGACTTACTCGAATGTGTGTGTGTGTGTTCAACATTTATACTCGAGTTGTATAAACTGTGCCGACATACATCATGCATTGAGGATGACAAGTTGACCTTTAAGTCGAGGGTAATTCAGAAGAACAGTTTAATAAAGAAATAACTTACCTAGCTTTAAAGCACTGGAATCCGTTCGAACGGCTAGGAAACACAATATCAGCAAATAGTATATTTTCATTTCCGTTAATTTTAAAACTACAAATTATTAAACACTATTCAAATGTGACACACTTTCTTGCGATCGCGTATCGGAGTACTATGGTGTTATCACGACTCGATTAGTTTGTTGTTGATCAACCGTCATCTATATATACATGTCGTCCCCATACTGGGGACATTCTGCGGGTCGTTCGACTCTCAAGGGCATGCGCAGTCGCAGAACAGTAGGCGCGGATGTGGCTTGCGGTTGCCTCAGCCCATGTGCACCCAACTGAACACAATGTCACGTATTTACTCACGCGTTCCAACATGAAATATTTGCTCCTCCGCTGTGAAATGATTTCGTCATCTTTCAAAAAAAAAGTCATACGATTTCGTTTCCAATAAATTATAATCACGTGACTGTAAATATTGAAATTACATTAACAGTGTGGGTGTCAATTATAGTCCAATTGAATTATTTCACACACTATTGTATTTCGCAAACATTCAATTCATAGAATTCGCTTTATACTTTCTAACAGGAGTGTTTAAGATTCACTAATAAACAGAGGCTCGGTATCCAGCGGATCTGATTGAGGTAAAAATGGCTATGGATGTTCCTGCCACACGCAGTTCTGTGTTCAGTTTTCAAAGCAATTTGAAATTTATTTTCATCTAGTTTGCCTTAACGAGCGATGACACGATTCAAATGCTTTTATCGGGTATATACAGTAAAATAATGCGATTTTACAAAGAGCGACACAAGGAGCAATTTTCCGAGCATTGTGTCTATTTAAAAAAAAAGCCCTGAGAAAAAAAAGTCAGAATCAGAGAGAAAATATTTTCGTTTTCCAAGACTTGCGATTTTACGAGCATGGCATTTGGACCACCAGACCTGGGAATATGCTATGTTATTGTACATTTATAGTTTTATATTTGTTTCAAAGTGCTGGGGTTATGTCACCCAGTAATATGACGCGGGTAGCATGTCGTGGACCGCTGATATCAATTCATTGATTGTTTCTTGTTCCTCCCATATAGAAATAAAAATAAAACTGTTACCTGGTACCCGAGAAAAAAAAATTTACAGAACATTTTTTTTAATTTTTTTAGATCTTGGTATTTTCAAATCAAACTGTTAAGTAAAACTCGATAAGTATTATTTTTGTTTTGATATGTATTCTGTTAATATTAAATTTAACCACACAACGCGTTCTACTCTATCATACCCGACGATGTTCGTGTATTATTGCACCTGGTTATTTTATTAAGATACCGTATTCAACCTGATTTCCCTTATCTCACTGTTTTTGTATGAATGACATTTTGATATTTAACTTGGTTTCAAAGGTATTTCATACCTAAAATAACACTTGGTTGCCTGTTATACCCCCGAAAGAGTCTCAAACAAGTGTTGTTTTGTTTCTTATCAGTGCAACATGTCTTGCATGAATATCGGATTATTGTGGGCGTGCTGGTGGTTATTCTGTTGCACATGTGTGACGTCAGCAGACTGTAACACCGCGGGACGTACGTGTGATGACTGCCACCAAGGGAGGGATTGTGTCTGGTGCAAAGACCCGGTATCTGTCTGTCTTTCTGTCTGTTTGTCTCTCTGTCTCTCTCTCTCTCTCTCTACATGTCGATTAATCGATACCTATCTACCGATTTATCTATTATTCTTGCAAGCTAGTCCCTAAGTTTTCGAAAGTTAACTCCATACTTTGAAATAAAATGTTGAACTCAAGATATGACCCACCTATTAGTTTCAAAGGCGTATAAAAGGGGTTGGTGTATGATGTGAGTAATTTTCGAGAAATTGAAACCTGGAATCGTTTCTGATGAGCGGACTGTTAACCTAAGTATATGTATTTTCGACGTCTGAACGGTCATATTACGTATAACATTGATCGTTCGTCCGTCCGTTAGCAGAATCTTATGATCGAAACTTTTAAAATGTAAGAAAGTTTTTGTTAAACACACACACACACACACACACACACACACACTTTTGCGATGAGGCTGGATTATTTTGTATGCACATGCCTTTAAAAGAACATTGCCCTTTGTTACTTTTCTCATATAATTATGTAAGCAGAACTCCTCTCCTTGCACTGCTGGAAGGATTTGGTTCACACTCGCCCACTTTTCTTCATATGTGGCTTTGAATGAAGACACTAATGTTACAATATGTTTCATATACATATCATGTGGCACAGTCTGGAATAAATATTGTTTAAACAAATCTATGGCTACAACTGAACCACGACTTCATCACGGTCTATTATTGAGCCACTCGCTCCATCCGGTTGATGTGTTCTTTCCATAATACACTTTTTTCTGTTTCAAGCTTATATCTGACTTAACATAAACTGTTACAAACTGTCAATGTGATATCACTAGGCTAGACTGTAAGATATGAATATGTTTCAATTATCTTATATGTTAAATAATCAGTTTTGTTATTGTTTGGTTGATTGTTGTATATATTATGTACTGCCGCCATTCTTTTTACCACATGGATATTATGACGGTGTGGTTTAGATACACTTTGAAAGTTCTTAGTCCGCGGTAGAGTCAACTGCCTCTGTGGGCTTTTAGAGGAGCCGGTATGAACCCCCTACTTGTATAGTACTCCTATTATAATTTGACACTTTTCTGGATGATAAATAATCCTAAGATCATGTAGCTTCAAGGTCATTCTCTTCATTTTCATTTGCCAAAAATTTTTTTTGTTTTTCATTCAATTACTCGTCCATGTATGTGCAAACATAAACGAGTGTATACAATCTTAGAAATAATACATTTAATGAAATGTTGAAAGTATTTCGAAAGATCACTTGTTAACCTTGCTCGTTTTTATTAGATAATTATATGTTAATCATACTTAAACCAACAGTTATTTGAAAATGGCGGTCGTTGTGATACGAGGGAGAAATTGTTGCTGTCAGGATGCAGGGAGAAACACATGATCAAAATGACGCCATCTGTGACTATTCACCAGGTATGACGACCTGCACGGTTCATCAGTAACTGTCGCCTTATATAGAAATTTCGTGTGTCATCACACCTAGTGCAAAATAAAATTAAGGCAATTATAAAGCTCATGAGCTCCAAATGTGTTTGTTCAATAAAATAATGATAACAAAAAAGTGAAGGTCACACACACACACACACACACACACACACACGTGCAAGGCATAAATCAGCAAAGAAACTTACCTGTCCGTTTATATACTTGTAGAGAGTTGGTAACACAGTTGAATACATTTATATCTGAGGGTAAAATTAAATAATGTTGAACCAAAATCGGTTGATCTCAACTTGAAACAAATGTGTACAGTTTCAAAATTTACAGAATGCCAGAAAATGAATATTGTCAGATTAACATATTATACAATGAAAATTAACTTATATATTTGCCATTTTTTTTCTAAACCGTCACGAGAGAGACGACCGTCACTGTATATCATAATTTCGGGTCTTTTACAGGCAGAACCTCTTCAAGACTCTATACTTATAGATCCACAAAAAGCTGCCGTCCAGCTTCCTAACAGTGAGTCTGTCATAACTGTCGTACATGTGTACACTCAGTGGTGTACTATTATATATATCATAAAATCGACAAAAGAATTTAGTGCATGCAGCCAGTTTTATTTTAAGTTTTCATTTCCATCATCACCAGAAGAAGCAGCAATGGCAGCATTGCAATAAAACATAACTCTCATTATTATAATTTTATATCCATTATAATACTCGCAATCGCTTTCATCATCGACGGTATTTTAATGCCTTTTTCAGTTGGCCAGTGAAAAAGCAATGACAATGACTATGCGGTGAACATTTTCAGACGAGTCACGGATCTAAGTAATGGAGTTTGGCACCTGGCCCCGTGTTCTCTAAAATAAAAATCGCACTTACATATGATTTTCATATTTATACACAAAATATGCCCATTAGTTTCTATAGGGATTTGAGTATCATACTCAAATCAATCTGAGCCCGAGATCGTACTTAGTATTTTCGAAAGCACAGGGCCTAGTTAGATCCATAAACAACTATATAGATAGGATTTCATTGGCAACATTAAAATGTGTCGAGCTCCAGTGGTCCAATTCCGTTATCGTTACAAGTATCATACACATATAGAGCTCTGTAATACATATTTTATATCATTTAAAGAATCAAATGGCAGTTCCTGTGTATGTAGTGCCGGTACTCGTATGAGCTTGACCCAGTTGTTCACCCAGTTGACCTCAGCGCCCTTTTGTACCCCAGTCTGTTATTCGAGAGGAATAGGTTACTCTTAATTTATGACATCTTATTAAAAATCAATGACCCTGCCATTTCAGACGAGGCAGTTGAAATAAGAATCCGGCTGCTTGTTCCTTCCGATTTTACCAGGAAAGTAAGTATTGATCATTGGTATATCATCATCATCATCATCATCATCATCATCATCATTTCTATAATTTTTCTTTAATTGTGTGGTATTCATTAAAAAAAAGAAGAAATAATTATTTCAATAAATCTGTCTCTTGAAATAGTATGCCAGAACAGAACATAGCATTATACATCTCTTTCATTTAGACTAATAACAAAAAGGGCTTAAGGATGATTGAATGTCCGAGTATCCATGACAATATCTTCCCACCCTTTAACGTTTCACCATTATTTTATTGGTTTTCACATCTACTGATTTGACGATCACAAAATGTTTTAGGGTATAAATAATTTTATTTTAATATTAGAAACAAATTTACTAAGAGGAATAAAAAAAAAGAGAGAAATACAAACTAAACGACTCAGTTATATCAATTTTCTGACTTGATCACTTCATTCCAGAGCCGGTTGACCGTTAAAGTTCGACATAGCAAAAGTATTCTTGCACAGCTAATTCCTGACGAAAGCCTTACTGTGTAAGTTGAGTACCAGTCGTTCTGTATGTATATAACTAATATTCGTTTGGCCGTTATTAGTTCATAGGTGATCAATCTTCTACTATGCTTGGTCCGGTAGATGGCATCCTCTAATATGCTTGGTCCGGCATTCTCTTCTATGATAGTTCCGGTAGGAGGCATCCTCTTCTTTGATAGGTCCGGTAGGAGACATCCTCTTCTATGATAAGTCCGGTAGGAGACATACTCTTCTATGATAAGTCCGGTAGGAGACATACTCTTCTATGATAAGTCCGGTAGGAGGCATCCTCTTCTATGATTGGTCCGGTAGGATACATCCTCTTCTATGATTGGTCCGGTAGGAGACTTACTCTTCTATGATAAGTCCGGTAGGAGACTTACTCTTCTATGATAAGTCCGGTAGGAGACATACTCTTCTATGATAAGTCCGGTAGGAGGCATCCTCTTCTATGATAGGTCCGCTAGGAGGCATCCTCTTCTATGATAGGTCCGGTAGGAGGCATCCTCTTCTATGATAAGTCCGGTTGGAGGTATCCTCTACTATGATAGGTCCGCTAGGAGGCATCCTCTTCTATGATAAGTCCGGTAGGAGGCATCCTCTTCTTTGATAGGTCCGGTAGGAGACATCCTCTTCTTTGATAGGTCCGGTAGGAGGCATCCTCTTCTTTGATAGGTCCGGTAGGAGGCATCCTCTTCTATGATAGGTCCGGTAGGAGGCATCCTCTTCTATGATAGGTCCGGTAGGAGGCATCCTCTTCTATGATAGGTCCGGTAGGAGGCATCCTCTTCTATGATAAGTCCGGTAGGAGACATCCTCTTCTTTGATAGGTCCGGTAGGAGACATCCTCTTCTATGATAGGTCCGGTAGGAGACATCCTCTTCTTTGATAGGTCCGGTAGGAGGCATCCTCTACTATGATAGGCCCTGTAGGAGGCATCCTCTACTATGATAGGTCCGCTAGGAGACATCCTCTTCTTTGATAGGTCCGGTAGGAGGCATCCTCTACTATGATAGGTCCGCTAGGAGACATCCTCTTCTTTGATAGGTCCGGTAGGAGGCATCCTCTACTATGATAGGCCCTGTAGGAGGCATCCTCTACTATGATAGGTCCGCTAGGAGGCATCCTCTACTATGATAGGTCCGCTAGGAGACATCCTCTTCTATGATAAGCCCGTTAGGAGGCACCCTCTTCTATGATAAGTCCGGTAGGAGGCATCCTCTTCTATGATAAGTCCGGTAGGAGACATCCTCTTCTGTGATAGGTCCGGTAGGAGACATCCTCTTCTATGATAGGTCCGGTAGGAGGCATCCTCTTCTATGATAAGTCCGGTAGAAGACATACTATGCTATGATAAGTCCGGTAGGAGGCATCCTCTACTATGATAGGTCCGCTAGGAGGCATCCTATTCTTTGATAAGCCCGTTAGGAGACACTCTCTTCTATGATAGGTCGCTAGGAGGCATTCTCTTCTATGATAAGTCCGGTAGGAGACATCCTCTTCTGTGATAGGTCCGGTAGGAGACATCCTCTTCTATGATAGGTCCGCTAGGAGGCATCCTCTTCTTTGATAGGTCCGGTAGGAGACATCCTCTTCTATGATAAGTCCGGTAGGAGACATACTCTTCTATGATAAGTCCGGTAGGAGGCATCCTCTACTATGATAGGTCCGATAGGAGGCATCCTCTTCTTTGATAAGCCCGTTAGGAGACACCCTCTTCTATGATAAGTCCGGTAGGAGACATCCTCTTCTGTGATAGGTCCGGTAGGAGACATCCTCTTCTATGATAGGTCCGCTAGGAGGCATCCTCTTCTTTGATAGGTCCGGTAGGAGACATCCTCTTCTATGATAAGTCCGTTAGGAGACATCCTCTTCTATGATAAGTCCGGTAGGAGACATACTCTTCTATGATAAGTCCGGTAGGAGGCATCCTCTACTATGATAGGTCCGATAGGAGGCATCCTCTTCTTTGATAAGCCCGGTAGGAGACATCCTCTTCTATGATTGGTCCGGTAGGAGACTTACTCTTCTATGATAAGTCCGGTAGGAGACATACTCTTCTATGATAAGTCCGGTAGGAGGCATCCTCTTCTATGATTGGTCCGGTAGGATACATCCTCTTCTATGATTGGTCCGGTAGGAGACTTACTCTTCTATGATAAGTCCGGTAGGAGACTTACTCTTCTATGATAAGTCCGGTAGGAGACATACTCTTCTATGATAAGTCCGGTAGGAGGCATCCTCTTCTATGATAGGTCCGCTAGGAGGCATCCTCTTCTTTGATAGGTCCGGTAGGAGACATCCTCTTCTATGATAAGTCCGGTAGGAGACATACTCTTCTATGATAGTCCGCTAGGAGGCATCCTCTTCTATGATAAGTCCGGAAGGAGGCATCCTCTTCTTTGATAGGTCCGGTAGGAGACATCCTCTTCTTTGATAGGTCCGGTAGGAGGCATCCTCTTCTTTGATAGGTCCGCTAGGAGACATCCTCTTCTTTGATAGGTCCGGTAGGAGGCATCCTCTACTATGATAGGTCCGCTAGGAGACATCCTCTTCTTTGATAGGTCCGGTAGGAGGCATCCTCTTCTATGATAAGTCCGGTAGGAGGCATCCTCTACTATGATAGGTCCGCTAGGAGGCATCCTATTCTTTGATAAGCCCGTTAGGAGACACTCTCTTCTATGATAGGTCGCTAGGAGGCATTCTCTTCTATGATAAGTCCGGTAGGAGACATCCTCTTCTGTGATAGGTCCGGTAGGAGACATCCTCTTCTATGATAGGTCCGCTAGGAGGCATCCTCTTCTTTGATAGGTCCGGTAGGAGACATCCTCTTCTATGATAAGTCCGGTAGGAGACATACTCTTCTATGATAAGTCCGGTAGGAGGCATCCTCTACTATGATAGGTCCGATAGGAGGCATCCTCTTCTTTGATAAGCCCGTTAGGAGACACCCTCTTCTATGATAGGTCGCTAGGAGGCATTCTCTTCTATGATAAGTCCGGTAGGAGACATCCTCTTCTATGATAGGTCGCTAGGAGGCACCCTCTTCTATGATAGGTCCGCTAGGAGGCATCCTCTTCTTTGATAAGCCCGTTAGGAGACACCCTCTTCTATGATAGGTCGCTAGGAGGCACCCTCTTCTATGATAAGTCCGGTTGGAGGCATCCTCTTCTATGATCGGTCCTGTAGGAGACATCCTCTTCTATGATAAGCCCGTTAGGAGGCACCCTCTTCTATGATTGGTCGCTAGGAGACATCCTCTTCTATGATAGGTCCGGTAGGAGACATCCTCTTCTTTGATAAGCCCGTTAGGAGGCACCCTCTTCTATGATAGGTCGCTAGGAGGCATTCTCCTCTATGATAAGTCCGGTAGGAGACATCCTCTTCTATGATAAGCCCGTTAGGAGGCACCCTCTTCTATGATTAGTCCGGTAGGAGACATCATCTTCTGTGATAGGTCCGGTAGGAGACATCCTCTACTATGATAGGTCCGATAGGAGGCATCCTCTTCTATGATAAGTCCGGTAGGAGACATCATCTTCTGTGATAGGTCCGGTAGGAGACATCCTCTACTATGATAGGTCCGGTAGGAGGCATCCTCTTCTATGATAAGTCCGGTAGGAGACATACTCTTCTATGATAGGTCCGCTAGGAGGCATCCTCTACTATGATAGGTCCGCTAGGAGGCATCCTATACTATGCTTGGTCCGGTAGAAGGCATCCTCTATTATGATCGGTCCGATAGAAGGCATCCTCTATAATGATCGGTCCGATAGAAGGCATCCTCTAAAATGATCGGTCCGATCGAAGTCTCCCTCTTCTATTATCGGCCCAGTAGGTTTCCACTACTATGATAGGTCCAACAGGAGGCATCCTTTCCTGTGATTGGTATGGCCGGTCCGGTAGGAAGCTTCCTTTCCTATTGTTTTTCTGGTAGAATTCTCTCTAATATGATCACCCCAGTAGGAGGCTCCTTCCCTTATAATCGTTCCGGTAGGAGGCTCTCTTTCTTTTGATTGCTATGATCGGTGCTCCCTTTCCTATGATAGCTCTGATAGGAGGCTGCCTCTTTCTTATTGCTGTTCTAGTAGAAGGCTGCATCTACCAAAATCGGTTCAACAGGAATCTCTCTTTTACTATAACAGGTCCGGTAGGAGGCTCGGTCTAGCAGAAAGTGTCATTTACATTGGTTGATATGGTAGAATGATTCCTCTCCTATGGTTGCTCTGGTAGGAGGCTCCCCCTACTATGATCGCTTCACTAGGAGGCTCCTTCTACTATAATCGGTCCGGTAGAAGACCCCTTCTTCTATGATCAGGAGGGTCACTCTACTGTGGTCGGTCTAATGGTTAGTTCGACAGGAGATTCTATCTTCTCTGAATGGTCCGATTGGAATTTCCATCCATCCTCTACGGATGATTCGGTAGCACCTGTTGATGTTGTACATTCCATATATTTAAACATTTCACAAAGTGAAAATAAAGAGTGCATGTATACATCAATATAACAATATGTTTTGCTGCCGCTCGGTGCGTCCATGTGTTCAGTTGTTTTGTTACTGCACTTGATCCCTTCTGTATCATTTATGTCCGCCCAGTTTATCTCATATTATTGAATGCTTTTCGATGGATTATAGAGAAATAGCAATAAATTTAAAATAGTAATATCACTGTATTACCATTTTTATAACTTTCATTGATTCGTAAAATGTTAATTTTGCAAGAGTCTTGAATAATTTTGTCTCGATATTTCAATAAAAATTCTTCAAGAAATACTTGAAAGAAAGGACAATTACAGAATTCCTATGTGTTCCTTTATTGGAATACTTTTCAGACCGAATAACTATTTGGGACTCCACACAGTGAATACAGTTACGAAGTGTAAAGTGTGACAGAGAAGCATTAAATAAAAAGGAAAAAGGAAAAAAAAAGTTGGTTTCAGTGAAATATCATTTGAATTCTTCTCGTGAGGAAAAAAAATCCTCTTCACTCGATGAATTGAAAATGACATTCCATTGAAATCAACAATTATCCTCTATTTATTGTATTTAGTGGTGGCAGTGAGATGAAGGTTGTCGGTAAATAAAGGAGGATATTTATTTGAAAGTTCCATGCTCGAGATCGGTTACAACTCCTGTCACTTAACAAAATAAGTAAGGTAACTGTTAGATACTCTTATTCACTTCTGTTGCCTTTAGTTTAAATAAAACAGGTTCTGTTCTATATCATATCCAGTGTAAAGAGCCGAAAACCTCGTCCAGAAAAACTTACAGTTAAAAGACTAACAGCCAACACAGTCGTAAGTAATTGACACATAATGTATTACATGCAAATATTTGTAATTATGAGTCAAAATAGTAGACAGGCAAATAGAAAAAAGAAGACGAAATACAAGAAGATGATGGGCAAACAAATAGAGAGATGTGTCAAAACTATATTATTTGAATAGTTGTGTCTATCTAATATGTGCGTTTAACTTATGATATGTACCTTCGAATGAATTAAGTTACCTGTGTTCTCCGTAAACATACATACATGTACAATGATATATAGATCACCAAAAGTAGCATACTGGTAGCGAGGGCCTCCCTGGCCGAGAGGGTAAAGTCGGCGATTTTTACACTCACTCAGCCACTCACCGCGTGGGTTCGAATCCCGGCAGGGTCATTCGGATTTTCATGTGAAGAAGCCTTCCAGGTGGCTTGCGGTAGGTCGGTAGTTCTACCCGGATGCCTCTGTGCATTCGGGGTCTTCCTCCACCTGTAATAGCTGGTCGGCGCTATATGACTGAAATACTGTCGAAGCGACGTCAAACCCAAACAGTGAAGTCAAGTCATACTGGTAGCATACATTTGTTGACAGTTTCGAACTTGACACATGCTTCATTTTTCAGGTAATCATCCGACTGAAACTAGAGACTGCCGAGTGTGTCTCGGCGAAATCAAAGTATGAAATACATATTCATCTCATTCATTTATTGTCAAACTGTTACCTGAATGGTATTTCTTCTATTAATATAAAAGTTTGAAAGGTTGACTTTGAAATTGTTCGACATACGCTTCATTAGGAGCAGTTTAGCTATGCGTTTGTTTCTGTTTACAAAACAAAATATCTAATCAAAGTAAAACACATACAAACATAGCATAACTGATATAATTGCATTTTTATACATTATAATTATATAGCTTACTTAATTTCAGGCTACAGTGTATCTTGATGCGTATTTATTATGTTTCTGATGCTTCAATGTTCGTCCTGACCTGATACATGTTCGGATATTTAGATTACCTTATATTTCTATCAGGGTGCGCGTGCTCACGTCCAGCACAAGAAAAGCCAAGTTGGTAATAAAACTAACCCAGTCCTGCGGATGTACATGTCGGGTGAGTAACATCAGGCGCTGCATGTATAAACTTAAATCCTTGTGAAAATGTTTATTGATCAATAGAAATTGGTATTCTTACCAATATGTATATATAGTTTGGTCGTATTAAAATTGACCGCTTAATACAGGCTGGCCACTTAATACAGGCGGCGGCTAATACATGATCAATTGTATGCATACATTGGTATAAATGGTTGTTCTTAAGATAATGCTATTCCAAGAAGGTATGGTGGATGTCAAAGAAGGTCACTCACTAAAACAATGAATCAAAGTATTGTTTTGTGGAGGTTTACTTACAAGTAGCTTAGTGATGCTGTATCTTACCTTCTGTTAGAACTCTAGAAGAAAAGAACATTACTGGTACTAGAGATGATATATTTTACTAGTTTAATGGTTAAATTGATTTATTCTCTTGCTGACGTACGAGTTGATTGTCCAGGACAGGGAAAGTCGCTCCAGGAAGTGTTCCTTTGTCGGGGAGTATGTTTGTGGAATATGTCGGTGTCCCGACGGATACGACGGGAGCAAATGTGAGCACAAAATAGACGAGGATGAAAGTCGCTCTTGTCGGTATGTAACAATGGGCTCATGTTTCAATACGATAACCAAAGAGGCTGGTAAAAGTTCGTGTTGATTCGTGATTTTGTTCATGGTGAAAACACATTGAAACAAGTGCATTGGTCATCTACATATACCGCAAGTGTATGTAAGAATGCATCTAGAAAAAGAGATTTCTTGAAATAATTTAGAAGATTAAATATCATATTGAATGGGTAATCCGGAATAAGTATTATAATATACGTTTGTTTAAACCAAAACTCGATAAGAGATGACTATGCCCAATCAAAAACCATCATACATATGTATATATTTTATTAGTTTTGCTTAACCTTCCTAACAGAATGTACTTGTTACATGGTAGGTAGATGGTGCAGGTATAGAGCTGCTTCACTCCAATATCACGTCGTAGACAAGTGACACGATACAACTGTTACACTATCCTGACACTGGGCCAATTTGTTCCCGGAACAAGCCTCATATGCTTAGTGTCTATGCCAGTGTCATATGCAGGATCGAACCTTCAGTCTGGACCGCTCCAGGGGGAGAATGCTCATACTTCTCGGACAGCGGTGTTGACATTCTTCTAAGTCCCCGACTTGTCAGCGGCAAGTTATGGCTTCTAGGATAGAATGTGCAAATGCACAAGCCTCAACAATGGAATCCGGGAGTATAAAGCTCGTTAAATTTATTTTGGACAACCCCACTTTTGGGTTATGCAGTCTTCGAAAATCTTTGCAAGCATTGGAAATTGGGTCAAACAGTTTTATTATTATCTAAATTTTCAGCTGAATTGGGACGTAAATCAAGAAAAAATAGACACAGGAACAATATAGCAATTTATTTTTCTGTTACCAAGGGCAACAGAAAACGCTCCTGTTTGTAGCGGTGCCGGCGAATGTGTAGATGGCGCATGCATCTGTCACAGACATCTTGCCGGGCAGTATTGTGAGTGTGACGACATGGCCTGCAGTTACTACAATGATTTGATATGTGGAGGTACTTCTTTAACCTAGTCAGATCCTTTGACCAATGATCTGGTCCTAATAAATGTTCTTTACACAGGGGATATAAATAGAATATATTTCATTAAGGGTACTTAAGGGAACCACCAAACTAACGGCGTAAACTTACCGAAGTTTATTTTTTCAATATTGGTGAGAAATATTTGTTTCTATATTTTCCTATGCCTGAAATACTTTGCAATTCACATGAAATTAAAGCACTCTTTTTCAAAAGTTTCCTTGCTAGGCGCTCAGCGTTTAGGGATAGTTCACGGTGTCTTGATAAGGCAGCACCATATCAGTCTCATGTAGGGCCTATAAACATCGGTGTAAGGGCATCCTGTGTCAAATTTAAATTTGCCCCAGATCAAATAAATTGTATTATCTGAATATTGTCACATGACATATCGCATAATGTCCTTGACAGTGACAATAATTTAGATACGAGTAATTACTCACGTGTCTTAATAACGTGCTGCTTATTTGAATTTCGTATGAATTAGGACTATAAGTTCATAAAGTTTTGATTCATAGATCAAATGTATTCTTTACACCGATTAGGAAACAAATATTTAAAGCAGCTCGTTCATAGATGATCAGTAGAAATTAAGATAAATAAAATTCTACTCTCCTTTGTTACTGTTGATGAAGTCTTTGTTTTCTGACAAATAAACTCGGCAACTGAAGGTCACATTACACGGAAAATCACTATTTTCGTAGAATACGGTATCCATATCTTGCGGTACCACGTTACATGGTACGCTAGATGTATTCACCAAGTCAGGGTAGCGATATCAGAAGTTTAACCTACGAATTTAGTGCATGCGCGAAAAGTGAATGTGATGAGCCAAGTGACAGCAAATGAAAATAGAAAATCTAACTAAATGGTTTTATAATTCTAAATATGATTTCAATACCGATTGAAAAGGTATTGCCGGTGTTGGGGAAACCAACCTTTATATTTAAAATAACGGATGGTTGCATTGGGTATTCTAGTCATTTTAGGAAATTTTGTCTTCTTGAGATATAGAAATGTCTCAATGCGACAAATGACATGATACCCAGTGGATCTGTCCTAACACTGGGCCACTATCAAAATATCATAAACGCAATGCACACGAGATATTTTGGTCGCATTCTTTGTGCCCATGGGACCGGTCTTGAAAAAACAAAAGAAAATTATACTGTCATGATGCAGGTCACGGTCGGTGCATGTGCGGTCAGTGCGTGTGTGACCCGGGTTATACCGGGGATGCCTGTGATTGCACCATTTCCACACATGAATGTCTGGATGGTAATGGGGTAGGTCCTATATTTACGTAAGACAAAGGTCCGATTTTACTTTTCTATCTCTTTTTTAAAGACAGAAAGAAATGTTATCAATTTGTATTTGTGGTACACTAAAGGAACATTTTGGCTGACAATGGCATACTAATAAGCATGGTCCGTAAGTGTTTTCGAACAGATTTGTTCATTTGAATTTCTTTTCTTTGAAAGAGATATTAATGTTAGAATTTTGTTAATCTAATTCCTTAAATGCAATTTCTTTTCTCAAATTACGTTTCCATTTCATATTAAAAGGTAACATGCATGGTATATAACGAAAAGTCATCTATGTCATTTTGAAATCGTTTATTAAAATGTTATTAAGATTACAGTGCTCAGTTATGGTATATTGTAAAAGCGCGCAGATGAAAATTTACTCCATAGCCTCTTATCGTGCTGGGTTCGAACCCTGGACGTAACATTAGGATTTTTTTTCATGTGAGGAAGCCATCCAGCTGGTTTGCGGTAGGTCGGAGGTTCTATCCACCTTGGATCTTCCTCCACTTGTAATTAGCTGGATATCGTTATTAAACACTGTCAAAGAGACGGTTAACTTCCTCATAACTACAACAAACCTACCATTGCAAAGGGAAGTGTTGAGTCTGTAGTACTTCCATCACGTTTTATCAAAATATGTTACTATTCATCAATAAAATACATACTAAACTTTCATTTACTGACATTTATTTGCCACCAAAATAGCGGATCTGTGGCGGTAAAGGGGTATGCAAGTGCGGAGTTTGCCATTGCCGAAAGAAGTACTATGGTGAGAAATGTCAGATATGTTTTGATGTAAGTTTCTTTTCTCATACGTCGGACAGTCCAGACGTTCTAGTGAGAACATTTTAGCTCGACTAAGCTTTTTTACTTACCCTCACGTCGGCGTCGGCGTCGGCAAACAACTAACCAACATGCATATATCTTAGTAACCAGCTAGGGTGCTATGCCTTCGCTGGCATTTAACAAAAAAAAAAAGATAAATCTTGGCCAAATCTAGAGGGAATTACTGCTGTCCATTTTGGTCTAAGAAACTCCAAGGTTAGAGTTTTGCATGTCACATACTAACATGCTTATGTTTCAGCATACAGTCATGGGATTGAATATAACATGAAGTAGTTCAGGGGCATCAGAACATCAAGTTAGATAACTCCTGACTGAATTTATTAATAAGTACGGTCCCTTTTAAACTTAGAAATTTTAATTAAGTGTTTGTGTACTTGAATTTGGTCACTGTTTTCCATGTAATATACTATATTGCATATATATTTTAACCAGATATGTTTATTGATTTAATACTTCAATAATCCCTTCAATAATATTAAACAAACAAGTCAGATAACTATGACCAAATAACTGCACCTTATGGCCATTTTGGAGTTAGCTACCATGCTTATGTCTCAGCATACAGTTATAGGATTGACTTTGAAACTGATAAATATGTTCATGGGCACAATACCAACAAGTAAGATAACTCTTGACTGAATTAATAGTAAAGTATGGCCTCTTTTGAAATGAGAAATTGCTGGTCAAAGTCTTGCGTGCAAATAAATTTGGTTAAAATAAAAAAGCGGTGGAATTGTCGAGCGCGCTGTCTTATAGACAGCTCTTGTTTGGATAAGCATGTCTCAGGTTCCCTTTTACAAACAGCACACGGGATAAAATGATTTCATAACTTCTAGAGCAATTGGTACATGTAAATTTTATTTCTTTCAGGTCATTCTGATACTTTATACTAGAAAAGGTCTCGCAAAATTTTACACACGAAATAAAAACAAAACAAACAAAAACACAAAAAACAACAACAACAACAACAAAAACCAACAAAAAAAACAAATATAGGTGTGTGGATGATTAATTGGAAAATAATACAGAATTAATTAAAACGTTCGATTGCTGTGAAGAATAATATTTTAAATGCAAACAAGTAATACTGGAATAACAAAAGAATTTAAAAAAAATCATATCACAAATCTAAAACTATTATATTGTGCTAACAAAACAGGTAAAACTTTGGTTTTAGAAATCCGTTGCCCGTTCTTGGTGTAGCAATATCAACATTGAATAGGGTACGAATGACATAAAGAGTCTCCCTTATTATTGCATTGTCTTAGCCTAGGGCCATATACCATGCTTTTCACGTGTACCTTATGCTTTAAGTATACGCAAATACGTATCAAACAAAGACTGGCAAATAGTCTCACTTTCACAAAAGCGCGTAACAAATTCTCGCAATCTCTTTTTCTCTTGAAGATATGTTAAGTAAATTGTATCTTACAATAGAACATTACAATACCATGAAAATGATACCATATGTATTTTGTTTTAAATATCAAGAAATAAAAGTACATTTTACTGATGTAATGGTTAAATGGATTTTTTTTGCGGATGAACCAGTTTGTGTTTAAACCATGTGTTGATTGTTCAGGACAGGGAAAAACGCTCCGAGAAGTGTTCCTTTGTCGGGGAGTATGTTTGTGGAACATGTCGGTGTCCCGACGGATACGACGGGAGCAAATGTGAACACAAAACAGACGAGGATGAAAGCCGCTTTTGTCGGTATGTAACAATGGGCTTATGTTTCAATACGATAACCAACGAGGCTGGTAAAAATTCGTATTGATTCATGATTTTGTTCATGGTGAAAACACATTGAAACAAGTGCATTGGTCATCTACATATACATATTTTACTATACTCGTTCATGAAAATATTAAGCTCGCCAGAGGCTCGCTTGTTTACATTTTCATGAAATCGTTTAGCAAAATTTGATATGAAATAACAATTCATGTCAGATCCTATACATACATTGTCTAAACCAAAACGCGATTAGAGATATCAAAGCTCATTCAAAACCCCTCATAGTCTATCTACTATATAAGCTTGCTTAACCTTCCATTAGCAGAATGTACCGTTACGGTGCACGCATGGAGCTGCTTCACTACAATATCACGTCGTAGACAAGTGACATGATATAACTGTTACATTATCCTGACACTGAGGCGTTTTGTTCCTGGGTCAATTTGTCCCGGAACTGGCCTTATATGCCTAGTGTCAAACAAGGAAGATTTATGCCAGTGCATATGCCGGATCGAACCTTCAGTCTAGACCGCTCCAGGGGGAGAATGCTCATACTTCTCGGACAGCGGTGTCGATTTTCTTCTGAGTTCCCAACCTTTCATTGTTAAGTTATGGCTTCTAGTATAGAGTGTTCAAATGTACAAGCCTCTGCAGTGAATTCCGGGAGTATGAAGCTCGTTGATATCGTTGGACAACCCAATTTGGAGTTCTGCAGTCTTTGAAAGTCTTTGCAAGCATTGGAAAATGGGTTAAAAAGTTTTGTTGTTTCTTCCCATGGGAATGAACATCTATAGTCGTTTCTCGCTACGTGCCGAATATAAGATTAGCACCTGATATAATGGTTGCCCTTTCACGATTATGTGTGCTTCATGATTCTTACGATGAGACGGGATCCAGTCTGAAGTGACGTGATATCAAAGTCCGCAATTTATCGGCCATTTTATCGGTCATTTTAGCTTTTTTGATGACGTGCTGGTTTTGTTTTAGGTCTACAGCGAATCAGTAGCGAATATTGGGTGTCAGTCTAGCAGGTGCGCGTAGGCTTAAATTACGGCTTCGTGTTGTCCCGATAAAGAAAACTCGATGCAATCCTAAACTGAACTTAGCCTTAAAAAGTCATTTTATTTCTTGCTTCATTTCCTGTGCTACCATGATTTAACTTATAAAAGTTTTGACTTGGAGAAACGTGCAATTGCATTAAACCAATGCAGTTAGTCCTCTTCGTACTCTAAGGTTATACCTTCTATATGCAAATGCTGAAAAAACAGCTTTCACTTCATACTTCATAATTTAGAAATGCCCTGGAAGGAACTTTTGATAGGCTAAAACTTGTTATTATTTAACATGACATCCTAATCTTCAGCTGAATGGGGACGTAAAAATCAAACAAAAAATAGACACAGGAATATATAGCAATTTATTTTCCTGTTACCCAGGGCAACAGAAAACGCTCCTGTTTGTAGCGGTGCCGGCGAATGTGTAGATGGCGCATGCATCTGTCACGGACATCTTGCCGGGCAGTATTGTGAGTGTGACGACATGGCCTGCGATTACCACAGTAACTTGATATGTGGAGGTAACTCTTTAAACCTAGTCAGAAGATTTGGCCAATGATCTGGTCCTAATAAATGTCATTTAAAAACACACACTCACACACAGGATTGAAATAGATTATTTTCTTCAGGCACCATAGGGAACCACCCAACTAACGACGTTTACCGAACTTTATTTATTTATTTATTTTATGAGAAATATTCGTTTCTACATTTTCTTTTATGCCTGAAATACTTTTTAATTCCCATGAAAAACACTCTTTTCAAGCCACTCAGCGTTTAGAGGCACCCTATCTGTTTATGGAGGGCCTACACACATCAGTGTAAGAGCATCCTATGACAATTGCTAATTTGCCCCAAATCAAATAAATTATATTATCTGATTATTGTCACATGACATATGGCACGATATGTCATTGGCAGTGATAATTGTTTAGATACGAGTAAATATTTCGGCGAAAATCGGTAAGACATAGAATAGCAGGTACTTGCGGTGCCACATGACACGTTCCGCTACGTGATGTCTTCACCAGTTCAGGGTAGAGATTTCATAAGTTCATCCTTTGAATTTAGCGCATGCTCGAAGAGTGAATGTGATCAGGCAAGTGACGGCAATTGAAATTAGAAAATCTAAATGTAGGTTTCATAATTCAAAAAGTAGTTTCAATACCGTCCCAGACGGCATTGCCAGTGATCGGGAAACCATCCATTATTTTTACAGTCACGGATGGTTGCATTGGGTGACCATGTCCGTGTATATGGGTAATGATAGACGTATTACACACATATAATTAAAATTCAAATTGTTAGTCAATACCCACCTGTGAACTAAATTGAATGACCTGCTTTAGCATCTATACTGAGCCATCCAAAATTATTTTTACGAGCCACCTTTGCATCAAAACAAACTATATTCTTCCGCATGGTAAAGTGATAGTTACGCAACATCATAGAGAAATTAGTTCTTTTGTGCTTTTATAACACAGACAATTATTGTGTCCCGTAAATGTTTATTTTTGAAACAAAATTGATTTTTCAACCTTTTTGCTCAATCTCAACATAATGTGTGCGTTGTATAGTTATATTTAATCATTCGACCAGTTTTACAAAACTGAGTGGTTCTTTGGTTTTCAAAGAAGAAAATCGAATGCTCAGAAAGTAAGTACTAACGTTGTGAGTGACTACGGCACACGCAACTAATTATACTGTCGTGATGCAGGTCACGGTCGGTGCATGTGCGGTCAGTGCGTGTGTGACCCGGGTTATACCGGGGATGCCTGTGAATGCACCATGTCCACACATGAATGTTTGGATGGTAATGGGGTAGGTCCTATTTTTACGTAAGACAAAGGTCCGATTTTACTTTTCTATCTCTTTTTTAAAAGACAGAAAGAAATGTTATCAATTTGTATTTGTGGTATACTAAAGGAACATTTTGGCTTACAATGGCATACTAATAAGCATGGTCAGTAAGTGTTTTCGAACAGATTTGGTCATTTGAATTTCTTTTCTTTGAAAGAGATATTCTTGTTTTAATAAAGTTAATCTAATTTTCTATGATATATCCTTAAATGCACAGTATTTATTCAAATTACGTTTGTATCATGCATGTTATATAATGAAATAGATCTCTACGTCTTTTTGAAATCGTTTATTAAAATGTTATTGAGATTACAGTGCTGAGTTATGGTATATTGTAAAAACGCTGACTTGGGTGAAAGAGCCTTTCACTGCGCTTGGTTCGAATCTTGGATGGATTTTTTTTTTCATGTGAAAAAAAAACAACCTTCCAGCTGGTTTACGATTGGTCCGAGGTTCTATCCGGATTCCACTGTGCATTTGGGATCTTCCTCCACCTGTAATTAGCTGGACGTCGTTATCAAACACTGTCAAAGAGACGGTTAACTTCCTCATAACTACAACAAACCTACCATTGCAAAGGGAAGTGTTGAATCTGTAGTTGTTCCATCACGTTTTATCAAAATATGTTACTATTCATCAATAAAATACATACATGTATTAAACTTTCATTTACTGACATTTATTTGCCACCAAAATAGCGGATCTGTGGCGGTAACGGGGTATGCAAGTGCGGAGTTTGCCAATGCCAAAAGAGCTACCGTGGTGAGAAGTGTCAGATATGTATTGATGTAAGTTTCTATTCTTATACGTCTGACAGTCCAGACGTTCTAGTGAGGACATTTTAGCTCGACTGTACGAAGTATGTCAAGCCTTTCTACTTACCCTAACGTCGACCTAGGCGTCGGCAAACAACTTATCATGAATATATCTTAGTTACCAGCTAGGGTGCTACTAAGGCCTTCACTTGCATTTAAAAAATAGGTTAGATAACCCTTGACCAAATTTAGCATAAATTATTATTTTCCATTCTGGACTAAGAAACGTAAGTTAAAGTTATCATAAACATACTATCATGAATATCAGCATACAGTTATGGGATTGACTTGAAACTTCAAGGGGCACCATACCATCAAGTTAGATAAGAATTTACTAAATTAATAGAAATGTATGGCTCCATTTGAATGAGAAATTTCTTATTAAAGCTTGCGTACAAATAATTTGATTAACTAAAAAGCGATGGAATAGTCGAGCGCGCTGTCTTATGGATAGCTCTTGTTTAGATAAGCATATCTCAGGCTCCTTTTCTAAACAGCAAACTGGCTAAAATTACTTCATAACTTCTAGAGCAAATGGTACATGTAAATTTTATTTTTTTCAGGTCATTCTGATACTATATACATGTACTACAAAGGGCCCGCGAATACGCGGGAATATTATTTACTGTTTGGGATTTGTCTGGATAGATATTAGTTGTAACATGCCCCAGTATCGGACCGACCGTGGCACTGGCCTTGATGGCATTTGGCTGTGAAGCCGAGGGTTGTGGGTTCGGTCCCCACTAGGATCAGGTACGGTCTTCGTGATGAATGATCTTTAATTTCTCTCTGATGGCCATTCGTCTTCCAGGCGCGTAGATGCCTTTACGCCAAAAGGCCCGGGCTTGCACATAATTTTCCTGATTTTACAAGTCTTCAAATCAATGATTAATAAAGTAGACGTATGCTTTCTGTAGGTACACGAACAGTTTGTTTAACAGAGCATTTCCTACAGGTACAGGATTAAATAAGGCACCAGACGTCACCATTTGCATTTTAGGATTTCAAAATGTGTGTGTGTGTGTGGGGGGGGTGCCCCCGCACCCGCATAACGAATTTTTAATTCCTAATGCGGGCTTGCACATAGTTTTCTGTCCAGCTACGCGCCTGTCTTCAATCGCTTTTCTTAGTGAGCGGTTGCCAGTTAACCTTGGAGACTTGTCAACCTTTCAGCACAGTCAGAACCACGGGAGAGATTTGTAAACATGTATGGTCAGTTGTTAGCCCTTGATATAATATATTGACGTTAAACAATTCAACAAATCAAATAAGCCAAGTTTAAACACACGAAATAAAGAAAACACATATATAGGGTGTGTGTTTTTAATTTCAAAGGAGATGATAATAGATGAAACAGTGGAAAATGATGCAGAATTAATTAAAATGTTCGATTGTTGCGAACAAAATAGTTTGATTGCAAACAAATTCAACAGGAATGGCAAAATAATTTGAAAAAGAAAAATCACAAATATTAAACTTATACTATTGTGCTAGCGAAACAGGTTAATCTTAAGTTGCAGAAATCCGCTGCTCGTTATTGTTGTGGCAATATCAACATTGGATCGGGTAAGAATGACATCAATAGTCCTCCTTTTAATATGAAATTGTTATACGTGAACATCATGGTTTACGAGTACAGCGTCTTCCTTCCGAGCGTTCGTATAAACGCCACACAACTTAAATTGGACAGATAAATTGGATAGCTCTCAAGATTAATAATAGGAAACGTACCGATTTCCGTGCTTTGTAACACTCACGTAGGCTAGTCGTGGTTTCCCCAGAAATATACTAGTACGTAGAGCTCACTATACGGTGTTCCCCAGAATGGTACTATTTTTAGAATTATCCAATTTCGGTGGATTCACAATAAATTCTCGCCTGTGCAATTTTGTTTATTTTTCGGTGGATTCACCATAAATTCTCACAAACTGTGCAATAAGCACAAATAACACAACTACAAAAATGTTACTGGATAACTTTGATGCTCTATATGCATTGTATTGTTTTGTAATGGCGCCCAATCCGGCTCGTTCTTTTAGTTGTATAGATGTAGATGTACTTCTAATTGCTTGATTTGTTTGGTGTACACCGACTTACCGGTATGCTTGATGTACGGTTAGTCTGATACCCAACCCAGGAACCTATGAATGATAATGATGTTCGTTTATTCTTGTACCAAACTAATAAATGCTTACAGGTCCAGGAATTTACCTCCGGAAAGTGCAATCACCATGGTGATCTTAGTTGCGGCAAGTGCCAATGTCATACTGGCTACTCAGGGGAAACATGCCATATCTTGGAGCAGAATATGCATGCTGCTTGCATCAGCCAGTATGTATCTTTCTTCTACCCCCGCAACAAAGGTATATTATGAAATCAGCTTGTTCGTGCGTCTTGTCCGCACTTTTTCTCCAAAACCCCCGACTGAAATTGGATGAAACGTCATAAGGTTTTATCTCGGCTTTTGATTGGAATGTTTTATGAGAGTTATGGCCCTTATTTTTGCAACGTAATGTACCTAAAGATTCTTGTCTACACATCTCCAAAATCCCTCCTTTGAATTGGACGAAACGTAAGTGGATTGAGCGGTACCAAGTCTAGCTGTGAATATCGTTGGCATGTCTGGTTTTGGTTCATAATCACAGAGTTATGGCCCTTTGTTTTTTAGAAACTTAATTCTCGTACAGATTCCTGTCCGCACTTAGTCGAAAAAACCTTTGGCTAGAATTTGATTAAACACTTCACAGGATTGAGAGGTACAAGTATTGTTGTGCATATCATCAACGTTAAATTGGAATGCTTTATCAAAGGTCATGACCCTTTGTTAATTTAGTGATGATGTTTTTGTTTTTTTTTGTTGTTTTTTTCTCGATCATGGCTTGAAAACTAGAGAGATTTACTTGAAACCTTAAATATATGTTGACAGTGTGTAGTTGAGGCGAAATAGCCAAGAGCCATAACTTCACACGATTTTCTTTATGATCTCTCTTAATTTTTAATTATCCTAAGATGTATGCAGGTATTATTTGTTAATGTGGCCAATGCTGTCTTTTCTGTGAAGCAATATGCAGGGGGTATTCCTACAGTGATAGTTATAGTTTCATCACGTCACAATATCAAAATCACTTGGTTCTTTCAAATCTGTCTATAAATTCTTTAAGTTGTTTAGTTCTGATACTTCAGTTCAGCAGGACCGGACAGTGCTCCATGCAGTGGGCGGGGCATCTGTGTAGACGGGGCTTGTGAATGCCGGGAAATACTGATAGGCAGAAATTACAAGTATACAGGAAAGTTCTGCGAGTGTGATGATTTCTTCTGTTCCTACCATCAGGGACAGCTGTGTGGAGGTAAAACATCTGTTCAAATTTGGGGGAAAAGGTGTCAAAAACTCGGTAACCCCAACCCACTATCTTCATCAAGATCTATAGATATTACAATACATGTATGTATATACATTACGTACATTTTTTCGCAATTTACTAGTTAAAGCTAAAGAATTTCCATTATGTGTATAAAATTGAAGGAAACATTGAGTAATCTAAAAAGAATATGTTTCACATATATATGTATATGTTGATGTCCTTACTAAAACGGAACATCGTTACTGACATCGGTGACATATAGGGGCTTTTTTTTCAGGGGTATGACGATTTGTTGTATTTTTAGGGCTGCAAGCAAAATGTAGCATTCCAAATGTCACCTTTGCAGATATCTATGAAGATGATGCATTCTCCAGACTGTACACTATTAATCTGTAAAATATAGCCTACTTGGCCAAGCAAAAAATATCTGTAACGATGTTGTGTTGCAGCTACTTACCACCATTTTTTTTCACTTAACGACCCCCTATTAATGTTATACGCCCTGATAGGCACGTCTGTCTGTGTGTGCGGACCCTAGCTATTCTGGACCGGCATGGAACACATACAACAGGAGCTGTCTTGGAAGGAACATGATTGGCAACGAACCTTTTAAATACGTTGGTATTTCGCATCGCAGTCTGGGAACCCATGGAACCGGTCTCGGTATAACAAAAGTAAAATTATATTGTCATGTTGCAGGTCACGGTCGGTGCAGGTGTGGTCAGTGCGTGTGTGACCGGAATTATACCGGGGATGCCTGTGAATGCACCATGTCAGCACATGAATGTATGGATCGTAATGGGGTAGGTCCCTTAGAGTATATCCGTCTAAGTAGGTCCACCTTGACAGGTATGTCTAGGTAGGTACTCTAGAATAGGTCTGTCTGAGTAGAAATGCTAGAGCTGAATGGGTAGGTAAGCTAGAGTAGACTTGCCTGGGTAGGTACGCTAAAGTAGGTCCACCTGGGTAGTTTCACAAGAGGAGGTCAACCTGGGTAGGTACGCTAGGTCCCCTTGGGTAAAGCAAAAGGTAAGAGCATTTTATAATCGGCTTTTACTTCTTGTTATCAGGCTACTACTATCCATTTTCTGGGGATTCTTCCAGTCCGCTTTTCGCAGTCCACATTATGGCGCCACGGAATTATAACGTCCTTTCAGGGTCCCATTTACACTTGGATGAAATAAAACAAAGCGGGGTAAACTTCATGCTCAAGGAAATTTGCGGTGTCCATGGCAGGACTCAGACTCGGGACCTCTTGATTCCGATGCAAGTGATCTACCACTGGATCATTGCTCCACTACTTGGGTTGGTAGGGTAGGTACGCTATAGCAGATTCAGCTGGGTAGGTCCATCAGTATAGGTCTGCCATGGTAGTAGGTCCATCAGGGTAGGTACGCTAAAGCAGGTTCACCTGGGTAGGTCCATCAGTATAGGTCTGCCTTGGTAGGTCCATCAGGGTAGGTACGCTAAAGCAGGTTCACCTGGGTAGGTCCATCAGTATAGGTCTGCCTTGGTAGGTCCATCAGGGTAGGTACGCTAGAGCAGGTTCACCTGGGTAGGTCCATCAGTATAGGTCTGCCTTGGTAGGTCCATCAGGGTAGGTACGCTAAAGCAGGTTCAACTGGGTAGGTCCATCAGTATTGGTCTGCCTTGGTAGGTCCATCAGTATAGGTCTGCCTTGGTAGGTCCATCAGGGCAGGTACACTAATGTTGGTCCGCCTGGGTAGGTCCATCAGAACAGGTACGCTTCGTTAAGCCAACATTTAGCTTACTTTACCGTCACCCCTTTTTTCTCATTTTTAGCTCGCTCGGCTCAATGTGAATTCAAGCTTGCAAGTCTTTACCAATGGCTTATAAACTTATTTGACCTTTGAGTGTAGATATCTGCAAGAGGTTCCTTTGTCTACAGGAACCTACTGCAAGACTTGCAAACTTTTATTCCCGAGCTTTGACTTAATATACATTATCCTATCACCGTGCAAACAGTTCATGGAAGGGAGATATACTGACTTGTTCTCACGATTTTGGGATCGATCATATAGCATCGCGTTTACGAGGCGGACTCAGTCACTCGGCTGATGGGACAGGTTAAATTACTAAAGGATCATTTCTTTTGAATTACGGAAGGGAGCCATGAGGTGCTTATTTGTGACGTCTGGTTTCAGAAAATACAGGTTTCAATCCAGTTTGGTTAACGGTATACGTGTATAAAGACACGATCCACAACTTCTGTAAGCCTCAATACTGGTATCAATCGTAATTTCCTGTATGACGAGTGCTCATTTAAAGGAAACGGTTGATGATAATGGACAATTGACTCATTTCAAACATAATATTAGCTCACATGCGAGCAAAAAAAAAAAGAAAGAAAAAGAGAGGAAAATGTATTTTAAGTCACATTCAAAATAAAAAAGAGTGGTGAAATTCAAATGTGAATGGGTTTAACATTGCACCCTGAATTTCCTGTGTATTGCAGAAAGTGTGTGGTTACCGTGGCAACTGTGTATGTGGACGCTGTGAGTGCGAAACTGGATACAAGGGCAGATATTGCGAGCAGTATGGATAGTCCTGGAGAATTTTCATGGTACGTTGATGACAATGGCAGTGTTACATTACCACCGTCAGTTTCAATTAGCTATTTCTTGATATGGAGACACCAATATCTTGCAAAGTCTTAGTTTTCACCACCATCAAAGGAAGGTCAAAGCTGATCAAGTTAAGAGTGCAACTAACAAAAAAAAAAAAAAAAAAAAAAAAAAACCGGATCAACTTGCAGTCAGGATTTACACTAATTTCTTGCTCATTCAAGATGCAGAAATATTAGAGGCAGTTTGCACGGTCTGTATAGTTTTCCTGTGGTTATGATATGGCCGTGTTAATTGACTCATGTGGTATTTTTTTTCCATTTCTATGTTAGCAAACTAAATATAGACTGAGCGGTATGAATGCACTATTTTGATATTTTGCATCTCTTTCAGATATGAATCAGGATATCACGACTGGCCACTGATATGCTCGAGCTTATAAACCGTTTCAAACACCTACACATGTATATGTTGTTTTTCTTCATCGAAAACAGTAAACTGAAACCGTTTCAAACACCTACATATGTATATGTTGTTTTTCTTCATCTTCAAAACAGTAAACTGTTGTAATGAAGGAAATGTTTTTTGTTTTTTTCTCCTTTTAATTTCATCGGTTCAGTAAACGTGCAAGTTCCGAGTGTTGCTTAAGTCCCCTGCTGATGAGGTGCTATCATAGTACCATCTATTCACTATTTACATACATTCTATAATAAACAGCAAACCGTATTGGAACAGGGAATTAAAACAATTATTACAACTCTAAAATGGGCAAAGGCTGGTAAGCAACGAGTTACATAAAAAATTATAAGCATTCAAAAACACTCTTTAGACGCACACAAAGACGAGCCTCGGAAACCACAATGACCAAACCTTTTGAAGATAAAGCTCAGCTGCTAACCTAAGCTATGGCCAGTTCTGGAGATTGCTTACACAAAGGAACCAATGTAAACGGGAACATATCGACAAGATATGTATCGGCAATGAAACATATCGAAAGCGAAGTTGCAGAAGGTTTCGGTCACTATCACAAAGAAATATCAAAATTGAAATATATGGAATCTTGCACCGAACATGAAACAAAGATACACGAGTGAAACTATTCTCAAGGAAATCAAAAAGGCAGATCACCCCATCTCCGAATACGAAAACTTACACGAATGTAGAGCTCTTAAGTGCAAAAAGGCACCGGGCACCGACGGTATTTAAGCGAGCATTTAAAGAACGTCGGCTCTCCGATAATAATGACGCTAAAAAGTTATTTATAATAAAATTCTTGAATCTGAAGCATGTCCTGAAGCGTGGAAAACAAATATCATTTATAATGGAAAAGGGGAAAAAGATGATCCGAGCAGTTATAGGCCGATTTCACTGATTTCCGTCACATGTAAAACAATTGAGCATATCGTTGTCAATAGAATTCTGGCTGACAGTATTTGTGTAGGGTTTCCCAACAAACAACAGGGTTTCCAGAAAAAAAAGTTGCACAACGGCAGCATTTAATCTACGAGAAACTATCTATTATAATTATGAAAAAGGAAGTAATATCTACGTAGCCCAGCTTGATCTTACGCCCGAAAGGCGCGTACGACACAATAAATTGACGGGTTATTTTATAAACTCTCAAAACTTGGTGTTGACAAGATGTGACGTATCATACCCACCTGTTACATAAGATGAAAAACATGCCTTCAAATTGGAAAACATAATTTTCTCCGAATAATGTAGAGTGTAGCGTTAGATAAGGCGGGGTCATGTCAAGTTTTTGTATTTAGTTGCTTAATAAAATAGAACGATCCGATTTCGGAGCTTCCGCCGGAAATGTGTCCTGCCTCAACCATACTCTTGCGGATGAGAGGATTTTTGTAGCGACATCTTCATCCCACTTACAAAAGCTTCTCGACATTTTATACAATTATTCGAAAAATCATACGCAATGTCATTTTCATGTCGAAAAAAGATCTTCCCCGGTGAAAACAGAAAAACTCGTCCACTTGGAAGATACCCAAAATACATCACGTATTTCAGAAACACGCCAACTAATAATTGTCCGAATATGCAAGGGTTCATACCAGACATGCAATTATATGATCAAAGTACGGTCTCTTACATATTTTGAACACATTGACCCACATCCGTACCGTAAAAAACAAAACAAAAGGAAAATAACAATAAATAGAAGTTTTCAAAAGAGATCTGGGTCTACGGACGAGCCGTCTATTAGCATTACTAATGATCCGCACTTTTAATAAGTTCCGGCGACTGCGCACCGTCAACATTATGGATATTTGCTTTTGAAAGCCCTGCACTATACAGCCAATCTTTTGCGTTGAGCGTCTTATAGTGGCAATAACATGTTTGTGTGTGTGATATGTCATTCACAGACAGATTGACGCAAATATTATCAAGTTGTGCTGCGACTGAGGTGTACAGATCGGCACTTGTCACCAAAGCTGTGCATTATAACCAAGTAGCAAATAGGTTAGTAGAAATGAACTCGGATACCTTCACAAGCAAGATGGCTGGTATAGGTATGACCCTAAACGAGATGAGCAAGTTTCAGTT
>CM037793.1:35689766-35718219 GCA_021229015.1 Solen grandis
TGAACAACTCTATCTTTTTATTGTTTGTTTGATATACCTTATCAGTGATCACTGTAGGTATCTTCATTACATAATATAGTGTGTAGTATAGTAGAGAGTGTACACGGCTTGATGACACTGGGCAACCAGACACAGGAGGTGGCAGTAGTCTGGATGGTTACTAACGTAAAAGAGGTAGCCTGGCCAACTAAGTTGGTAGCCCACAGGCTCCTGGCAAAGGATTTGCTGGACACTATTTAACAAGAACCTATTGGAGACTGAATGTTTACCCTATTTAAGTGGAATTTTAATATAAAAATTAATTTCTAGTCAGCATTAAATAAAAATCACACATTTAATTGTAATAATCATAGTATTGCATGTACAGATGCCCTTGAAGTAGATGAAGAAGATCTTCGTTGGAGGAGGAGCAGCCATGCTGCCATTACGGCCATGTTGCCCAGCCATGGGGCTTATCATTCAGACACAGGTCTCACGCTGTCTCGTTCCCTGACAGACCCCAAGCGTAGAAGGAGCCTGATACAACACCGTAAATCAGCGTCAGCTGTCAGAGGTCAGCCAGTTTACTGTATGTTATATGACAAGGTTTGACACTAACTTTTTTGGACTGGTGTCCCGAAGGTCCACCTGCTTTTAAAATCAGGTGTCCTCCATAAAGCTTGGAGGTCCTCCAGAAATGTATGATATTTTGCACAAAAAAAAGGGCTGTTAAGACATATGACCCAATAATAATCAATTACACCAACTTCATTCCAGTGAACTAACAAATTTTTTCCAAGAGCTCAAATGTATATGATTCATAAATTGTGAATTATCAAAACTCACTACGGGCCTGGGGCCCAGTAAGGACAACTGAAATTATGAGATCAGTGTAATTTTGATTTAACTTCTCAGTATTAATAAGTACCAAGTCTAGTGTGCATATCGTTGGCATATCATGACCAGCTAGGATTTTATATGGGTTACAGCCCTTTGCTATATTAATTGAAGATTTGTCCATACTTTTTCATAGCAACTTTTCGTTTAAGTTCACAATAAATACCAAGCCTACTTGCTCATATTGTAGGCATGTCATGCTTGAGTTATGCTCTCCCATGCCATATTTCTTGAATTATTTTATCTGCTCTATTTCTCAGCCACTGTTGGTCAGATTTTGATATAACTTCACAGCATTTACAAGTACCAACACTAGTTGCAAATATCCTTGGCATGTTATGATCAGCTGGATATTTTAATTTTTATTGAATATTTTTTGTCAGCGATACATGTACGAGGGATTATCTAAAAATATGTGGACTTTCTAAATATCTTTTTAACGTTAACATCAATCATAATGATTTTTTATCCTTATTAATTTTGATGTATTCTAAAAACCTGCTTCAAGTTAAAATGTGATACATTAATAAATAGTATTTTTATGGTGTTATGAAAAACATTTATAAGCGCTAGTGGCACAACCTAAAGATTAAAACCAAAATTCAATTTAAATTCAGTATAGAACTTAAATTTGGTGATAAGGTTCTGCAAAAAGACATCAATTTGTTCAATTACGCCAAATATGTCAGTTGTTTTCTTTTCTGCCATCATGTTTGTGAATGTACGCAAAACCATAAAAAAAAAAAAAACATAAAAAATGATTACCAAAGAAGCAGTTTTACGATATATTTGGTATTAAAATGGTACAGGGCGAGGGCGAAGGATAATCAACGCAAAGTTGCAAAGGATTTTGAAAGTACTTGGCAGAAATGTTCACCATCATGAGACGATGTGTCTTGTGCCATTTTAAAAAAAAATTGGGTCTTTTTTATGCCTGCTCCATAACTCTGACACAATTCCCAGGTCTGTAGCTCCAAGGTCATACTTTGAGATCAAATGGAGAAAAAAAGTGGTCTAATTTTCATGTCTGCCCCATAAATTTTTCATTCTTTGAAGGTCATGGTCACACTAAGAGGTCAAGTTCATAAGCCCTGATAGTGCAGTGGTTTGCCCTCCATCTGGCTGTCCAGAAATAAGGATGCTGTGATAACTTCTAAACCATATTATGAGCTAGCTCAGTGAATCTTGGTATATGATGGCAATATGGAGATTATGCATCTCACTTTGATGTTTTTCTTGGATAAATATTCTGGTTGCTATGGTAATGGAAGTAATCAAAATATGCATGACCAGTTGGGGACTTATGTGTTGCGAGCAACTGGCTGTAGGGGTGGAGGAGGCCAGAATTAAAAAGTTTTCTATTATAATGTATAGCAGTGATTTTACCTCTGCATCCTGCATCCAGGATGCAATGTTTTCACTGTGGATGCAATGTTTTAATTTCAATGCTTCCACTGGATGCATAAAATATACAGAAAATGTTATTGAAATCAAAGTTGAATGCATACTTTCCATATTGGGATTCATTTTTTTAGCTCACCTGAGCACGTGTGCTCAGGATGAGCTTTTAGGATCGATGAATGTCCGTCGTCCGTCCGTCCGTCCGTCCGTCCGTCCGTCCGTCCGTCGTCCGTCGTCCACAATTTGTTCGTTTGCACTCTAGCATCTTCATTTTATGAGCAATTATCTTCAAACTTAAAAACAATGTTTATAACCATAAAATCTCGGCCAAGTTCGATTATGACTTATATCGGAACATTAGGTCAGGAGTTATGCCCCTTTTAAAATTCAAAAAGCCAGATTTCACATTGTTTGCACTCTAGCATCTTCATTTCATGAGCAATTATCTTCAAACTTGATAACAATGTTTATAACCATAAAATTTCGGCCAAGTTCGATTATGGCTGATATGGTACATTAGGTCAGGAGTTATGCCCCTTTTAAAATTAAAAAAGCCAGATTTCACATTGTTTGCACTCTAGCATCTTCATTTCATGAGCAACTATCTTCAAACTTGATAACAATGTTTATAACCATAAAATCTCGGCCAAGTTCGATTATGGCTGATATCATACCGTTAGGTCAGGAGTTATGCCCCTTTTAAAATTCAAAAAAGCCAGATTTCACATTTTTGTACTTATCGTACCATTAGGTCAGGGTTATGCCCCTTTTAAAATTCAAAAAAGCCAGATTTCACATTGTTTGCACTCTAGCATCTTCATTTCATGAGCAATTATCTTCAAACTTGATAACAATGTTTATAACCATAAAATCTCGGCCAAGTTCGATTATGGCTGATATCATACCATTAGGTCAGGAGTTATGCCCCTTTTAAAATTCAAAAAAGCCAGATTTCACATTGTTTGTACTCTAGCATCTTCATTTCTTTAGCAATTGCATTCAAACTTAATGACATTGTTTATAACCAAAAAATCTCAGCCAAGTTCGATTTTGGCTGATATCGGACCATTAGGTCAGGAGTTACACCCCTTATATTATTTAAAAAAGTCAGATTGCACTTTGTTTGCACTCTAGCATCTTTATTTTTTAGGTCATTGTCTTTAAATTTTATAACAATGTTAATAACCATCAAATTTTGGCTAAGTTGGATTATGGCTGAAATTGGACCCTTAGGTCAGGAGTTACGCCCCTTTTAAAATTGAAAAAAGTCAGATTTCACTTTGTTTGCCCTCTAGGTCACCAGGTCAAATCTTAGAAAAACCTTGTGAACACTCTAAAGGCCACAGTTTTAACCCAATCTTCATGAAACTTGGTCAGGTTGTTTGTCTACATGATATCTCGGATGGGTTTGAAAATGGGTCATGTGGGGTCAAAATCTAGGTCACCAGGTCAAATCTTAGAAAAACCTTGTGAACACTCTAGAGGCCACAGTTTTGGCCCAATCTTCATGAAACTTGGTCAGGATGTTTGTCTACATGATATCTCGGATGAGTTCGAAATTGGGTCATGTGGGGTCAAAAACTAGGTCACCAGGTCAAATCTTAGAAAAAGCTTGTGAACACTCTACAGGCCATAGTTTTGGCCCAATCTTCATAAAATTTGGTCAGGATGTTTGTCTACATGATATCTCAGATGAGTTCGAAATTGGGTCACATGGGGTCAAAAACTAGGTCACCAGGGAAAATCTTAGAAAAACCTTGTGAACACTCTAGAGGCCACAGTTTTAGCCCAATCTTCATGAAAAATGGTCAGGGTGTTTGTCTACATGATATCTTCGATGAGTTCGAAAATGGGTAATGTGGGGTCAAAAACTAGGTCACCAGGTCAAATCTTAGAAAAACCTTTTGAACACTGTACAGGCCACAGTTTTGGCCTAATCTTCATAAATTTTGGTCAGGATGTTTGTCTACATGATATCTTGCATGAGTTTGAAATTGGGTCATGTGGGATCAAAAACTAGGTCACCAGGTCAAATCTAAGGAAAACCTTGTGAACTCTCTAGAGGCCACAGTTTTAGCCAAATCTTCAATAGATTTGGTCAGGATGTTTGTCTAATTGATATATTGGATGAGTTTGAAAATGAGTCACATGAGATCAAAAACTAGGTCACCAGGTCAAATCTAAGAAAAACCTTGTGAACACTCTAGAGGCCTACATTTTTGTCCCAGTCTTCATTAAACTTAAATGAATGATGACTGCATGAATTCCCAGTTGAGTGCAAATTCAGGTAGGATCAATATGTAGGTCACTTAGTCAAATGTTAGAAAAACACTTTTAGATGCCAGATTTTTTGTCATTATGCCTAACACTGCCATCTTACTCAGGTGAGCGACACAGGGCCATCTTGGCCCTCTTGTTTAGCCTAGCAAGTCCCATTACTCTTGCTACAAATGTAAAAATATCACTAGTATAGCTATAGCAAATAATTATCAGCTATATGAACTCTGGTTTTGCAAAACCATGAATATGCATTTTGGGGTTGTTTTTTTTTCACTTTAAACCAGGTCAAAAGATACAAACATTTTAATATATAGTTTTCACTTTTCTTTTTAGCTCATTTGAGCACATAGTGCTCATGTGAGTTTTCAGGATCGCTGGCTGTCTGTTTTCTGTCCATCATCCACAATTGTTTCAAACGTCTCTTCTGAACCCACTTGGCCAAATTTGATAAAATTTGCCTGTGATGTTCCTTGTATGAAGCTCTACCAAAGTTGTTCAAATGGTTCAGATCTTTTGTATATCTGGGCCACAGGAGCTAAAAATAGATTTTTAAAGTGAAATCTTTAGAAATTTTCTTCTGAAACCACAAGGCCTAGAGTTTACATATTTGGTGTGTGGCATTGTCTTATGAATCTATACCAAGTTTGTTCAAATCATGACCCTGGGGTCAAAATTGGCTCTGCCCCAGGGGTCACCAGGGCTTGAATTTAACTTTTCTTGCCACTCTCAAACTTTTGCGAGTAGCTGAAATTTCAGCTCGCAAAATCTATCATTCACTTGTAATTTCATGAATGGTATATATTTTACGAAGTCAAACTCTTCTCAGTGTGAGACGCCCGAGTTAAATTATTAACAAATAATTTAAAAAAATAGTACAAAAATTGTAAATATATCAATAATGTCTGGTAATTTGATTATCACTATTGTTTTTTGTTTTTTTTCTAAAGAGGAAAAAAATGTGTTTTGAATAACGCTTTGATATTAAGTTTGTTACAAATTGGCTGCATAAAGTGAAGAAAGTAAACAAAAAGACTATGCACCATATGTAGTTATTGGGTAATGACTATACGAAAACATTGGGTGCCAGTCTAGCATGTGAGCGTAGGTTTAAATTATGCCTTCCTGCAATATATATTACTTTTTACTTTTCCCAATAATGAAAACACGATGCCAATCTTGATTGATTTTAAAACTTTGCACTCGCAAAAAAAATGCAAGCAGCTACATAACGAACTCGCAAAATTCATTTCCCACTTGCATTTTGCGAGTGCTAAATTTGATCCCTTGTCACTTGATTTTACATAGACTTACATTGGAAAAACTAGAAAAATCTTCTTGTCAGAAACCACAAGGCCTATAGTTTAGATATTTTGTGTGTAACATGGCCTAGTAGACCTCTACCAAGTTCGTTCAAATCATTGCCCTGGGGTCAAAATTGGCCCACCCCAAGGGTCTTTTGATTTTACATAGACTTGTATAGGAAAAACTAGAAAAAACTTCTTGTCAGAAACCACAACCCCTGGAGTTTAGGTATTTGGTGTGTAGCAATGTCTTATGAACCTTTACCAAGTTTGTTCAAATCATGACCTGTTAAAATTGGCCCCGTCCCAGGGGTAACTTTTTTTAACATAGTATTGTATAGAAAAACTTGAAAAAATCTTCTGGTCAGAAACCACAAGGCCTAGAGTTTAGATATTTTTGTATGAAACATGACCCAATGGATATCTACAAAGTTTGTTGACATCATGACCTGTGGATCGAAATTGGCCCCACCCCAGGTGTCACTTGATTTTTACATAGACTTCACTTATATAGGAGAGTCGTTTAAAGATGTTCTTGTCAGAAAGTTACAAGATCATGTGTTTAGTTATTTGGTATGTAACATTGCCTCATGGACCTCAACCAAGTTTTCAACTCATGGCTCTGGGGTTAAAATTGGCCCTGCCCCAGGATTTTACGAGGGCGAGTCAATAAATAACCAGCCCAACCTATTTCGGGTTGAGATCTACCTCTTCTTTTTCAATATAATTTCCCTCCAGGGCTATGCACTTGGACCAACGGTGTTCAAGTGCCATCAGCCCAGAAGTGAAGAAGTCAGGGTCCTTTCCATGGAACCACTCCTCAACTGCCACCACGACTTCTTCGTCAGACCGGAAATAATGTCCACGTATATCCTTTTTCAAATTTGGAAAAAGGAATAAGTCGCTAGGAGCCAGGTCTGGTGAGTAGGCAGGGTGCGGAATTAATTCATACCCATTACGCTTCACAGCATCCATGGCAACTTTACAAGTGTGGACTCTTGCATTGTCCTGTTGCAGCAAAACACCTTTGGAGAGTTTACCACGGCGTTTCTCGCGGGTGGTGTTCCTCAGCTGGTCTAGCAAGTTTGCATAGTATGCTCCGGTTATTGTACTTCTCTTGGGTAAAATGTCCAACAAAATAACGCCCTTTGTGTCCCAAAATACTGTGGCCATCACTTTGCCAGCAGATGGTCGAGTCTTGAACTTCTTTGGCCTTGGGGATCCCGGCCCTACGCACTGACGACTCTGGGCTTTATTTTCTGGTTCATAATAATGCACCCAAGTCTCATCCACAGTAACTAGACGCAAAAGGAATTCATCTTTTGACCTCAAACGCTTCAACAACGCACTGCATACTGATGCTTTCGTTGCCATTTGCTCATTGCTAAGGGATTTTGGGACCCAACGGGCTGTAAGTTTGCGCATCCCTAAACGATCATGCAAGATTGTTGAAACGGTACCATGTGAAATGCCTAATGCCTGTGCTATTTCTTCAACCTTGACTTCGCCTATCTGAGTATACCAGATCTCTGACTTTATTACACATTTCTTCGTCGGTGGCATCAACTGGGCGTCCAGACCTGGCTTCATCTTCTAAAGACGTTATACCGCGTTTAAACTCCCCAACCCAGAATTTAACTTGAGAATAAGATGGTGCAGAAGACCCATACACATCAACTAACTCAACATGTATGTCCTTACCAGTTTTACCTTTTAAATGCAAGTACCGAATTACAGCACGGTATTCCACTTCTGATGAAAAGCTCGCTTTTACATCACTAGCCATGTTTGACATTCAATATCTGACAAACAAATGACCGTATACATGTGTAGTTTTGTACACAGGTATAGCACATGTATTGAAACAATGCGTGAAAATCGTGGATGTCTCGGTTGATTGGAGATGTCATAGGCTGGTTATTTATTGACTTGCCCTCTTACATAGGCTTATATAGGAATAACTAAAAAGATCTTCTTCTCAAAACAACAAGGCCAGGAGTTAAGATGTTTACTAGTGGACCTCAACCAAGTCTGTTCAAATCATAGCCTTGATGTCAAAATTGGCCCCACCCCAGGCCCTTTGTTCTCAAAAATAAGTGATTTCAGGATTGAGCCTCAAATTGTACTTAAAGGCGTTTGAGCGGGTCAGATTTTTCTAAAAATGTGCATATAATTACTTTAGACGTTAACTAAAAGATATATGAATTAAAGATAGGGGGTCACCATGCTTGTTTTAGAGATCAAGCTTCTGGTAGATCATCACTATTTGTAAAATTTGTTGAAAAAACATGGCATTAAAAATTTTTCCTTTAAAAAGATTTTAATAAATTACTGTCAAATAATGAAAATAAAAAAGGGGCATAAAATCTCATTTATGCCCAGAACAAAATGTATACAAAAACTATCCCAAAACTGTGAATTTTTATATATATTTTTCTAAATAAAAAAAATTCAACAGACATATTTCCTTTATTTTTTCAGAGTCATTTCTCTGATATAAATGCTTTCCGAAAATGTAAAAAAATACATGCCTCACTAGATTTGTTTTTTTACTAAAACTACTTTTTTTATTGAAATTTTAGCCAAATTTGCATAAAAACACTAAAATGTGACTTTTTGTACCTTCAGAATTTGGCAAATATACTTTTGATGATATTCTTAAAATCTTAAAATTTGGGCTTTCTTTTATCATTCTACTTAAAATAAATGAGAAATTAAAAAAAAAAAATTACCAACATCAAAATCAGCTGTAACCGGCTGAAACATCCTTAAGGGCGTTTGAAACAGTTTGCTACATTTTATATGTAGACAAAGAAGGAAAAATAGTTCAATAGAATTTTTAAGCTCACCTGAGCACGTTGTGCTCAAGGTGAGCTTTTGTGATCGCCCTTCGTCTGGCGTGCATCGTGCATCTTCAACAATTTGGCTTGTTAACACTCTAGAGGCCATATTTTTAGGCCAATCTTAATGAAACTTGGTCAGAATGTTTGTCTCCATAAAATCTTGGACAAGTTCGAAATTGGGTCATGGGGTGTCAAAAAGTAGGTCACAAGGTCAAATCTAATAAAAACCTTGTTAACACTCTAGAGGCCACATTTTTGGCCCAATCTTCATGAAACGTGGTCAGAATGTTTCTCTCCATAAAATCTTGGACAAGTTCGACTTTGGGTCATGTGGGGTCAAAAAGTAGGTCACGAGGTCAAATCTTAGAAAAACCTTGTTAACACTCTAGAGGCCACATTTTTGGCCCAATCTTCATGAAACTTGGTCAGAATGTTTTTCTCCATAAAATCTTGGACAAGTTTGAATTTGGGTCATGTGGGGTCAAAAAGTAGGTCACAAGGTCAAATCTTAGTAAAACTTTGTTAACACTCTAGAGGCCACATTTTTGGCCCAATCTTCATGAAACTTGGTCAGAATTTTTGTCTCCATAATGTCTTAGAAAAGTTTGAATTTGGGTCATGTGGGGTCAAAAAGTAGATCATGAGGTCAAATCTTAGAAAAACCTTGTTAACACTCTAGAGGCCACATTTTTGGCCCAATCTTCATGAAAATTGTTCGGAATGTCTGTTTCCATAAATCTTGGTCAAGCTCGAAAGTGGGTCATGTGATGTCAAAAAGTAGGTCAATATGAAAAATCCAACATATGTTGCTCATTTATAATCAGGTGAGCGATTCAGGGCCATCATGGCCCTCTTGTTCTTTCCAATGTCTTGTCTGGTCTATAGTTTTTTAAAAGGGTAAATAAAGGGAAATTAACGTCTTTATTGTTCATGACTTCATAATATACTGCCAAATGAACATTTATTGCTGGGAAAATGTAAAAGGGATTTAAACATGTCCTGTTCTTTTTGTAGAATGATTCTGACATAAAAAATTGTCTTTATCACAGAGTTGGTGATGAACCGGGAGGGTGTGGCCCCAGCGCCAGGGTCAACTATACGTCAACTGCTGAAGGGAATCAGTGCTGTGGACCAGTGGATACTGGATGAAGAAGGGAGACAGCAGGCAGTGGAGCATATCCGAAGCATGACAGCCAGCATTGCTGTGAAGAAAAAATACAGGTACATTTGCAGCTTCAAAAAAGAAATGTAACTTAATGATGATAATGGCAATTTCAATTTTGAAAACATTAACAACAACAAACAGACAAAACAAAAAACCTCAAAACAAGTATCTCACATTTCCATAAAGAAACCTGAGGGAAAAAAATGGTATCTCAAATCCATTTAGGAATCTCAAAGGTGACCTTGGCAGTTCTGGAAAAAAAAAGTTTATTCAAAGGTAACATTGACAATTTTGAAATCCAAAAAAATGCAGGTAACTCTAAGGTGACTCAGGCATTCCAAAAAAAATACAGGTAACTCTCAGATGACTTGGACAGTTCCAAAAAGAAAAAATACAGGTAATTCTTAGATGACTCAGGCAGTTCCAAAAATTACAGGAAACTCTCAGATAACTCAGGCAGTTCCAAAGAAAAAATCGGTAATTCTCGGCGCCCCCCCCCCCCCCAAAATGCAGGTAACTCCCAGGTGACTCAGGCAGTTCCAAAATAATACAGGAAACTCTCAGATGACTCAGGCAGTTCCAAAAAATACAAGAAACTCTAAGATGACTCAGCAGAAAAAAAGTTTATTCAAAAGTAACACTAACAGTTCCAAATCCAAAAGAAAATACAGGTAACTCTCAGGTGAAGTTGACAGTTCCCAAAAAAATTCAGGTAACTCTCAGATGACTCGGGCAGTTCCATGGCAGTCCCCAAAAATACAGGTTACTCTCAAATGACTCCAGTTCCAAAAAAATAATACAGGTAACTCTCAGATGACTCAGACAGTTCCAAAATAAAGACAGGTAACTCTCAGATGACTCAAGACAGTTCCAAAAAAATACAGATAACTCTCAGATGACTCAGACAGTTCCAAAAAAATAGGTTCTCAACGATCAGGCTTCCAAAAGAATACAGGAAACTCTCAGGTGACTATTGCAGTTTCAAAAAAATACAGGTAAGGAGTTCCAAAAAAATACAAGAAAAATTTAAAAAAAAAAAGAATAAAAAAAAAGGTAACATTAACAGTTCCATTTCCAAAAGAAAAAAAAAGGTAACTCAAGTGATGTTGACAGTTCCAAAAAAAGCTATTGTGATCCTGTGAGCGTTCGTCGTGCGGCGTCAACAAATTTTAGTGTTTACACTCTATCACCTTTATTTCTTGAGCAATCATCTTCAAACTTTATGGCAATGCTTATGAGCATAAGGTCTCGATTGAGTTCGATTATGGCTGAGATCCGTCAATTAGGTCAGAAGTTATGCCCCTTTTAATATTAAAAAAATGCCATATTTCACGTTTTACACTCTAGCATCTTCATCTTTTAGCAATCTCTTCAAACTTTATGGCAATGCTTATGACATAAGGTCTCATTGAGTTCGATTATGGCTGAGATTCATCAATTAGGTCAGGAGTTATGCCCCTTTTAATATTCAAAAAATGCCATATTTCACTTTGTTTACACTCTAGCATCTTCATCTTTTTAGCAATCATCTTCAAACTTTATGGCAATGCTTATGACCATAATGTCTCGATTGAGTTTGATTATGGCTTAGATCAGTTGATTAGGTCAGGAGTTAGCCCTTTTATATAAAAAATGCCAATTTCACTTTTTACACTCTAGCATCTTTATCTTTTGAGCAATCATCTTCAAACTTTATTACAATGTTTATGACCATAAGGTCTGATTGAGTTCGATTAATGCTGAGATCCGTCAATTAGTTCAGAAGTTATGCCCCTTTAATATTCAAAAAATGCTAATTTTCACTTTGTTTACACTCTAGCATCTTCATCTTTTGAGCAATCATCTTCAAACTTTATGACAATGTTTATGACCATAAGGTCTGATTGAGTTCGATTAATGGCTGAGATCCGTCAATTAGGTCAGGAGTTATGGCCCTTTTAATATAAAAAAAATGCCATATTTCACGTTGTTTACACTCTAGCATCTTCCTTTTTTTAGCAATCATCTTCAAACTTTATGACATTGTTAATGACCATAATGTCTCGATTGAGTTCAATTGTGGCTGAGATGGGCCATTTAGGTCAGGAGTTATGCCCCTTTTAATACAAAAATTGCAAGATTTCACTTTGTTTATTCTCTACCTACTACATTTTTTTAACAATCTTTTTTTTTCCCAAAATATAACTGATATTGACTTGTAAATTTAGGAGTTATGCCCATTTCACCATAAAAAAAAGCCAGATTTCACTTTTACACTCAATCATCTTTATTTCTTAAGCAATCATCTTTCTCAGGTGAGCGACCAAGGGCCATCTTGGCCCTCTTGTTTTTTAGTTATGGCCCTTTGCTGATTTTCTGGAGTTTTCTTTGTCCACGCTATTTCTCAATAACTATTGGATAGATTTCAAACAAACATCATAGGAAGCTTCAATATCAAGCACAGATGTGCATATTATGAAATGGTTACGTTTGACTGATTTTCTTTTGAGTTTTGGCCCTTTGCTGATTTTCTGGAGTTTTCTTTGTCCATGCTATTTCTCAATAACTACTGGATGGATTTCAATCGGTCATAGGAAGCTTCAATATCAAGCACAGATGTGCATATTATGAAATGGTTACGGTTGACTAATTTTCTTTTGAGTTATGGCACTTTGTTGATTTCTTGGAGTTTTCTTTGTCCACGCTATTTTTCAATAGCTACTGGATGGATTTCAATCAAATTTCATAGGAAGCTTCACTAGCAAGCATAGATGTGCATATTGCGAAATGGTTACAGTTGACTGATTTTCTTTTGTGTTATTGCCCTTTGCTGATTTTCTTTGCATTATTTCCCAATAACTAATTTACTTTCTTTAGCTACAGTTTTTCTCATCTCATTTATCTGTTGATGAACTTAGAACTTTATTACATATACAATGTTAAATTAACTAGTCATTTAAATCTATTTTTTATTATTATGCCCCCCTTCGAAGAAGAGGGGGTATATTGCTTTGCTCATGTCGGTCGGTCGGTCCGTAGGTCGGTCCGTCGGTCTGTCGGTAGACCAGACCTTGTCCGAGTGATAACTTAAGTTCTATTTGACCTTTAAGTCTCAAACTTCTTGTGGTTGTTGCTCATGATTAGTAGATGACCCCTATCGATTTTGGTGTCATTACCTCAAAGGTCAAGGTCACATGTTGTGTATGTATAATACCAGACCTTGTCCGAGTGATAACTTGAAGTTCTATTTGACCTTTAAGTCTCAAACTTCATGTGGTTGTTGCTTATGATTAGTAGATGACCCCTATCAATTTTGGTGTCAATACCTCAAAGGTCAAGGTCACAAGGTTGCATTTGTATATATGTTTGATGACTTGGCCTTGTCCAAATAAAATTTTAGTCCTATTTCAGACTATATGTGGTTGTTCCTTATAATGAGTAGATGACCTCTATTGATTTGGGTGTCAACATCCAAAGGTCAAGTTCACAATGTCAGTAAATGTTTAGTTCCACATTTTAGCACATTATATTTTCACTCAAATTTTTGAAGTTTGAATTTTTTGTGACAAGCCAACATTATGAAGGCAAACTCCTTGCATGTAATATAGCTATATACATATTACGGCATATGAGGGGGGCATATATGTTTCACAAACATTTCTTGTTATTATTTATTTATTAATTTATTAATTTATTTATTTAATTTTATTTTATTTTTGCATGTGCATGCTGTTCAGACTAATTTGTTTACGGTGCCCTTACTGAATTGATGAATGTTGGAATTTTTTGTTAAAGACAGCCACTGAGCATAAAAAGATATTCTTTTTTTATTAGTCTTGTATAATTTGTCACTTGAATTCATCAATTCAGTAAATGTGACTTACCTCCTAAAGCTGGGCACTTGATTGTAAACAAAGGCTGTGTGGGGGGTATTCATCACCTTTAGTGATAGCTCTAGTTTATTTTATAACATAAAATATAATTCATAGGATAAAAACAATGTACAAAAACATGCACGTCAAAATATCATTATTCTGTTCAATCTCAGTATTTAAAGTCATGTAATAAAAAGAATCTCACATGAGTTCTCATTAATATAAAATTTTATTAAACAAGTTGGTAAAAATGGTAAAGAGCGAGCCTCATATGACAACTCATGTGAGATCCTATATATCTATAATTTTTAGTTTGATAGCCACTATAGTATGATACCCCTGAACATGTTAGAGAAGTTTCAAAATCAAACCCATGCCTGGTTACTGAAATATAAGCATGAAATTCCTTGCATGCAAAACTTTAACCAAAACTTCTAAGTAAAAAAGGGGCTATCACTTGTAATATATTTCATCAAGAGTTATCTACCTTAATAGTATTATACCCCTAAATGTATTAAAGATGTTTCAAATCAATCACATGCCTAGATACTGAGATATAAGCATGAAAGTAAAAAATTGCAACTTTAAAGTACTATTCTAAAAATAAAAAATGTTTACAAGAGCTCTGTAGTTACCTTATAAGCAAATAATTTATTACTTTACTTTGCCATCATTGTACATAGAGATTACGTTATCAGGGCAGACCATTTGCTAGCTCATATTGCTTTGTGTTCCACATTGATGTGTTATCACCAATTTCCGGTTTTTTTTAATTTTATGCAGAAACATATATCAATATTGTGGAAAGTTTTTAAATGGATGGAGACTTTCTAATAAATGATGTATAATTATTGTTTAAATGTAAACTTAAGAAAAATATGGATTAGGTTTGGATTGTGATTTACTGTGATAAGGTGAAGATAGAATTGACTGTACAGAGATTGTGATATTCCATAACAATGCATGGGAGGGGACGACACACGGATTATGAGGTCAGAGATTTTCGTTCACCATATGATAGGAACAGAGATACTGGCCGAGAAATGTTAGAAATGAGAGATCTTGGAAATCGGCATGGTTTTGACAATAGGGGTTATGAATATGAAGATGAAAGATCAAGAGTTCCATATGATGATGCTCAGAACATCCCAGGTCAGGCTTTTCCTCACTTTGTAGAACCCCCATCTGATTATAATGACCCTAGGCAAGTTCATGATTGGACAAGAGGTTCAAGCTATGGACAGCCAAATGCTGATACCTACCAAAATGTTAACTATGATAATGATCAGAAATATCACAATGGTAACGCTGCAAGGAGAAGTTATGGCCATGATAACCTTGATTCAAATGATGAAGTGCTTAGATACAGATCTGGATTTGACAGGAATGAGCAGTTTCATCAAAGATCTGAACAAATGAAAGGAGGAGAAATGTGGACAGAAGTGGTTTCAGTCATAGAGGAGGTGAAAGCTATAGAGACAAAAGTGCAGGTGAAGAACAGACAAGAGATACAGACAGGAGACCTGATCATTATGATCATGAAAGAGATAGGGTGTATGATAAAGACAGGAGACCTGATCATTATGATCATGAAAGAGATAGGGTGTATGATAAAGACAGGAGACCTGATCATTATGATCATGAAAGAGATAGGGTGTATGATAAAGACAGGAGACCTGATCATTATTATCATGAAAGAGATAGGGTGTATGATAAAGACAGGAGACCTGATCATTATGATCATGAAAGAGATAGGGTGTATGATAAAGACAGGAGACCTGATCATTATGATCATGAAAGAGATAGGGTGTATGATAAAGACAGGAGACCTGATCATTATGATCATGAAAGAGATAGAGTTTATGATACAGACAGGAGGCCTGATCATTATGATCATGATAGCTATGCTCACAATATAAATGGTAAGAATGTAAATACTGGCTTCTCAAATAGAGACCATGGAATGGATCAAAGCAACTGGGTAAAGAGGCAGTCAGAAAATGGATATCATGTAGAGAGTGGTGACAATAATGGAAGAAGGCATGGTCAGGAAAGAGAAAAAAGCACAAGAGGGTATGAAGGAGAGAAGAATAACCAGGCACATACTGATAAAGGTCAATTGAAAAACTCCTGGAGCCACAACGGATTCCACAGAGGTGTGGACAATCAGGGATTGGAAGTGAAGTCTGATACTCTTACAGGCATTGATCACCAAGAGGGCCCAAGGAAACCACCACATCGAAGAAGAAGCTCTAGAAGATCCAGGAAGAGAAAAATATCAACTCACCGGCATGGACATGAAATTGATGATGGCAATGATATCAGGCCGGAATCATTTGTGGATGGGGTGAAGACTCTGATACGGAGACAGAAGTCTCTTAGGCCTAGGACTCATTCTGTGTTTGGGATGAAGTCTGAGATTGGTACAACTTGTGAGTCCCTGTCAGAGGATGATGAGAAATTGCCAAGTAATAGGAACAAGAAAACAGATTTTCTAAAAAAACGATTAACCTCCATTAAAAGGAACAGGGAGTCTACTACCCATGATTATGCCACTTTGGTCAGGTATGAATAATAAATCAAAATATCATATACATATTCACACCTTCTCATTATTCCCAAGTGATGAAAAAAATCAGATAGGCTACAAACTCTTGAAAGTTAGTGGCCAAGGTGGTGCTTGAAATCCAACTTTACTTGCATAAAAATCCATAATGGTCCAATTTATATGCCATAAGAAGCATAATTATCACCGCATTTGCCAAGTTCATGGGATACTCATTAGGTCTTGATTACATGAAATTATGTCCTTTCAAACAGCAGTGAAAAATTTCCTTGATTTTATAGGCAAACAGAATTCTGATATTAAATTGTCTAGGGTGGGGAGGATTTAAAGTACATCCTAACTTTAAGATAAATCTGAAGTAGCTAAAATTTCCTTAAAATTAAGATTTCAATACCAAAAAAAAATCCTGAACTTGTTAATTTTTTTTGTTAATTATTTTTTTTTATATAATATATTAATTTAGTTTTAACCTTAAGTTTACTTTAAGATAATGTAGATACTACATGCAAATAGCCTTTTTCATTCATTTTGGACTTAACATGTGTAAAACTAAACTATAAAGGGCTTTGAGAACAGCCGGTGTACAGGTTAAGAGCTGTGGTTTACCGCTATTCTGTTTTCAACAACAGAGGACATACGGTAAAGCTTACTTATATCAAAATAATAGGGACCTTGCAAATTATTCTGTCTTATTCAAAGTTTTTCTTATCCTTATAAAAAGATTTTAGTCATAAATGTTTGCATATAACAAAATTTCGTTGAACACCCTATCGTAGATTAAAAAAAAAAAAGAATAGGAAGTAATGTAAAAAGACAAAAAAAAGATTAGGAAATTATGTAAAAAGATACAGTAAATCTCCAAGTGTATATGAATGGTTACAAAAAAGATACATTGTGAATTAAGAAAAGCTCTTGTTTTACAAAATGTATCTTACATGCATATAAGTAAGTTATAACTGACTGATATAAATTTCATACAATTTTCATAGTTACATAATTGCTTTGACAGTTTTGTCATTACATAATTTTTCAGGCATATATATAAAATATAAGGGCCCCACACTGATGTGGATGCCCTGTAGAAACCGCTCTGTCTGTCTGTCTGTCATGCTTTTTTTGTCCACTCTCTAACTCAAATAGTTTTTATCGGATCTTCACAAACTTGCTGAGAATGTTTGAAGATCTGTATAAAATCTCGGCCAAATTTGATAACCAGCCAAATCACTTAACCCATTACCTCATGAATATTCATATACAAATGTATGATTTGATGAATTTCAATTAATTGTTCTTTAAATAGTATATGAAATAATGGATTTCTCTTTGCCACAGGTGACTGTAGAAACTGAGCTACAATATTATCTTCTCTGAAGCCAATGGTCAGAATTAAATTTCATTGAGCAAAAATGGTTACCTCATGGCTGTCTACCATAATGCTTTAAAAAAGTTGATGCCTTGAAAAATATGGCCCCAATAGCTTGTTTCCTTGTTTACTCCATATTATAGAAGTTTTCCAAAAAATTCTTCCATGAAACCAATAGTTAGAATTTATTTCTTTTGGCGTGTATGGTCACTTATGGCTATCTATCATAATGCTAATAAGTGATTCCTTAGGCCTAGAGTTGATGTTTCCTTATATCTATTGTTCCAATTGCCAGAACTATGTAATTTTTATATTGGATGATGGTCCTTGGCTACTATCAAATTGTAAAAAGAATGTTTGATCTCCCATTGGAGAAGGTGTCTGATGTTCTCTTATCAATGTTTAAGGTGATCATGAAGTAGAATAGTAAATCTTAATAAGAGTCGTGTTGGTACATTTGATGGTTTACTCACTGGAGATGCCCTCTTTCTGTTGGCAATCTACGTCAGAATGATCTGAATTTATGTCTTGTATGAATATCTGGAACCTTTCTGATTCCTGTCAGTGAATTTTGTCAAAATCAGGCAAGGTCTTATGTCTGATTTACCACACTTAGCACATTTTTCCATCTTGCACCTCAATTGGTTAAATTGCGGTTACATGCACTGCCTCTGAGTCACAGAGTGCAATAAAGGTAAGAACATAGCACAACAACACACACAAATGCCATGGCACTCTTGGAATTTTGAAACAATATACTGCACTCATGGGTTTATTTCATAGGTGTGTTTTACTGTTTAGTTTTTGTCTGTTTGAACTTCCTGTGTCATTTTCTCCTAGTTATTGTTTTTATCCATTTATTTGTTAAAGATTGGATGTGTGTCCATGAGAGAGAGAGAGATTGCATTTATTTGCTCCATGAACTTTTCATGTATTTAATATTTATTATAGGGCATTTTCTGAATGTGTTTCAGGGATCAAATTCTGCCCCATGAAGCATCCAACCTGAAGGGTGTTGACCTATGGAAGTACCAGTGGGCAATGGTAATGAATGTTATGTAACTCCGTTTGATATACAGAACCTAATGGTATTCTGTGCTGTCAGTCAGCAGCTCCTAACTTTTTATTGGTTCACTGTATTCTTATTTGTTATATATCAGGCTGTGGTTCATTCACCATGGAATTTTTGCTTTGGATGAGAATTGTTCTAAACCCTCCCAGCCACTAAGTACTGGTACAAACCAGGAAACATTTAGAGGAATAAGTATAAGTTTTATAATTTTATATCCCATTTAATGTAGAATTTAAAGCAGTTTCATTTTGATAACAAAAGAAAGATACATGTGTAAGTTCAATTATTTTCATATAATTATTTCCTCAAATTTATCCACAAATTCTTTACCATTTTCTGTATCTACGTTTAATAGCTAAGAAAACAAGTAAAAGACATTTGATGGAAAACTTATTTATTCTTACTTGTGCTGCCATAATATTTCCAAGTTTAAATGTTTTTGTAGTGTGACTAAAGAGGACCATCATGGTATACTGTTCAACTTGCACTTTATAAAAATTATGTTAAGTGTGCTAGATTTTTATTGTTTTGATTTCTCACATAGTGTAGTGTTGTACTAACAAATAGTGACTTGTGATGCCTCTTCCCTCTTAGTTTTTAGATCACCTGAGCACAACATGCTCATGGTGAGCTATTGTGATCGCCTTTTGTCGAGCGTCCGTCTGGCGTCAGAAATGTCTTTAAATGACGTGTCCTCCTACACCACTTGGCCAAATTTGATAAATTTGATGAAAATTGCCTGTGATGTTCCTTGCATGAAGCTCTACCAAAGTTGTTCAAATGGTTCCGGTCTGTTGCATATCTGGGTCACAGAAGCTAAAAATAGATTTTTAAAGTGAAATCTTTCAAAATCTTCTCTGAAACCGAAAGGCCTAGAGCTTAGATATTTGGTGTGCTATTGTCTTATGAACCTTTACCAAGATTTTTCAAATCATGACCCTGGGGTCAAAATTGGCCCCGCCCCAGGGGTCACTTGATTTTACATAGACTTAAATTGGAAAAACTAGAAAAATCTTCTTGTCAGAAACCACAAGGCCTAGAGTTTAGATAAGTGGTGTGTAGCATTGTCTAGTATACCTCTACTAAGTTTGTTCAAATCATGGCCATTGGGTCAAAATCGGCCCAGCCCAAGGGGTCACTTGAATTTACATATGCTTATATAGGAAAATCTAGAAAAATCTTCTTGTCATAAACCACAAGGCCTGGAGTTTAGACATTTGGTATGTAACATGGCCCAATAGACCTCTACAATGTTTGTTCAAATCATGACCTTGGGTCAAAATTGGCCCTGCCCCAGGGGTTACTTGATTTAACATAGCCTAATGATACCAGGTGAGCGATCCAGGGCCATTATGGCCCTCATGTGATGAAAGTTTTACTGTGTGGTATTGTTCATATTGAAAATTTAAACTTTTCAACATCGCACACAATGCTTGAAAAGCAAACCTGGAGCTTCGGTCTGTATACTACAGACTTTGTCAGCAAAATGACTCTACTGGGGATTAACACCGCCTGAGGATGTGAGCAATGTTAACGTTGAATCCCAGATGTGTGACAGGTTATACTGGTGCTGCCCCTGTCTCTGATGAGAATTCTTTTTATTTGAAATTGAATCTGGTTGCTGCTAGAAGTAACTACATAAAAAGAATGGTTTTATATAAGCTTGTACTTTGATGAGCGATCTAGGGCCATATGGGCCTCTTGTTTAATCTGCTATTGCTTCTATGTCCTTCATTAGACAGTTGCTTAAGTGGATTATCCACTTGCAGGAGCACAACAAAGTCGCCACAATGTCCTCATGGTATACAGCGTCAGGCTGGATTTGTTCGTCTGGGTTGTAACTTAGACATGGATCGCAGGATTTTCAAATAATTTGGCACTTATGTTATTCTCAGTGAGACAGAGTGTCAAGAATTAGGTTCCTAGGTTAAAGGTCAAGGTCACACTTTGAGGTCAAAGGTCACAGAGCTGGATTTGCTTGTCTGGGCTGTATATAATATATTGCAAAAAAATCAAATAAAAAAGTTATTTTAAGGTATTTTCATATTTTCAGCTTTTTGTGTAAGGTACCAACTCAAAATTTATTGCCTTAACTTTTCAACTGATGTTCTGACTTCAAGTTTCCGTTCATTCTTATTGTAACCCATTACCACTTAATCATAATGGCTTGTGTATACTGCATAACCATAAAATTGTGCAATTGTTCTCCTGAAGTTGAAAAACTTACTTTAGAATAAGAATATACATAAATTTAATGTTGTATAAACATATTTGCTATTTGTTTCTATTTACTAGATCTACTTAATACTTGAAAATTATCAGCTAAAATTAAACAATATTTTGTGATATTTGAAATCATATTGCCGTATATTGTGATATATTGCTCACCCCTACTTAATATTCGATGTAGGAGTTACAGATCCACTCTTGATTATAATTGATAGTCAAGTCAACACTATTTAGGAAGGGCCAGTATTTTGCATTTGAGATCTCTTATCATATTTCATTTAACAAACCTCATCCATACTCTCTGTTGAGCTATTTAACCCTTTCCCTCATATAGACTCATTTTGACGCCCTCAATAGGTATCACATAAAGCCTGATCTGCAGAAAACCACAGTTAAACCTTACCAAATTTAATTACAAAATCCTCATTTCCAGACCACTGAGGAGCAGCGAACAGCATAAAACCTGATCAGCCTATACTCGCAGACTGATCTGGTTTTATGCTGTTCGCATAGGTCTTTTCATGGTGTCCTCTATGAGGGAAAGGGTTAAGCGTCCCCCCTTCCCCCCACACACACCCTTGATATATTTTAAAATCTTTTGAGCACAATGTTTGGTTGCTAATTGTAATTTGTTTTGAAGTATTGGTATTGCTGTAGATTGGCTTGTTATCTTGTATTATATTAACCTGTTACTGACCTTTATGCATTAACATCTTACAGAATTAATATTTGTGTACGTATAATGTTATAATGTTACCTTGGTTATTAAAATAAAACATCATCGAATCATGCAATATATATGTAAAATTGAGTTGGAATTATTACTTCTAAGGGATCTGTTGATATTATCAATGTTTTTGTTATAAGATATTTGTATGGTCTAATTGGTATATAATGTATACACTATTAATATTACAATGGTATTCCTTTTCAAAGCAAAGTGCCATGTGTGATAAGAGCTTGTTATTTTTTTGGCAATATTGCCCGTAGACTGATTGATCTCCGTGATGTTCTTTGTTAGTTTCCATAAATTATTATAATCCAAACATTTGTTTTTAATGGTAGAGTGTTTTGCAATGTTTTATACGTCAATTAGGTCCGGGTGGCTCTGTGGTTACTACTACTAAGGTTCAATGGTCCTGTAATCATGAAGTGGCTGGTTCGAATCCTCGGTGCAGACAACTTAAAAATTCATAGTTATTCTCACATTTGCAGTGTGAGTGGATGGATGAATAATGTGTTGAATTTTCTTTCGATTTAATAGTTTTGAAGATTTCTTATATGACATGTTTAATCCTCTATGCGGTTGATATACAGTTGAACCTATATTAGCGATCACCTGTATTAAGCGTTCAACCTGTATTTAGCGGTCAGTTTTGATATTACCAAACTAGCAATTTAGCGACCACCTCTGTTAAGCAGTCACTTTCTCTTGATCCCTTACTGACCTCTGAAGACAGGTTTGACTGTATATCATTTTTTTTTACAATTTTGTAATCATTATTATAACTGGGTAATATTTGATATAACATTTTGTGATTTTGTATGGATGTTTGAATACATGCATGACTTGTATACACTATTCTATATTTCTATCTGTGCTATAGTAAAAAAACTTTTGACTAGACATGCTTTTCAAGGTGCTAGTCATTTTGAGTATTGCAATGTATAGTTTGATATTTGGGAATGTCATCAAAGTCTGTGAAAACAGCAATTTAAGGCTCTGGAACTGTAATGGTGACCTTACAAAATCCTAAAAATGATATTATTTCCTGAATCTATACTATAAAACACATTGTATGGTGAATTTTTATTTAAATTTACCGTTTATAACTTAAGTTATTGACATTTTTATGTATTTTCCCTTAATGTTCAGAAATGGTCGAAATAATACAAGGGTAAAAAATAAAAAAAGTACACTTTTTTTATAAACAACTGTTTTATGTTCATATTTTAACCCATTTTCCTGTTTTACAACAACTAAATATTAATTAAAATCAATAGAATTGAGCTTTGGACAAATATTTTTCAAGATATAGAGTTTTATATACATATACTCACATGCAAATTTTCCAGTTTTTCTGCCATGTTTAAAAACTTCAACTATCTTTAAAGCTAAATATCTCAAGTATGGATTAAGTTTAAGACATGAAACAACTTTTAAAATTTTCCAATAATAAAACTTAAAATTTTCCGTTCCAAAAGAAAATAATAGCAAGTTATATAAAAAAAAGACGTCAAAATAGTCGGAAATCAATAAATGAAAAATACATGAATATCATAAACTCTGCCTGCAGGTCCAATGGTCCAAGATGTGTCTGTTAATAACATACATGAATATCACATTTACTACAAATGGTGTAAAGGGCCATGTGAAGGCTTTCTTAAGTCTCCATATTTTTCATCTCAGTTTAATTTGTATTTATTATTACCACCCTTTAAAGGTACATTTGTGTCTGCTCCAGAGTTGTTTTTTTTGCATTACTCTCATTATTTTGTTACTTTGACATTTCCATTCATACCTACATCAACTGTTTATAAAGTGTTGCTTACAGATAGCACATGTCCTTCTGTTGATAGTTTGTTAACCATTACTGATTTTAATCAGTTTTTCTGAAGGAAACCTCTGATTACCCAACTACGTATCGGAAAACCCCACCAAATGATAGGAAATTACTAAAAATAGAATAAACCGGAAATCGACGATAATTAACGATTACGGATCATTCGGCAAACACGGACATTTCAGAGTGTCGGTGTTTGCCGAAGTTCATTACAGTTCCAGAGCCTTAAATATGTATATATTTATTTCCAGAGATTTACATTACTTCATGTATCTTCATGGTATAAGAATTACAATACATTTATCAGTAAAAATGCTGATTAAACTTGAAATCATTCTGGTTGTCGAGACGCCTGCGTAGCACAGACACAGGGATCTCTGACTCAAGTGAACAGGAACAGATTTTCTTGAAACTTGGATTATGTTTATAAGGACAAAATCATGGATAAGTTTGATTTTTCAGTAAAATTAATTCAGAAGAATTGGAGTTATTGTTCTTTGATAATTGAAAGTGAGGAACAAAGTATTGTCTGAGTATTGATTAACACAGTAGATTGTTATGAAACTTTGATATGTTTTGGGGCAGTATCTCAAGCAATTTTGATTTTTTGTGAAATGTGTTGAGTAGAATTAGGGTTATTCAACAAAAATCTGGAAAAAAAGGGAAAAAAGAATTAGGGTTATTTTTATTTAGAAAAATGTTTATTTAATCAACATTTGGGTCATTTGCAATGTTATAAGTCCTCATACAGTTTAACCCTTTACCTCATGAATATTCATATAAGAATTTATGACTTGATGAGTAATGATATACCAAACTAAAAAAAATTATATGAAACATTTGATTTTCATTTGCCAGCTTGATTGCTTAGAATATGAGTTTCAATATTGTATGAGCAAACAGAGGAGACCCTGGGTCTCCTGTGTTAAAATGCTTCTCCATAAAAATTAACACATATTTAGGTATGTACAACATCTTGGTATTGTGATCAGATCATTCTTTCAAGAAAAGGGATTCTTTTTATGGGGTTTTCAACTGTTCACACAAACTGTTTGTAAAATTATTACGTGTGCATGTGCTGGAGATTTTTATCAGATATTCAAAGTTTTCCAGTTAGGTTCTGCTGCTGTAAAATATCTACTTGTATTCTCTTTAATATTGAAGTATTTTCTGTATCCTGTTAATAAAAATGAGAGTTTTTATTTTCTTCTTAATAAAAATGCATAGCAATTCAGCAAGTTATCTTGTTTAAAATGTGAAAAAGAAATCAGTATGATCTGTAAGTTTTTTGTGTGAATATTATTAGTGAATTGTGCATTGTATAATGTGCTGGAAAAGGTTTTTAACTTTCAAAATATCCTTGGAACCAGGAAGTGTTAGGCCAGAGAAGTGTTAAGGAAGATTTATATGTGGTACTTCTTATTATCTTGAGGAATATTACCTTGCCATGGCTCATCAAGCTTGATAAGCCACAAATATCTGGCATGTAGGAAGAATAAATCTTTCAGATAAGAAATATAGGCCAATCTCCCATCTATAGGTAACTACAATTTTGCCCAAGCATCTATACCCATGTAATCAATTTTACACCAGTGTTGATTTGTAGTAGAAGAGATAAAATTTGCTGGTTTTAAGTCCCACCAACATTAAGTCATTCACCTAGTGACTTTTGCAGACTTGGGTTGGGGGGTCAAGTCATACAGTGTTTTCACTCCTCATCATTGAAGAGATTGACCTGACTAGCCAGGCTATCGCTGATCTAAAATTTGTTCAGTAGTATTATCAGCTCCTAAAGTCAGTCCTTTTTCCTTCTGAGGTTTATGTAGTGTAGCCTAATGGCATGTAGCAGTCTCTTTGTCCTAATAATGCATGCATATCTTTATGCTGGATGCCTAGTTATGATTATTTACAGGGATTTCATCATATGAAAATAAAAACTAATTACGAGTGTTGTTCAGAAAGTTTGTAGAATAATGCTATGTCTTTTATAGAAATCATTTGTTATATTTCAAATTTGCTGTATAAGTACTTCCAGGTATCCTTAAAGTTGCAATACTACCCAAAGTCAATGCAATAAATGCTGAAAATAATGTGAAAATATGAAAAATCAGTCTCTCTTTTGATGATATGCAATATATTGCCTCTGTAAGTCAAACGATTAGCCCGATTGATGTCTTTAGAATGACCGATATAATAAATGACTAGGAAATTAACTCTCCTATCCCTTCACAAAGATTTCCCAAATATTCACACAAAGATTTCCGGAATCAATCGAGCTCTGTCACGTAGTCAGCTTGGCCCTCGTAGGTCATGCATAAACATAAGCGTTTGTTACCAAAAAGGTGTCTTGCAAATGTCCAGATTTCTAACCCGTGCACGGTAACAGGATTCCCCTGTGAAAGTTGGTGTTTGTTTATGCTATATAAACCCCCTAAGCCACAACAGTTCTTTAGAGAAAATGATTAAAAGTATTTTCTTGTTGCATAACATTTGTTTTTCATTGGAGAAATATTTCAATAAAGTTTAGCACTATACTCCTAGATGAAGTGGTGCATGCACTTCTATTTTTAGATGGCTTTTATTTATATTTATGTATATTAGGCGGATCCCTGAACATGTTAGAAACAGCCGAATCGTGGCCGTGAAATTCCGTACTTGTTGATACGAATATGGTATTGTTGATAATCCGTAGGTAATATAAGGAATTTGGCAAGTTTTTTTTTAACATTTTCCATTTTCTTTACCGAAGGTCCATCATAGATGAAAAATGACCATGATTTGTTACAAACTGAGAGTTTCAAAATATTCAAGCTAAACTGATGTATCTGTAGTATTGCATCCTTAATATATTTTCAAAAAAATAATTAAAACAAACAATGGTAACTGGATTTACAGGTTACTGTAGCAACCCAGTAATGGGATTCTGGAGCAGTCTGAAAAATGTTATATATTCTAGCATAGTATAGAAAAGTAATTTTAATTTCTTTCAATTTGCCTGACATCAGAATGGCATGAAGTCGTCAAGTGATAAAGCAGTGCCATGGCATCATTGACTGCTTTTGAACCAAAATTATAGCATTTTGAAAACAATCTGCGAAAGTCCATGTTGAAAAGTGATAACATTGACCAGTGATGTTAAACTGTGGAGTGTTGTGAAATTTTATGTTGCGATAAAAAACTCACCGACAGAAACGCCAAAAATGATTATATCAACAGGAAAATGTTATCCATGCAGTCCAATTAATGTGTATACCAGTAGCAGTCCTGTTTTAAGGGTAGAAGAGAATTAATCCATAACAATCCCAGGAGCGGCTGGCCATCATAGCTTGTTTCGTAGAAGACTTGGTCAAGGATATGGTTTGTTTGGTTAGAATATTCCACAGTCAAGGTTATTGCTGTTGAGCTTGATATTTCATCCTCTGCTTCATTTGGAATATTAACAAACATAACTTTACATGTCTGAAGTTAATGCATGCTGAGTGTCACTATTACTCAAAGACACTAAGAGCCCTGGTGCATTGTTCCCTGCTAAAAGGCCGAATGTGAAATACTTTTGGACAGTGTCATCACTACAGACGAGATTTGGGTACATCATTTCTATCCAGAGACTAAAACTATGTCATCTGCATGGAAAACTGCACATACACCACCCAAAAGAAGGCCCGAGTCCAGAAAATTGCATTTTTTTTCTTGGATCGGCACAGGATGGTCCTGTGGCACAGAATTCCAGATTACCAAACAGATCAGTTTATACAGTATATGCTTTAGTTCAACCACTGACCTTGCTAATTGACTGGAGATGACTGTATCATCATCAGCGATGACTTGTATGTAGAAACATATAGCAAGTGGATCAACAGACATAAGAAGTGCATGGATATACTGGCGTGACTATGTGGAAACAGTCTCATGATCACTGAACTTAAACGTTTGACATTTTTGCGACGTTATGTTGACGTGCTCAGGCTATGCATTATATACTGATTTTTAATCTGTATTAATTTGTGTTTTTGTGTGTACTTGTCTGGTTTCCCTAGAATATATAGAAAAAGATGTTGACATTTATGTTTATCTATTTTGTAATATGCTGGCATGATTATACTCTGTCCTATAGCACAATTCTATATACTTTCTGAACAACCCTCATATGAACCTCCTGTATGATCCCATACATTTATGTTAAATTCAAGATATTTTTAGCTCACAGAGCACAACATACTCAAGGAAAGCTATTGTGATCACCCTTTGTCCATTGTCCTTTGTGTAACGTCAACAATTTTCTTTCTGAAACTACAGGGTAGATATTGATTTAACTTGGCATGAATGATCCTTGGGTGGTCCTTCACAAAAGTTATTAAAATAAACTTGAACCACGCAGAATTCTGGTTTTCATGGCAACCAACAGAATTTTATTTAAAAAAAAAAGCTTTTGAAATCTTCTCTGAAACAGTGGTTAGAATTTAATTTCATATGGCACAAATGGTCACCTCACAGCCCTCTACCATAATTGCTAAAATAAAGTTGATTCCATGGAAAATGAGGCCACCAGGGGATAGCTAGTTTTCTCATGTGCTCTTTATAGATATTTTCAAAAGTCTTCTCTGAAACTAATGTTCAGAATGCACTTATGATAACCTCATGGTCCCATACCATAACTCCCAAAAGGGAGGCATATAGTAATCCCACTGTCTGTCCGTCTGTCCATTTTTGTGTCCACATACATGAGTGGATTTTGAAGTAACCTGGTAGAAATGTTCACTACATTGAGATGATGTGTTGCATTAAAGACCTGGGTTCATATCTCAAAGGTCAAGGTCACAATATGGGGTCAAAGGTCAAAAGGGGGGAAATTTTGTCATGTCCGGCTTTGGCCGGAATGGGTCAAAGGTCAAAAAGGAGAATATGTTTTTTTGTCAAGGTCAACTCATTATGTTGGATA
>CM037793.1:35718319-35768319 GCA_021229015.1 Solen grandis
GCTATTATTTATATTGATATTATTAAATCTTTAAGTCAGTAGTTATGGCTATTATTTATATTCATATTATTAAATATTTGAGTCAGTAGTTATGTCTATTATTTTTATTAATATTATTAAATCTTTGAGTCAGTAGTTATGGCTATTATTTATATTCATATTATCAAATCTTTGAGTCAGTAGTTATGGCCATTATTTTTATTCATATTATTAAATCTTTGAGTCAGTAGTTATGGCTATTATCTATATTCATATTATTAACTATTTGAGTCAATAGTTATGGCTATTATTTTTATTCATATAATCAAATCTTTGAGTCAGTAGTTATGGCCATTATTTTTATTCATATTATCAAATCTTTGAGTCAGTAGTTATGGCTATTATTTTTATTCATATTATTAAATCTTTGAGTCAGTAGTTATGGCCATTATTTTTATTCATATTATTAACTATTTGAGTCAGTAGTTATGGCTATTATTTATATTCATATTATTAAATATTTGAGTCAGTAGTTATGGCTATTATTTATATTCATATTATTAAATATTTGAGTCAGTAGTTATGGCTATTATTTATATTAATATTCATTAACTATTTGAGTCAGTAGTTATGGCTATTATTTATATTCATATTATTAAATCTTTGAGTCAGTAGTTATGGCTATTATTTATATTAATATTCATTAACTATTTGGTTATGGTTTTTTTTAAATTCATATTATTAGCTATTTGAGTCAATAGTTATGGCTATTATTTATATTAATATTCATTTACTATTTGAGTCAATAGTTATGGCTATTATTTATATTAATATTCATTAACTATTTGAGTCAATAGTTATGGCTATTATTTATATTAATATTCATTAACTATTTGAGTCAGTAGTTATGGCTATTATTTATATTCATATTATTAACTATTTGAGTCAGTAGTTATGGCTATTATTTATATTCATATTATTAAATATTTGAGTCAGTAGTTATGGCTATTATTTATATTAATGTTATTAAATCTTTGAGTCAGTAGTTATGACTATTATTTATATTCATATTATTAAATATTTGAGTCAGTAGTTATGTCTATTATTTTTATTAATATTATTAAATCTTTGAGTCAATAGTTATGACTATTATTTATATTCATATTATTAAATATTTGAGTCAGTAGTTATGTCTATTATTTGTATTAATATTCATTAACTATTTGAGTCAGTAGTTATGGCTATTATTTAAATAAATATTCATTAACTATTTGAGTAAATAGTTATGGCTATTATTTTTATTAATATTAATAACTATTTGAGTCAATAGTTATGGCTATTATTTTTATTAATATTATAAATCTTTGAGTCAGTAGTTATGGCTATTATTTATATTAATATTCATTAACTATTTGAGTCAATAGTTATGGCTATTAACGATGAAAATGATGACATTTTCGAAGATAGGGTTTGGATGTCGTTCACAGTATAGCACTGGATCAGTTTTGTTAGTGTAGGTATTTAAATGGAACTTGTACTATTTTGACACGAAGCAACCCTTTTGTGGTGACCAGGTAGAGCGTCCGATTTGCATACCGAGGGTCTCGAGTTCGATTCCACAGATGTTGGGGGATGGAACTCTTAGAAAGTCTCAAAGACATTCATACTCCAGGAATCTGAGGGACAGACCCTTGAAAGGAGGGGGTGTATGTAGTAGAGGTATAAATTGGAAATTGTTCTTTAGCTTTTGTGACGACATGGGAGTGTGCTCTACATGCATACAGAGGGTATTGGGTACGAATTCACCCAGGACAGTAGGATTTTACATTAAGGTCAAATGATACAAGCCATTGCATTGCCTATTGCGATACACTGCTCGGGTTATAGTTTATTATTATTTGTAAATCATTCATTGAAGTGATTGAACGAAAAAGGAACTGTCATGCATTTTATATATTTATATACATGAATGAGAAAAAGAAACGGCCCCAAAACAGAACTTTGAGGTACACTCACACTGATATATTTATTCGTTGAAATCTCTTTATTATTAAAACAGTACATTCGATCTATCCATTCTGTGAAAGATTTGTCTGTCCTTAGTGATGAATTGCATGCATCGCTACTGGAAAAATAATGCCAATTATGCGGACCTACCTTCTGTTTTACCAATACAGATCATTATCTAAAACAAGTACAAATATAATATGAACCTAATGATAGTGGTACAGTAAAGAGAGGTTATTTGAATAAAATAATGATGTATTTACAGTCATTATATATGGTTGGGATTGGCTTCTTAAGGTACGACAAATATCTGAGAAAACCTACAATTTGATCAAACGCACATGCACTCGAGGATAGGATTTGGCTATTATAGTAGTAAGAAAAAAAGAACCTCCTCTCCCTACCCCCCCCCCCCCCCGGAAAAATCATTAGACCTCCCTTGGAACATCTGAAAAAAAAGAAGAAACGATGAAAAAGTCCCGACCCCCACTCCCCACGTATGACATTTGTCATAGATTTGCTTGAGCCCCCTCCCTCCTTCCCACGTACGGCGAATTTTAGAATTGGCAATGTATGTTGATTTTTGGAGGTTTTTTGGTTTTTTTGTGATTTTTTTGGGGCAGAAGGTGAGTTTTTGGCAAGGTATGGTACTTTTTTGGCAAGGTATGGTGATTTTTCATAGTTGGCCAACATATCCGTGTTGACCCCCCCCCCCCCCGAGATAAATGGTTGCATCATTTATTTATAAATTTATATATTTACGCATGTACTTTACATATATACACGAACCAGCATATTCATTTTTAGATCGGCATAGAATTTGCTTGAAGGGCTTTATGTAAATCTGATAATACTTTTACATTTTACATTAAGACTAGACTAGAACATTTGAGTTTACCGTCGCCTCGACAGTATTTCAGTCATATAGCGACGTCCAGCTAATTACAGGTGGAGGAAGACCCCGAATGCACAGAGGCATCCGGATAGAACCACCGACCTACTGCAAACCGGCTGGAAGGCTTCCTTATATGAAAATCCGAATGCCACTGCCGGGATTCGAACCCAGGCGGTGAGGGGCTGAGTGAGTGTTAAATTTACATCAAGAAATAAAATCTTACTTCAGTTGAATTAACAATGAGCATATATATCCGAACTTTAGATCAGCCGAGAATTTCCTTAAATATGATATTAAATTCGTATTAATTTAATATTTCCTTTTAAATACTGAAATGTACTTTCAATAGATATTTAACCTACATCGAGATCTTTTATGAAGTTAATCATGAACCTAGTAGTAGTATATCCATAACAAAGGGATACGTGTTACACTAGACTCTTACTCTGTCATACGAATGGGAAAAGAAAATACAATAAACAGATTGACGGAGAATAAACCTGAATATTAACAACTAATTACAATGGAAACGAAGGAAGATCAAAGCTTCATATATATATTCTAAATTTTTTGTTTTGTAGTTTCGATCATTGGTTTTTATCATTCGGTTCGGTATTATAATATTAAATATATTAGCATTTATTTTAAGAGTCATTAAACTCTTTCTACAAGCTATTAAACTATTTCTTAAAGTCATTAAACTTTTTCTTAAAGCAATTTCTCCTTTTAAAAGCAATTCTTTCTAAAACCAAAGTTAACTTTTTCTATTCCATTGTAATCGAAAATCAAAGGAGGGAAATTGTCTTTCCCTATACTGAGACAACACGTTTGTATAAGGATTATAAGCTGAGCAGGTGTGACAAGTAAGCACGTATTGGATTGATTAACAATAGAGGAAAATAACACTTCCCTGCACAATGCAATATTGCAATCCTATCGTGCAGGTCTGAGTTATTTGTAGCACGAGAACATATGTTCAGCTGCAAATAAAAAAAAAATAAAAAAAAAAAAAAAAAAATACACACGAGAGAAGTCATAATGCGTCCTTTTTTAATCTTTTAAAATCAAAGCGTTTTTGAATATTCATCATTTGACAAAGGATTACAGCTTTATAACAACACCCAACATGGCGGTGTTTGTGGGTAAATTCTAATGTATTTGGATTGAAAGGTAACCATTTGGATCCATACAATGTAATTGCCCTTGTGGACTTGTTTGTGGCGAAAACATAAAATGCTATAAAAAATTTGTCATACTCGTTTAATGCTAGTCATTAGAATGTTAACATATCCATCGGATGCAAAGTAAAATGTCGCACCAACGTTAAATGTCGCACTTGACGTTATATGTCGCAAGGCTGACGCTAAATGTCGCAACCAACGCTAAATGTCGCATAACCTCCTGACGTTATATGTCGTATCTGTAACGCCAAATGTCGCACTCCTTTGTAAGTGTTGTTGAATAGGTAAGAATGGAATCTCACGGAGACAATACTATAGTCAGAATCAGAATCAGAATATATTTTATTGACTTATACAAGTACATGTATCTCGTCAAACAATTAAAAAATGGAAATATAATAGTCTGCATTAATAATTTTATTTACCAAAAATTTCCCAACTATCAAATCAAATAAAATGGAGAGTGGATGCTGCAGGATTTATGATATTTGTTCGAAAACATTTCATTTAACATTTATATAATATAATTTAATCCTGTAACAGCCACTCGGTATTAGAATGTAATTATGATAACAATACAAACTAATTCACAACATTTTGGAACATAAAAATTTCATCTTATTGACTTAAAATTTCGCTTCTGACACTTAGTACTCTTTTTATATACATGTATATACAAAGATTCAATATTTCCCCTCTTTTGGTGTTTTTTTAAAAGATCAATGAATTTAAACATGCTTGGTTTGCGTGTATAAAATATTTTAATAAAGTTATTTCTGAATGATTCGTAAGCTTTGCATCTGATTATAAAATGGTACTCATCTTCTATTTCATTTGAATTACAACACTGACATTTCCTTTCCTCACGAGGTAACTTGTTTTTGCCATGTCTATTTTGTTCAATTCTCAACTTATGTGAAGAGAGTCTTAACCTTGATAAATAAAGCAAAAATCGTCTCGGAATGCTCTTTTCCAAATAATTACTAAAGGAAAAAATCAGGTTTCAAGTGTTTATAAAGAACATTTAGAATTGTACTTTTATCAATATTGTTTCGCCATTTTTAACCAGGTTTTCCTAAGGAAAACTCTGGTTATTAGATTGGGGTATGTCGGCGGGCAGGCGGGCGTAAACAATTTCTTCTGTGCGCAACTCCTCCTACATTTTTCAACGAATTTCGCCCAAACTTTTACAGAAGCATTATTACATAGTGGCCTGGCGCATATTGTCAGGGTTTTGTGGTTCGACTATTTTTGATGCAGTTATGGCCTTTTGTTATTTTTCACATATGTAATATATAGGGAAATATTCTTCTGTGCTCAACCCCTCCTACATTTTTCAATGGATTTGACCCAAACTTTTACAGAAGCATTATTACATAGTGGCCTGGCACATATTGTCAGGGTTTCGTGGTTCGACTATTTTTGATGCAGTTATGGCCCTTTGCCCCATAACGGATGTAATATAAAGGGAAATATTCTTTCGTGCACAACTTCTACATTTCTTAATAAATTTTGTCCATACTTTAACAGAAGTACCTTCACTAAGTCACAATGGAGAATATTACCTGTGTTTTGCATTTTGACCATTTTTGATGGAGTTATGCCCCTTTGATAAAATTCCTTGTCCGGAGCATAACTCCTACATTATAAAAGGTATTGACTTGAAACTTTATAGGTGCATACATCTCATTGAGGTGGAATGCAGTGCATAGGAACCTCACTCTGTGGTTCATAATTTTGGAGTTACATGTTTGCCCCTTCGTAAAAATTCCTGATATGGAGCATAACTCCTTAATTTTAAAATATATAATAATGATTGGTTTTGCAGTTATACAGAATTGCATTAGGTTTAATAGACATTGAGCACAACATTATTTGATTGATACAAATAATCTGTACTGGGACGAAACATTGCGAAAAGAAAACCTGGTTTTGTGACAATTCCTGTCACTTGTTGAATAAAGTTATAAATCACTCTCTGTTTGAAGACATTTATGAAATCATGATGATGTAACAAATCTGGAGATACCCAAGCATAAGAAAATCCAAATCCTTCCAAAATAGATTTAATCCGCCATGCCCAATTCCGTTTCCCAAGTTTACAATCGGTTAATGATACATTATAAACTGTTTTCAGGATAATGTTGTCTGTACTCAATAGCGACAGCCAATATTTTATAATATTAACAAACCTATTTACATACAAGGGGTATCTACCTAGTTCACCATATACGGCCGCATTACACGTACTAGATTTTACTCCTAAAAGTGATTTACAAAATTTTAAATGTGGCCGCTCTAAATCTTTTGATTTTGTGAACCCCCAAATTGGACTACAATAACTTAAAATCGGAGTAACAAAAGAATCAAATAATTGAAGAGAAATTTTGTTGTTGTTGTTGTACTGGGGTTTACCGTCGCTGCGATAGTATTTCAATCATATAGCGACGTCCAGCTAATTACAGGTGGAGGAAGACCCCGAGTAAACAGAGGTACCCGGGTAGAACCACCGACCTATCGCAAGCCAGCTGGAAGACTTCCTCACATGAAAAATCCGATTCGAACCCACAGTGGTTAGGGGCTGAGAGACTTGTAGTCCACGACTGTAACCGCTCGGCCACGGCGGCCCCGAGAAATTTTGTAACTAACCTCATGTTTAAATAGATTACTCTGTAACACATTTAAAGCTTTTAAAGACTTACCGATGAGACTTTGATTACTTAACAAAAAAGACCCGTGTAATTAAATACTAATCCTAAATAATTAAAAACTGTCAACGGTTTCAATCAAGTTGCCATTATAATACCATTTTTCTTCATTTTTTATGAGACCTCTTTTCCTGAATACTATAGTTTTTTGTTTTTTCTATATTGACCTCTAGACCCAAAGTAGAACAATATTCATAGAGACGATTTAAACTAAATTATAACCTGTCATTGCAAAATGAAATAACAATATACATACATCAACAAATTCTATTCCTGATGTGACTCCATCATGTAAAAATAACTCAATATCTTCCAGAAATAATGCAAACATTATAGGTGAATTTATTTGGCCTTGGCGTAAACCAACTGAGATATTGAAAAAATCAGAGAAATTATTACATCTTTTCACACATGATTTAACAGTATTATACATTGAACGACATATATTCAATATCTTACCATCTATACCAACCTTGAATAATTTAAACCATAAAGCATTTCGATAAACACTATCGAACGCTTTCTTGAAGTCAACAAAATATAATCTTTTATTTTGATTAATAAAATGTTCCACTAGAGAATATAAAACAAAAGCAGCATCCGTCGTACTCCTCCCCTTCCTAAATCCAAACTGTGCATCCGATATAATATCATTTGCACTACACCACTGATCTAATCTAGCATTTAAAACACTAACAAATAATTTCCCCAAAATACTAAGTAATGTTATCCCTCTATAATTATCTGGCTCCTGCCTATTCCCCTTTTTATGTAATGGAATTATGAAACCTTCAGCCCAGCTATCTGGGAAATTCCCTGAATTTAAAATGAATTAAAAACAACAAAAAAAAAACAACAAAAAAAACAACAACAAAAAAAAACATTCAAATGACCCCCTATTATGTCTACAGACTCTATCATGTATTCATTTAATATGTTATCATTTGGATTGCTTTATTACGTTTATTAATAAGCCTTTTTATTGCTATTTCTACTTCATGTAATGTAATAGGTTCATTTAATTCTGGAAAAGTAGGGTTATTTAAGTTAAATTCATTTCTGTCAATAAAGCTTTCAATAAGAGGGTTAGGCTGTGATTTTATTTCTTCAAATACATTTTCAAAATGTACTTTAAAGCTATCTAAATCAGGCAAATCTTCTTCTCGCTGAGGCAAATCTTCTTCTCGCTGCTTTGATTTTCGTTTGAAAAAATTCCAAAAATCTCGTGGTTGTTTGTTTTTCATATCAGCTAATACTGAAATCTGTTTATCTTTGAATATACGCTTTTTCTTTTTTACCAATCTTTTGAAATATATCTCAGCATCACAAAGTAACGATCTATTTATTTCTGTCCTGTTTTTGTTGAAAACCCCTAATGCCTGCTTATACTGGTGCTTTGCTTCCACACATTCACGATCAAACCACTTATCACTTTCTCGACTCACTCGCTTTGTATTACTTGAAAATTGTTTAACAAAGAAATTTTTAGTGACATCTTGTATGCAATTGGAAAATTAAGTTACCATTATGTTCATATTTTCTAGATTTGTATTTATTTATCAATTTGTAAACAACGATTAAAATCACCTAACTTGCCAATTAGGCCACGCCTAAAGGCAACCTTGTGTTCACTTTCCAACCGTGCACCTCGTGCATACTACTGACGTCATTTATAGACTGAGCTCTGTAATTAGTGAACAATTGAAAGAAAAGCGGGGCATGGTCTCTAAAAATTTTTTTTTTTCGTTAATGACATTGTCTCATCCATTGATATAAATAATTTGTCCGAAAACGATATAAATTTATTGAATATGTACATGATTCTTTTCGCTGACGATATAGCTATCTTTACTACTAATGCTTGTAGTCTACAAGATCAACTTGATAAAATTTATGAATATTCATGTAAATGGGGTTTAAAAATAAGTATAAATAAAACAAAGATGTGTATATTTGAAAATAGGAAACAAGAACACAATATTGATTTTTTGATAAATGCTGAAAAAATTGAACGAGTTGACTGTTTTACCTACCTTGGTGTGAAATTCAAATATACGGGTGATATTTCAGTTGCTCTTAAGGCGTTAAGTGAACAAGCTCTTTGTGCATATAGTAATGTTTTATATGTTTTTGATAAGTTCGATTTTGATATTAAAACAAAGTTAAAAATATTTGATTCAATGGTTGTGCCGAGTTTGTTATACAATGCTGAGGTTAAAAAACTACATCTCAAATTTTGTAAATATATATTAGGGGTTAAAAAACAAACTGCATCTGCAGTTGTATATGGTGAGTTAGGTCGCTACCCATTGACTGTTTTATGTAAGGAACGGGCTTTAAAATTTTGGACAAAAATAGTGTTAGATGTTAATTCTGCACTCTATGTTGTTTACAATGACCTATATACTTTGAAATCTGATAATTGGGCTAAACGGATTGATGCATTATTAGATAATTTAGGTTTTTCTTATTTAAAGCGAAATAACAACATAAGTATATATATATATAAACTTTATTTTTGTCTCATTCGTATACATACATACATATACTTATATACAACCATAAAAACATGTATACAACCATTCTATTTAAGAATTTTAAGAGACATAATGACTAGATACAATCAAATACTAGGCACATTACCATACTAAAATATAAAAAGATAACAATGTACCATTGCTAACTAACAACTTAAAACATAAATACTCTTACAAACCTATATATATTCATATATGCATGTATATACTTATATACACACATATATACAAATATACACATATCTATATAGCTGACAGAATCAACATATTTCTTGTGAAATAAGTAAATTAATTATTTACAAATAAATAAAAGACGACGTTGTAAAATAATAAAACAGGTTTTGGCACAAATCCTAATCATCCCATTATTTTTTGTATGAAAAAAGTATGTATCATTTCCAACTTATAAAGAATACTTTACGTGATCAGTATGTGCAAGACTGGCATGCTACAATAAACAGATTGCCTAAATTGAATTATTATTGTAAGTTTAAATCGAATTTTAATCAAGAAAATTATTTAATAATGATATCAAGCATAAATTAAGAATACTTTTAACTAAGTTTAGAACTTCATCGCACACTCTTGAAATTGAAACTGGTAAATATAATGGAACTGCTAGGGATCAAAGAATATGTAAAATGTGTAATCTTAATCAAGTTGAATCAGAATATCATTTACTCAGGTGTTGTACTGCTTATACTTCTATTCGGTCTAAATATCTTGGCCGCACTACGTGGCCAAATCTGCAAATGTTTTATAATATAATTTCGACAAATAACAAAAAGAAATTATTTAATTTATGTAAATTTTTAAGAGAGGCATTCAAGATACGTTCAAATACCCTGGAAAATGTCTCTGTTTCTGCATAATGTTTTATAAATATACAGAGTTTTTTGTTTATATTTAAATTCTCATTATTTATACCTATACATATATATTTGTGTTACTTTGTAAATTTGTTTAAAGTCTTTGTCGCCATATTTGATGTCTGTAAATGGCCAAAGGTATTTATCATATGCTGATTTGCCAATAAATATGAATGAATGAACTAAAAGTATCAAACTCGCCAATATAAAAATCACTCAATATTGAAAAGGAACATTCCTTTAACATCAAGTTATCAATTAAGCTACACGATAAACGACTGTAAAATGTGCACGAACCCCTTTGAAAATCGTTATGTAAACGGCCATTGGCTATTCTCATCTCATTCTCAAAAAGGTCAACATAATTATAATAACTTGCTGCCGGTGAATCATCCGGCCATATTACACAGCACATATTTTTTTTTAATATACATCATTTTCAAAGTTACAAGTATGCTTATCGAACTTGGTCCATATCATAGTATCATAACAGTTTTTAACAATCTGTATACCTTTATGAATATCATTTCTGGAGTAAACTATACTACCACCACTATTTCTTTTGGCCCTTTTATTTTTTTTAATTTTCTGAACAAATTTAAGGATTTAAAACCAGGAATATCTATATCTGAACTACTATCACACCATGATTCTAAAAGCACAATAACATATTTTTAATTATGTTATCAATAATTTCAGAATTATTCAGTTTATCTTTTGTAAGACCATTACAGTTCCAAATCATAACATTCAACCCACCCTCCACTGACTCCTAGTCTCTAACGGGTTTTCCGTTGATATACAGGGTATCGAAAGATAACCAGGCCCGATCCCCGTTTGCCTTGGCCCTCTTCAAAGCAGGTAGTAAACGCCTTCGTTTATCAGCTACTTCTGGCGGGAACTGTTCATAGACAAACATATTTGGACCTTTTAGCTGGTAGCTCTGTTTCCTCACCATTTCTCTGTCTGTAAACATATTGAATTTACACACTATTTTTCTCACATGCCCCGATGATAACATACCCATCCGGTGTACTCTCTCCAGCTTCATTTGTTTCACCGTTTCCTTGGCTATCTTCAGCTTTTCACACATGAATTCTCTCAGCTTGGCCTCGGTATCAGCTGGCTTCTCCTGCGGAGATTCTGGTATATTACAAAATATAAGATTGTTTCTCATAGATTGAGATTGTAAATACACCAAGTCATCTTTTAATTTCTCGTTCTCTTTATGTATTTTCACAATACTGTCTTGTTCATTTGCAATAAACTCTACTGCGACCACTTTTTCCTCTACTTTTGTCACTTTCTCCTCCACCTTTCTTACTTTCGTGTCCAACTTTGTCTTTAAAGAATTAAGCCCAGTTTCAACCTTGTTAACTTTTGAAACTAAAGAGTCAATAACTTTGAGCTTACCCTCAATTTCAGAAAATCTCGAGTCAATTTTTGCGTCTATTTTTAGTTCAAGTTTATTCAAATGTTATATGATATCGGCATTTGATGGAATTTGCGAGGATTCTGCAAAAACCGAATGATCGAGATTTTCTGCCATCTGTAGTTCTTGATTTACAGTTCCATATAGAATAGAGTTTGTATTGCATAAAATGTCACTTACATCGAGGTTCTCCTCCTCCGCTGACGGGCCTCTCGGATTGAATATCTTGTTGACGTTAGAGCCTTCGTCGCTGTCTTCACTGCCTTTTTTCCTCTTACACTCTTGTTCCTCTCCTTCCCATCACAAGATTTCACAAATAAGTCCCTGTACCCCTAATAATTTTCTTGACTACTTTATTAATCCCGAAACGAGAAGAAAATCACAAAGATTAACCGATTTCTGGAGCGACCAAAATAACACGACCTGTCCCCATTCATGTCACGTGACTATAGTCAACAGTACAAATACACGGAGCAGTTAGGACAAAATCAAACGGAACAGTTATGGCAAGTCCTTTTCAAAACTTGTATTAATGAACGATTAAAGTAGAATAATATCATTACAAAGTTACAAATTAAGTTAAATAGCCAATAAAAGAAATAGTCTGAAAAATCTAACACTATATTTTTATACACTTATTTATATTTTGATTTTTACCCCAGGGCTTCGGACCCACGCGGAGTGATACTGAGAGGAATGGTAGACGGAGTCGCTACCACTGCGCCACTTCGGAGCCTTATTGGAAATGGAATTAGAACACCTATAACATTATCCTTGGGCTGTTTAATAAAACGATTCCATTTATTTGGGGATAAAACAACAACAACAAAACAAATTAAGCTCTATTTTGTAATTACTGAGTTAGCTAGCAGTATTTTGTTGAGCTTCTGGAAGGTAAAATAACTCTGTATATAACATAATTAAACGAAGTATTAAATGCTCAAAGAAATATTTTATTTTCATGAACAACAAAAACATTTGAATGTAGAACCAAATTAATACCCATTCGAAAGATATTACATGTGTGGATTATGAGAGACAGATGTCAGGCCCTAAGTAGGTCTCTGGACAATGCAGACTTTTCCATCGGCCTTTACCGTTACGGTTTAGGTCTCAATTCAAGCATGATCCTGGTCGTGGGCTCTCATGCAAAGTGTTCATCTTTCTCTTTCTTTGTTTCCAGTCTTAATTCAGTTTAAACTTTCTATATGTCTCAAAATCTTATACTCTGTCTTAACTTAATTTGTTTCTTCTTCCCCATGGAATCTTTTTCTTCTTCAAATAATACATCAGTCATTACGTCTTATACATTAACTATATCCTCTGTAAAAGTTTATTCTTCACTTTTCTTTTCCACTCTCTGTAATTTATCATTCTTGAAAATAAGTCATACACCCATCTCTTCTCCGCGTCTCAGCTTACACTTCATCCTTCCCCAATTAATGTCACTCAGTCCTCAATTGCTTCTGTATATTTATCAAGAAGCCGGTAGATTCAAAGTTTGTGTTTGAATTTAAATTACGAGTTGAATGCCTCTCTTCTTTGATGTGAATATAAATGGAACATGTTCGTTTAGCCGTGCATTCATCAAAGAATAAAACATGGATGCTCAGCTTTCATGACTTCAGGTTTTTTGAAACTCTCAACAAAGGAACGACAAAGCAGTGTGTTGTTGTTGTTTAGCTTGAAATTAAAATTCTAACAGTTCCAAGCTATTTTGTTCCCAGGTTTTACGTAGTGTTTGTAAAACGGCTCAGCTGCTGATGGAGATCCTGTTTTCCGTGGAAAGCTTATATTTTACTCCTTAGACAGGCACATGTCCAATATAAATCGACGAAGAAATGAAATACGATGTAATTTTCTATTTTCAAGCGGAGCCAATGTTGACCGTTTTGTCTTGATTTTGGTGCTTTTAGTGACGACACAGTCACGCGGTATTGCTACACTGAGTAACTATGATGTACACATATATGAATTCTGATGGCGTGGCTACTTTCATCGTCGAATACCCACGGCCGAATCATCTATAGGCCGTGGGTTTTTACGGATGGATCTAGTCGTTTCAGGATGTATAAGTCAACGCTATTCCATTGGTCGCATCATGTTTTTTTATAAGCAATCATAGAAGCTGTTTTAAATGTCTGCCGGAAGCAGCTGTTTTTAGCTCACCTGAGCACAACGTGCTCATGGTGAGCTTTTGTGATCGCCTTTTGTCCGGCGTCCGTCCGTCCGTCCGTCCGTGCGTGCGTGCGTCTTGCGTCAACTTTTCCTTTAAACAACTTCTCCTCCTAAACCACTGAATGGATTTTGACCAAACTTCACAGGAATCATCCTTATCATGACCTCTATCAAAGTTGTTCAAATTATTATGATTGAGTGAATAAGTAGGTCACAGGAGCTAAAATAGATTTTTAAGATGCAATCTTAGAAAATCTTCTCCTGCAAAACTGTAAGGCCTAGAGCTTTAATAATTGGTATGTAGAATTGTCTTATGAACATCTACAAAAGTTGTTCAGATCATGACCCTGGGGTAAAATTGGCCCCGCTCCATGGGTCATTTTATTTTTCATAGGTTTATATAGTGAAACACTTTAAAAATCTTCTTCTATGAAACAATAAGGCCTAGAGCTAAGATATTTGGCGTGTAGCATTGTCTAGTGAATCTCTACAAAAATTGTTCAAATTATGACCCTGGGGTTAAAATTGGCCCTGCCCCGGGGGTCACTTGTTTTACATAGACTTATATAGGAAAAACTTTAAAAATCTTCTCCTATGAAATCATAAGGCCTAGAGCTAAGATATTTGGTATGTAGCATCATCTAATGGTTCATTACCAAGATTGTTCAAATCATAGCCCTATGGTGATAAATGACCCCGCACCAGGGGTTACTTGTTTTACATAGAGTTATATAGGAAAATCTTAAAAATCTTCTTTTATGAATCCATAAGAGCTTAGATAATTTGCTCACCTGAGCACAACGTGCTCATGGTGAGCTTTTATGATTGCCTTTTGTCCGGCGTCTGTCGTCCGTCCATCTGTCCGTGCGTGCGTGCGTCTTGCGTCAACTTTTTTCATTAAACAACATCTCCTCCTAATCCGCTGAAGGGATTTTGACAAAATTTCACAGGAATCATCCTTATGATGTCCTCCAACAAAATTGTACAAATTATTATGATTGGTTGAAAAAGTAGGATCCACAAAGGCAAGATACAGTGGCTTGTTAGCAGCAAAGTGTTTCTCTTGCAGCTGTCTCAAGATGAAGATAGCATCTGTGGTGCCCTGGCCAGGCACAAAGCCAAACTGCATAGAGTCGATGTTCACCATCCTGCGAATGTCTAGAACACGCTCCATTAATTTCAAAGCTAGATCAGTAAGCTTAAAGGGAAAACCTTGTAGAAACCATACGGCATTGTGCATGCAGCATTGTCTAGTGGATCATGACCAAAGTTTGTTTTAAATCATGGCCCTGTGTCAAAATTGGTCCCACTTTAAGTATGTTCATATTATAAACCATTGAAAGCAATATTTCTCAGGTGAGTGATTAAGGGCCATCATGGCCCTCTTGTTTATTGTTAACATGACTTTCAAACCTCCACGCTGAAGAATATAACATTTAAAGGGCAAGTTTTCATTGGTCGATAATTTAACAAATACAAAAATGTAACTACTGTATTTCGACGGTATGCTTGCCTTTACCCCCACGGTATGATGTTATGTAGTGAAACGAAATAAGTCAGCCAGGTGTATCCGACGATGGGCTACAATTTGATTTGTTTCTTTCCCATTATACTAGTATAGTCACAAGTCACTAATTTAGTCACAGATGAAATCAGGTGTTAAATGAGAAATCCGTTCTTTTAATATTATTATTTTGCTTTTCTATTTAAATGTATGCTCTTTAATGTTCAGATTGCCATTTTAATTTCAAGCTAAACAACAACACACTGCCTTGTAATACTATAAAAGAGTGCACATAAAGGGGTGCGACATTTAGCGTTGATGTTGTGACATATAGCGGCAGTACAATTTTTTTGGCGACATTTGACGTCACAGATGCGACATATAACGTCAGGAGGTTTTGCGACATTTAGCGTTGGTTGCGACATTTAACGTTGCTGCATGCAGTTATGCCTAGAGTTAAAGATCTGACTGAAATACTTCTTTCAGTAATATCAAGACTCTTTACACACCTGAAAAATATAACCTCTGTAGTACACCACCGTATCGAACTTTAATATAAACATCCTTTGTTTAATTTGAACTCCATAAAACGTTCAACCATACATGATAAATACAGAACTAAAACGTTTATAATATAAGAATCGCTTGGCTAGTGAGTCATCAACTAAATACACTTCCTAGATACTCCATAGCTAAATGAAAAAAAAAATAATCATAAATCCGACATTTTGTTAAGTGTTTACGTATTTGCATGACGTAATCCCCGATGCGCCATGCCGGTAGTAAAATATAAGCTGCTGCATCACTTATATAAGAGGGAAAATATTTCCCGCATCCGATGTGTCCCCTGCTGGCTTGTGATTTCATTCGAGTCTTAGGGGCAATCGGATTAAAAGAAAATGTCAGCTTACACATAGACCTTTTTGCTCAACACTAAACATGGATCGTATAAATTTATATGAATAAGTTAAAATGAATAAGTTAAACGCATAGTTGTGTCTTCAAAAGAAGAAGAAGAAGAAGAAAACATCTTGGAATTTGTTTGTGTGCGAGTGGATGACAGTTCCAAGCTATTTTGTTCCCAGGTTTTACGTAGTGTTTGTAAAACGGCTCAGCTGCTGATGGAGATCCTGTTTTCCGTGGAAAGCTTATATTTTACTCCTTAGACAGGCACATGTCCCATATAAATCGACGAAGAAATGAAATACGATGTAATTTTCTATTTTCAAGCGGAGCCAATGTTGACCGTTTTGTCTTGATTTTGGTGCTTTAAGTGACGACACAGTCACACGGTATTGCTACACTGAGTAGCTATGATGTACACATATATGAATTCTGATGGCGTGGCTACTTTCATCGTCGAATACCCACGGCCGAATCATCTGTAGGCCGTGGGATTTTACGGACTGATCTAGTCGTTTCAGGATGTATAAGTCAACGCTATTCCATTGGTCGCATCATGTTTCTTTATAAGCAATCATAGAGGCTGTTTTAAATGTCTGCCGGAAGCAGCTGTTTTTTATTGTTAACATGACTTTCAAACCTCCACGTTGAAGAATATAACATTTATAGGGCAAGTTTTCATTGGTCGATAATTTAACAAATTACTACTGTATTTCGACGGTATGCTTGCCTTTACCCCCACGATATGATGTTATGTAGTGAAACGAAATAAATCAGCCGGGTGTATCCGACGATGGGCTACAATTTGATTCGTTTCTTTCTCATTATACTAGTATAGTCACGAGTCACTAATTTAGTCACAGATGAAATCAGGTGTTAAATGAGAAATCCGTTCTTTTATAATTATTATTTTGCTTTTCTATTTACACTGTAAATGTATGCTCTTTAATGTTCAGATTGCCATTTTAATTTCAAGCTAAACAACAACACACTGCCTTGTAATACTATTAAATAGTGCACATAAAGGGATGCGACATTTAGCGTTGATGTTGTGACATATAGCGGCAGTACAATTTTTTGGCGTCATTTGACGTCACAGATGCGACATATAACGTCAGGAGGTTTTGCGACATTTAGCGTTGGTTGCGACATTTAACGTTGCTGCATGCAGTTATGCCTAGAGTTAAAGATCTGACTGAAATACTTCTTTCAGTAATATCAAGACTTTTTATACTCCTGAAAAATATAACCTCTGTAGTACACCACCGTATCGAACTTTAATATAAACATCCTTTGTTTAATTTGAACTTCATAAAACGTTCAACATTACATGATAATACAGAACTAAAACGTTTATAATATAAGAATCGCTAGGCTAGTGAGTCATCAACTTAATACACTTCCTTAATACTCAATAGCTAAATGAAAAAAAAAATATCATAAATCCGACATTTTGTTAAGTGTTTACGTATTTGCATGACGTAATCCCCGATGCGCCATGCCGGTAGTAAAATATAAGCTGCTGCATCACTAATATAAGAGGTAAAATATTTCCCGCATCCGATGTGTCCCCTGCTGGCTTGTGATTTCATTCGAGTCTTAGGGGCAATCGGATTAAAAGAAAATGTCAGCTTACACATAGACCTTTTTGCTCAACACTAAACATGGATCGTATAAATTTATATGAATAAGTTAAAATGAATAAGTTAAACGCATAGTTGTGTCTTCAAAAGAAGAAGAAGAAGAAGAAAAAATCTTGGAATTTGTTTGTGTGCGAGTGGATGACAGTTCCAAGCTATTTTGTTCCCAGGTTTTACGTAGTGTTTGTAAAACGGCTCAGCTGCTGATGGAGATCCTGTTTTCCGTGGAAAGCTTATATTTTACTCCTTAGACAGGCACATGTCCAATATAAATCGACGAAAAAATGAAATACGATGTAATTTTCTATTTTCAAGCGGAGCCAATGTTGACCGTTTTGTCTTGATTTTGGTGCTTTTAGTGACGACACAGTCACGCGGTATTGCTACACTGAGTAACTAAAGTATGATGTACACATATATGAATTCTGATGGCGTGGCTAATTTCATCGTCGAATACCCACGGCCGAATCATCTATAGGCCGTGGGATTTTACGGACTGATCTAGTCGTTTCAGGATGTATAAGTCAACGCTATTCCATTGGTCGCATCATGTTTTTTTTTTATAAGCAATCATAGAGGCTGTTTTAAATGTCTGCCGGAAGCAGCTGTTTTTAGATCACCTGAGCACAACGTGCTCATGGTGAGCTTTTGTGATCGCCTTTTGTCCGTCGTCCGTGCGTGCGTGCGTGCGTGCGTGCGTCCGGCGTCAACAATTTCTTTAAACAACATCTCCTTCTAAACTACTCACTGGATTTTGATAAAACTTCACAGGAATGTTCATTATGGGGCCCTTTACCAAAGTTGTTAAAATTATTTTGATTGGTCAAAAATCTAGGTCACAGGAGCTAAAAATAGATTTTAAAAATGAAAATTTTAATAATCTTCTTCTCCGAAACCACAAGGCCTAGCCTTTTGATTTTTGGTATGTAGCATGATCTTATGACTCTCTACCAAGATTGTTCAAATTATGGCCCTGGGGTCAAAATTGACCCCGCCCCAGGGGTCACTTGATTTAACATAGGCTTATATAGGAAAAAACTTGAAACACAATATCTTCTTATCTCCGGTTCCAACCAAGGCCCAGCCTTTATGATTAATTGGTTATGTAGACATGTCTGGGGGATCTCTACCAAGTTGTTCAAATCATGACCCTGGGGTCAAAATTGACCCCGCCCCAGGGGTCACCTGATTGTACATAGGCTAATATAGGAAATACTTGAAAAAATCTTCTTCTCAGAAACCACAAGGCCTGGAGTTTAGATATTTGGTATGTAGCATGATCTTATGACTCTCTACCAAGATTGTTCAAATTATGACCCTGGGGTAAAAACTTGCCCAACCCCAGGGGTCACTTGATTTAACATAGGCTAATATAGGAAAAACTTGAAAAACTCAAAATTAGATATTTGGTGTGCAGCATTGTCTAGTAGATCACTACCAAGTTTGTTCAAATCATTACCCTGGGGTCAAAATTGGCCCCGCCCCAGGTGTCACTTGATTTAACATAGGCTACTATAGGAAAAAAACCTTGAAAAATTTCTTCTCAAAACCACAAGTCATAGGCTTTAGATTTTTGGTGTGTAGCATGTCTTGGTGATCTCTACCAAGATTGTTAAAATCATGACACTGGGGTCAAAATTGGCCCCGCCCCAGGGGTCACTTGATTTAACATAGGCTACTATAGGAAAAAACTTGAAAAATCTTCTTTTCAGAAACCACAAGGCATGAGTTAAGATATTTGGTATGTAGCATGTCTGTGACTCTCTACCAAGATTGTTCAAATCATGACCCTGGGGTCAAAATTGGCCCCGCCATTGGGGTCACCTGCTTTGACATAGGCTAATATAGAAATAACTTGAAAATTCTTCTTTTTAGGAAACTAGAAAACACATGGCCTGGCGTTTAGATATTTGGTGAAAATATTGGCCCCTCCCCAGGGATCACTTGATTTTACATAGCCTTATTTTGGAAAAAAATCTAGAAGAATTTCTTCTCAAAAACCACAAGGTCTGGAGTTTAGATATTTGGTATGTAACATGGGCTAATAGACCTCTACCCAGTTTGTTCAAATCATGACCCTGGGGTCAAAATTGGCTCTGCCCCAGGGGTCACTTGATTTTACATAGCCTAATGATATCAGGTGAGCGATCCAGGGCCATCATGGCCCTCTTGTTTATTGTTAACATGACTTTCAAACCTCCACGCTGAAGAATATAACATTTAAAGGGCATGTTTTCATTGGTCGATAATTTAACAAATAACTACTGTATTTCGACGGTATGCTTGCCTTTACCCCCACGGTATGATGTTATGTAGTGAAACGAAATAAGTCAGCCGGGTGTATCCGACGTTGGGCTACAATTTGATTCGTTTCTTTCCCATTATACTAGTATAGTCACGAGTCACTAATTTAGTCACAGATGAAATCAGGTGTTAAATGAGAAATCCGTTCTTTTATTATTATTATTTTGCTTTTCTATTTTAATGTTTGCTCTTTAATGTTCAGATTGCCATTTTAATTTCAAGCTAAACAACACACTGCCTTGTCGTTCCTTTGTTGAGAGTTTCAAAAAACCTGAAGTCATGAAAGTTGAGCATCCATGTTTTATTTTTTGATGAATGCACGGCTAAACAAACATGTCCCATTTATATTCACATCAAAGAAGAGAGCATTCAACTCGAAATTTAAATTCAAACACAAAATTAATTCATGCACATGTAATCCAGAAGGATATAATTACATGCAATACTGGAAAAATATCAATTTAAAAACCGTCAGTCACTTTTCCAAATGTTTATAATAATTTTATCTTTAAGCTGGCTAAAGACATAAAAGAACACACATCTCCATTATATATATTAAGACAATTTTGAGAGTAAATTGATCAATGCATATTGAATACCATTTAGATAGAAAGGCTTGCGGTAGGTCGGTGGTTCTACCCGGATGCCTCCGTGAATTCGGGGTCTTCCTCCACCTTTAATTAGCTGGACGTCGCTATATGACTGAAATACTGTCGAAGCGACGGTAAACTAAATAGTCAAGTCAAGTCAAGTAATGCATCCCAGTCATCAATTAACTCTCGTCTATTTATTGCATCCCAGTTAAGTCGGTCACAATGTTTATACATGCGAGAGAAAAAAAAACTGTTTATGTAATGTCTAATTCTTTTTAGCTCAACTGAGCACTTGTGCTCGGGTGAGCTTTTGTGATCGGCTTTTGTCCGTGGTGCGTCGCCCGTCGTCAACAATTGCTTGTGAACACTCTAGAGGCCACAGTTTTAGTCCAATCTTCATGAAACTTGGTCAGGATGTTTGTCTACATGATATCTCGGATGAATTCGATATTGGGTTACGTGGGGTCAAAAACTAGGTCACCAGGTCAAATCTAAAAAAACCTTGTGAACACTCTAGAGGCCACAGTTTCGGCCCAGTCTTCAATAGATTTGGTCAGGATGTTTGTCTACATGATATCTCGGATGAGTTCGAAATTGGGTCATGTGGGATCAAAAACTAGGTCACCAGATCAAATCCTAAAGAAACCTTGTGAACACTCTAGAGGCCACAGTTTCGGCCCAGTCTTCAATAGATTTGGTCAGGATATTTGTCTACATGATATCTCGGATGAGTTCGAAATTGGGTCATATTGGGTCAAAAACTAGGTCACCAGGCCAAATCTTAGAAAAACCTTGTGAATACTCTACAGGCCTACATTTTTGTCCCAGTCTTCATTAAACTTGATATGAATGATGACTGCATGAATTCCCAGTTAAGTGCAAATTATGTTGGATCAATATGTAGGTCACTTAGTCAAATGTTAGAAAAACACTTTAGATGCCAGATTTTTTGTCATTATGCCTAACACTGCCATCTTACTCAGGTGAGCGACACAGGGCCATCTTGGCCCTCTTGTTGGATTACAAGATATTATGGAAGATTATTTATGTAAATATTACAATATGCTTACTTCCGAATGCTTTATGAAAGATGTCATGTGCTTGCATGTATGTATACTTTTTAATGATGCCTTATTGCATATCTGTTAGACGATTTTAAATGTCAAGTGTGTAAAGCTAAATGCTTTGTGCTTAATGACTTATAATATGCCAATATGTTAAGACACAGGCGCAAATTACCAAATGATACATAACAAATGAGAAGTGCAAGCATGTTTGTAGCCTTGTTTCATTTCTTTTGAAAAGTGTATAGTGCAAAATGCTTTCTGCTAACTACCCGTAGTAATAGCAGCGATTTAGGACCAAGACTGCGCATGCGCAGGAGTGACGTCATCAGATTATTTGCGCATGTGCGGCGGCCATATTGGATTTCTAGCATGACATCTAATTTTAGAATGACATCATGATCTATATTTAGAAATGGCATCATGATCTATATTGTTGGATTATTATGAAACATTATATAAACCTTTTTTATGTAAAACAAAACTGAATCGCATATGGAAATTTTATACTTGTATTTCTCATGAAATAACATGTGACGAGAAACTAGTACATAGAAGCTTCGAGTGAAAGAAATAAAACAACAACAAAAAACATTTGCTCGGATATTATGGAAGATTATTTATGTAAATATTACAATATGCTTACTTCCGAATGCTTTATGAAAGATGTCATGTGCTTGCATGTATGTATACTTTTTAATGATGCCTTATTGCATATCTGTTAGACGATTTTAAATGTCAAGTGTGTAAAGCTAAATGCTTTGTGCTTAATGACTTATAATATGCCAATATGTTAAGACACAGGCGCAAATTACAAAATGATACATAACAAATGAGAAGTGCAAGCATGTTTGTAGCCTTGTTTCATTTCTTTTGAAAAGTGTATAGTGCAAAATGCTTTCTGCTAACTACCAGTAGTAATAGCAGCGATTTAGGACCAAGACTGCGCATGCGCAGGAGTGACGTCATCAGATTTTTTGCGCATGTGCGGCGGCCATATTGGATTTCTAGCATGACATCTAATTTTAGAATGACATAATGATCTATATTTAGAAATGGCATCATGATCTATATTTAGATTGACATCATGATCTTTATTTAGAAATGACATCAATGTACAGAGCTGACTTGTACATTCGACCTTGGGTTAAGGACATTGAGGGTCATGTCCTTAGCCCTAGGCGGAGACACATGGTAAACACCAAGGAACATTAGATACAACAGAGGTATTGATAGTCCCAATAATATACAGAGCTGACTTGTATATTCAGTCATTGGGCTTAATCACGGACATTGAGGGTCAGGTCCTCAGCCTTAGACGGGGACTATACAAAGTCTTATAACAATAATGATATCATCATATGATCATCATATAAACATACAATAAATATAATTAATCTTTATCAAACAATATTGGGAACGCAATTTTTGAACATGCCTGTACACGTTACTTCAACACAAATCGGAAATAAAGATCAATTTCCTATAATCGATAATTAATCCATATCGAAAAAGTATAAAAGTATAAACCCATAAATGACATGTCATTCGTTACCAACCAGTCTGTTGGATAAGAGACGCAAAAATGGACAGTCAGCGATACCTACGTACACTGAAAATTACAACAACACTCAGAAGTATAGTTGCAAAACTGAGTGAATGTTACTGTACTAAACTGTATTACGATGATATCTTGAATATAACTGAAGCAAATTTCATCATTATAGAACAAATAGAATACATTCTGAAAAAAGTAATAGACCGTCATGAAGAATAGAAGAAGCAGAAAAGATAAGGTCGATGTCAAGAAGAAAATAAAAAGGCCCTTTTCTTTGCCAACCCACATCACTTGAAAGGATTCTAGAGTAAACCAGAGATAACTAGTTTACAATTTGAACCGACCAATGCAATGTCTTCATTTTATATCGATTAAACAAATCTAGACATGTTGTCTAAAAAGAACCATGACTTAGATCCACAACCAATCAGAAAAGAAATGCAGAATCGCATCACACACACACATCTCCGGTTATTATTCTTGGAAATGTATTTCCAGTGTACAACTAGAGTAAACCAGAGATAACTGGTTTACAAATTGAACCGACCAATGCCATGTCTTCATTTTATGTCGATTGAACAAGTCTAGACATGTTGTCTAAAAATAACCATGACTTAAATCAACAACCAATCAGAAACGAAATGTAGTATTACAACCAATGACATCTTTCATTCCATGAATTGGCGCGACATTGCACAACAACCAGCAATCATTTTTCCTCCATGAACCTATCAGGCGTATACACACACACGCACCCTATTCAAACAAAATCATAGAATGTGTTCATGGTTCTGGAAATGAAATGGACATGTTGAATAAGGTAAACTTTTTAATTTATAAATCGCCTGCCTTTTTTCCTCAGTATCCAATTTTATATCACACAACAAAATTTTTAAAAAGTTAATTATATCCATTTTTTTTTTCGAAATCAAAATCCCAAAAAGTCAAACTGATCACTCCAAAAGCATTCACAGAAAGAACGAAATTGTCAAATTTTTGCGCCAAATTCTTTTGTATAAAAATGTTTAAAGATCTGTTGGAAGATCAATAATCAATATTATGGATATGATTGAGCCACTTGAATCATTCGAATATAAGTATACGAATATTGTTATTTTTTTTTTTTATTGTGTTAGTGCAAATCAAGTCTAAATATATGATTGATCCGATATTGATTATTTATTTTTATATAGACAGACAGACAGACAGATAAATAGTTTATTAAAGTGTCATATGTCGACATTTAAAAAAAAAAAAAACTTAATAATATCAAATATATTTGAAACATATTTATACAAGAGTTTTAAACAAATATTAAAACAATTTAAAAGACAAATCCTCACATACATGTGTACCAATATAAAAGGACCTTATTTTTTTTTTTTTTTTTTTTTTTTTTTTTTTAAAGATTAAACTATTAAATTAAAAAAAATCTTCCGTCTGTAAAACATTTTGGAGACTGAGGTTCCAAGTGAAAATTGCATGTGTTTATATATATCATACACAAATCATTATTTTCTTCTTCTTTTTTTTTCTGACTAATATTTAGTCATTTGAGCATACAAATAGTAACTAGATTCAAATTAGATCGGACCGGAAGTCCATGATGAATAAAAACCGGAAATGACGTTATCAAATGTAAAAAAATGACTCTATCTCCCTTAGTCGTTAACTGATTTGAATCATTTTCATAGCTATGGAAAGCTCAAAGTGAGATCTTTACTTTGAACACTGTAAACCGGAAGTCCATGATGAATAAGAACCGGAAATGACGTCATCAAATGTAAAAAATGACTCTATCTCTCTTAGTTGTTAACCGATTTGAATTATTTTCATAGCTATGAAAAGCTCAAAGTGAGATCTTTACTTTAAACTTCTTAACCGGAAGTCCATGATAAATAAAGAACCGGAAATGACGTCATCAAATGTAAAAATAATAGTGAATTCTATACAATGAATTCGTTTGACCGGAAGTCCATTATCCTTTAAAAAACGGAAATGACAACATTCTATGTGAAACTGACCCTTTCTTCATTAGTTTGAACTTCGAGGGTATAAAAAAACATACGAAAATCGTGTCAGTCATACAAGTTTTGACACTTAGGCTAACAACATGTGGAATTTAACAATGTGGAGATTCAGCATTACTTGAAAATATGGAATTTGTACAAAATGTGGAATAAGATGTTAAATTCAATGTTCGTTTGCTGGTCGATTCTCCTATAAGATGGACAATGTCATGAACTTCGACGAGGGATTTTCAAAGCCGGATCTAGAGATGTGTAAACACTGATTAATATAAGAACAGGCAGGATCAAAGTCTTAAAAACTTATAAGGGGAAGTGCCTCCTTTTTCAGTTCATAAAATATGTTTTCTATAAAGTGTTTAGAGTGTGAACAAGTATTCACAAGAAGAGACAATTTGTTAAGACATTGTGCATTTAAACATGGAAATGAAAAGACAGTCAATGAAACGCCTCCTCCTCCGGAATTGACTCCTCCTCCTCCTCAAGGAGAAGAGTTCATCCTCTTTCTCCTCCTCTAGGAGTACAGACACAAAAGAAAGTTAGGGAAATACCTCCTTCAACATTAACTAATGGACAGGAATTTGTTTTTCAACATCCCTTTACGTGTATGGTCAGCGGACCGACCTCTTGCGGTAAAACTTACTTCATATCACAGCAACTTTCAGAGGGCTTATGAAAAACTTTGTTCCTGCTCCACAACGTATTATCAAAGAGATGGCAACCGTTATATGACGAAATACAAAGAAACGTTCTTCCGGAAGTAGAATTCAAAAAAGGAGTACCTTTTAATCTGAAAAAAGATGAGTTTTTGGACCTTAGAGTCAGAAATGTGATCATATTAGATGACATGGCTACGGAAGCGGTGAAAGACCAACGAGTGACCGATTTATTCACGGAAGGTAGCCACCATCGAAATCTGTCTGTCAACCAAAACCTTTATTTCAGCAAAGATCCTACCCAGAGACGAAATTGCCATTATCTAGTATTATTTAACAACCCTGTAGACAGACAACAGGTTATGACCCTTGCCCGACAAATGTACCCCAGTAACCCCCAAGAACTGTTAAGACCTTTTGAAAAGGCTGTTAGTCATCCCTATGGCTATTTACTCGTAGATTTAAAGCCACTTACACCAGTTTCACTGCGCATGCGCACAAATGTGAAGGAATTTATAAGAGAAACAGATTGTAGAATGGAACCACCAAACGATATACAGAGACAGGATACTGTTCCAGTCGAGACTTTGCAAAACATCATGATTTCTTGCGACGACTGCGGTTCTATGTTTTCAGACATTAGTAACTTACAAAAACATGTTAGAGCATGGTGTCCAGCGGTGTTGAAAAGAAAAGCTGAACATACTAGTAATGAAGATGAGCCTATGAGTAAAGTAGGCCGTCGAGATTGGATCACCTGCGATGATGGTTCTGATAGTGAAAGTTCTATGGACGAACAAGACTACATTGAAGACATAAATGAATATTTTGAATTCTTAGCCAAAAAAGCTGGTGAGAAAACGGAAACAATTTGGGATGAAAAATACTACGAATATAGAAATGAAGGGCCCGTTCAAAAGCCTACGAGTTTGTCTTTGAAGACGATAAAAAAGAATTCATGCGAATATATACAGATTTTTTGAGAACAGCGAACAACTAGAAGGAAGTGTCGTTCATCAGAAAATTCTTCGAGAAATTTTGGATTCAGACAATAAAAAGAAAGTGATTAAACGAGTATTGAAAAAGTACAATCATTGGTTCGATGAGGTCATTGGTCACGGAGAGATAGATTCGGAATCTAGTGATGATGATGATGAATAAGTTTATAAGGGGAGAAGACTAATAGAAATAAATAAAAACTAATAATGAACATTGACAGATGGTCACAACATTTTCGCCTCATGGCCGAGGGAAAACTACGTCCTAATCATAAAGGACACTACGTTGTAGAAAAAATACAGACTGGTGGCACGTCAAAAGAACCGACCATTCAGTATGTTACGCCTGTGGCACAAGCGGTAGAAATGGTCAGAACTCAAGAGACAAGACTCTCCACCAAGATCAAAACAAAAAATTTCGACCACCAGGAATTCCGGCCAATTCAACCTTCTATGTTTAAGACTAAGGACAATATAATTGTAGAACAGAAAATGTGTGCATATGAAAGCGAATTGTATTGCAAAATAAAATGAGTAACAGATTAAAATGTGTTTGTTTTCTTTGACAATAGGATCCTCAAAACAACCATGTCTTTAAAAAATGGGAAATCAGTAAAATCGATAATTGACAATAATTAGATTGAAAATCAAAACAACAGATTTATTTTGAAGTTACTTACTATTTGTATGCTCAAATGACTAAATATTAGTGAAAAAAATATTGATTTTTGTATGATATATATAAAATCGATAAATAATCAATATCGGATCAATCATATATTTAGACTTGATTTGCACTAAAACAATATAAAAAAAATGAGTTCTGAAATCAAAATAACAAAATTCGTTCATTTAATCAGTGTTTATACTTATATTCGAATGATATTGAGTTTTAATAAACTAAAAGAGTTAATGTCTTTTTAATTAGTTTTTCCTGTTGACACGGTCCCTGCACTTTCGCCCGTCTACTCCAGGATTATATCGATTAAACATAAACATGTGTTTTAAGTTAAAATCAAGTGGCTCAATCATATCCATAATATTGATTATTGATCTTCCAACACATCTTTAAACATTTTTATACAAAAGAATTTGGCGCAAAAATTTGACAATTTCGTTCTTTCTGTGAATGCTTTTGGAGTGATCAGTTTGACTTTTTGTGCAAGGGATTTTGATTTCGGAAAAAAAATGGATATAATTAACTTTTTAAAATTTTGTTGTGTGATATAAAATTGGATACTGAGGAAAAAAGGTAGGTGATTTATAAATTAAAAAGTTTACCTTATTCAACATGTCCATTTCATTTCCAGAACCATGAACACATTCTATGATTTTATTTGAATAGTGTGCGTGTGTGTGTATACGCCTGATAGGTTCATGGAGTAAAAATGATTGCTGGTTGTTGTGCAATGTCGCGCCAATTCATGGACTGAAAGATGTCATTGGTTGTAATACTACATTTCGTTTCTGATTAGTTGTTGATCTAAGTCATGGTTATTTTTAGACAACATGTCTAGACTTGTTCAATCGACATAAAATGAAGACATGGCATTGGTCGGTTCAAATTGTAAACCAGTTATCTCTGGTTTACTCTAGTTGTACACTGGAAATACATTTCCAAGAATAATAACCGGAGATGTGTGTGTGTGATGCGATTCTGCATTTCTGTTCTGATTGGTTGTGGATCTAAGTCATGGTTCTTTTTAGACAACATGTCTAGATTTGTTTAATCGATATAAAATGAAGACATTACATTGTAAACCAGTTATTTCTGGTTAACTCTAGAATCCTTTCGAGTGATGTGGGTTGGCAAAGAAAAAGGGCCTTTTTTATTTTCTTCTTGACACCGACCTTACCTTTTCTGCTTCTTCTATTCTTCATGACGGTCTATTACTTTTTTCAGAATGTATTCTATTTGTTCTATAATGATGAAATTTGCTTCAGTTATATTCAAGATATCATCGTAATACAGTTTAGTACAGTAACATTCACTCAGTTTTGCAACTATACTTCTGAGTGTTGTAATATTCAGTGTACGTAGGTATCGCTGACTGTTCATTTTTGCGTCACTTATCCAACAGACTGGTTGGTAACGAATGACATGTCATTTATGGGTTTATCCTTTTTCGATATGGATTAATTAAATTAAATCGTATTATAAGGTAAATTGATCTTTATTGTTCCGATCATGTGTTTGAAAATTATATTTGTGTACAAAGGTGCCTATGATTACAAAAATATTGGCTATCCCTCAATTAAATTGCTGTTGGACTTGATCCTCAATGTCCTTAACCCTAGGTCGAATGTACAAGTCAGCTCTGAACTTTGATGTCATTTCTAAATATAGATCATGATGTCAATCTTAATATAGATCATGATGCCATTTCTAAATATAGATCATGATGTCATTCAAAAATTAGATATCTTGCTAGAAAACCAATATGGCCGCCGCACATGCGCAAATAATCTGATGACGTCACTCCTGCGCATGCGCAGTCTTGGCCCTAAACCGCTGCTAAAATTACCAAATAAGAAGTGCATAAAAATTCTAAATTAATTGCAAAATTTTTAAAATGTCTCGTACGTAAAACCATAATTTATATATAGGTATAGAATAACAGGACTTGTCAAAATCAAGTTGACACATAGCACTAAGCAGTAAGCATTACACACTAAACATAATAGAAGCTGGAAACCAAATTGAACATTTGCATTTTACTAGGGCCCATTCGGCTTAATGAAGAGATATTTTTCTAGCATTCTCTTTGCAGAATGTACGACGAAGTGTAGCATTGCACATGCATACCCGGACGAATTGTACCAGCGTACAACCACCAACATGTCAATTCCCGAAAGGAAAGTTATTGTGATATGACATATCTATAGTATCCATTTACATGTAGTGCATATAAGTATGAAATAATTATATGTGAATACACAATTGCAAAAGGTATTTGATTTGGAATCAAATTGAATTAGGAGAGAAAAAATTGTGTTACGATTGATTATTTATTTAGATACAAGCATGGAAAATCACTCATGCACAGATTTTCTTGTTCACACACTAGAACGTCCTTACGTTTTCATTTTGTCTAATTAATTTTCATATTCACCAACCAATAAAGCGCAATAGCTAAGAGAGTCCGCTTTGCGTTCGGGAGGTTCGGAGTTCGAATCCCAGTCGGAGTACTTTCCTCCAGTGACCGTGTCAAACCAAAGAAGTATAAAAATGGTACCCGACGCACCTTTGACACTCGACAATATGGGGTTGCTATGGGAACTCGGGGTACTCAGTACTGGTTCTATCCAGGAATTTATCTCCCGTATATCGGTGCTATACAGCGGACACGTAAAAGAACCAAGGGGTCTATTTGCAAAAGGGTTAGGGTATCGCACGCAGACTCCCTTGTATCCAACCAATGTCTTTTCCGATGCTGTCTCTTCAGCAAAAAAAAACAAAACAAAAAAAACAACAACAGGAACCCGCTTGAGGCTTGAGACCCGCAATGTCTCATTATGGCCATAATAATCAGAAAATGCTTGCTAGCCATTACAATAGAAGAAGAAGAGAAGAAGAAGAGTAAGAAACAGTTCGCTTTTTTAATTTCGTGATGGTAAACGTGAAAATGAAGGAAAGCAAAGAATATAAAAGTAGCAAAACATTTATATTTCTATAGTACAACAAATTTTACTTTTTTTTTCGGTTTAATTTTTCTAAGTAGTCAACTTTTCATCATTAATGAATTATTATCATTATTTGTCATGGTTTTCAAAAAAAAAATAAAAAAAAAAAATTCTAAAATCTAAGCATCAAATTATTACCCCCTCTCCCCCCTCCCCCAATTACATTCGGTCGTGGTTTCAATTACCGACCGCGACATACAAAATTCGTTAAACTTGGTACTTGTAACTCCTTGCTTGACATATATTTAGCATATATACAATATATTTTAGGACTGGTTGGTCTTGTGTACGGATATGGTAACATGTCACGTGTCTACTACGTGATGTTGTAGTTTGGCAGTGCTTTAGGACATAGTCTCCAAATGGCTAAAATATTGTCGGTGGGACGTTCAACCCAACAAAAGAAACGAAACCTCACTTTCTGTCCTATGGTTGATATCATAATTAATATTCCACGCAATTGAGTATACCCTTAAGCGGGCACTACCACTGAGCTATTGCGCTTTATTGGTGAATATGAATATGAATTAATTAAACAAGTTATTTTCTTTTCTTACATGCATTAAATTAATAATCAGTTTATCCAATAATTTTCTTTCTGGATTTGACATGTTGGTTGTACGCTTCGTCCAATAAACTGGTACGATTCGTCCTAGTACGCATGTGCAATTCTACGCTTCGTCGTACATTCTGCAAAGAGAATGCTAGAGTAATCTCTCTTTATTAAGCCAAATGGGCCCTAGTAAAATGTAAATGCTCAATCTGGTTTTCCAGCTTCTATTATGTTTAGTGCGTAATGCTTACTGCTTAGTTGCAAATGCTTACTGGCAAATACTTTATTAGTCCCCTATCGGTGTAACCGGAGGGAACTATAGGTTTGTCATCCGTCTGTCTGTCCGTCAGTCCGACCGTCCGCAAAAACTGGATCCCATTATAACTCAGAAAGTACTGAAGATATGTTGAAAAGTCTGGTTGCCATGACAACAAATAGTCTTAAAATATTGCAAATAAATATATTGTGATAATTCAAAAAGTACTGAAGATATTTTTATAAAACTTGAAATATGGATAGATGGCTGTATGGAGATTATGCACGTTTTTTTTTTTAACTCTTCCTATGTTGAAAAATCTGGTTGCTATGACAACAAATAGACTTAAAATATGACAAATAAAGCAATATATTGTGATAACTCAAAAGGTACTAAAGATATTTTTATGAAACTTAAAATATAGACAGATGGCTGTATGGAGATTATGCACGTCTTTTAATATTTCTTCCTAGGTTGAAAAAATCTGGTTTCTATGACAACAGATAGACTTCAAATATGACAAATACAGTTATATATTGTGATAACTCAAAAAGTACTGAAACTTTTTTTATGAAACTTCAAATATGAATAGATGGCAGTATGGAGATTATGCACATCATTTTTAGCTTGTTTTTATTTTTATTTTTCTTCTGACCAAAATTATGGTTGCTTTGGTATTGGGAAAATTATGTACCTCACCGGTAGGGGACTCATGTGTCTTGCAACACCAGTTACTTGTTGTATATGTAACTCGACGTCTACGTGTCACATTAAGAATCGCTATCATTTGCACACACAGTTTAGAAGCATAGTCTGTAATGTATTATTTGACAGTAAGATCATAGCATTTAGCACTATACATTTTTTTTATTAAAAATGTGGTACAGGCAGTACATGGTAGTTAGCACCAGGGTCTTAATATACTATCATATTAATAGCCAGTAAGCACGTAACATTAAACACTTCATACTTGTCGTTTAGAGGTGAGAAACAGAAATGAAATTAGGCAGCATGCACATGTAATTTTTCATAAAGCATTTGGAAGTTAACATGTTGTATTCATTACGTAAATAATCTTCCATAGAATACGTAAAATTAAAATGAGGTCTAAATAAAATCAACACAAAACATTTAAATGATCTTGGTAGATCAAGGGCGAGTTTCCCTTGCTATTCGTCATTTCAAAGAAAAGAACTCTTGTTTTACAGTTGCTCCTGTATCAGCGGCCACCTGTATTGAGCGGTCAAGCTTCATTTTACCAAAGTAGCTTTTTGTTATACAGTATGTTTTAACTTCATTTAGCGACCACATCTATTTAAGCGGTCACATTCTCTTGTCCCCTTGACTGACCGCTAAATACAGGTTTGACTTATTATCAATTATCTTAAAACGAAAGTACACATCACTTATTATGAAGCTCATATCAGTTCACAATTACGACGCTGTCGTTTATCATAACATGCAAGTATTGTCATGTTTACCCAGTTTCCGCCTTAAGATTTCATGTTATACTTTATACATGTCGTATCTCATCCAACAGTTTGCTCTTTATTAATCAAATCCAAATGCATTACTCTATTTACGTTGTCATTTTTCATCAATCATTCCTTAATTTTAACGATGGTATAAACAAGATACTCTCGACCTAATTTAATTCTTATGTCACTTCTTGCGCAGTATTTGAACGAGCAATGTAACTATCTGAGAATCGATAGAGAACTAGATCAAAGGCGAGCTATGATGGATTTCAGCTTATTTACCAAGCATCGAGCCGGTACACGTAATGAATCTGAACCGGTAATGGAAACAAGATATCTTTGCTTCATCTTTAGAAATATCATTGTACAACCATAAAATTTTCCATCACTTCTATCCATGTTGACGCTGAATATTTTTTATTGTCAGGCGTGGCCTAATTCTTAGGCTGTGTATACATGTGTATACTCATAAATGTAATATATGAGAAATAGAACATGTTCAAACTAATACAAGAACTGCACCTGTGTCAGTTGTAAGATGAAGGAAATGGGATTTATGCAATATAAACGAGGAACAGCTACGTGATTTTAAAGACAAATGCCAATAAACGCGGCCCTCTGATAAATACCCGTAAATAAATGTCTTCCTTTTCTTGTCCTGTCTGTTATTTCTAGGAATAAGTAATACAGATAAGATATTTAAAGCACATATTAGCAAGATTGTCACCACTTGGAACATATACATTTTCAATAACGATTCTGGAAGATATTGTTCGTTAGGGGCATGTCAGCAATGTCATTATTTATAATGACATAGATATGTAAGACTGCATGCTGATATGCGCCTAACAGCACAATCTAATTTTCTTCTTCTTTTCCCTGACAAGACTTGCCATAGGTTTATGAAAGAAACACCCTCGTTCTGAATGAAACCCTGCTGAATGAATCCTGTTGCTATGTGTTAGATAATAAAGTCAAATTTCATGAGATACCGCTAAATTTCCCCAGCAGCAAACATTCTTGCTAACCTGTGTTTTAAAATGTCTGTCAATTGCCCTGATTCCATTCATAATGGCATTTAAGCATTGTTTTCTTTGAGGGATTTTCACACACTTTTAAACCCTGTTTAAGCCACTTGCACTAGCACCTTGCACCCCCGTCTCTTCTTTTTCTCCCAAATTACATTTATTGAAATATGGCAAGGAACGGATTCCGACATCACTCGTTAGCGGAGGTCGTAACTTTGAACGAATTTATGCTAACATTTACATCTATACACGGTTCAATATTCAACTAACATATTCTACAACGAATCCTTACAAGAAGACATACTCAACGCAATGATATAACGAAATGTCAACAATTTTTACTTAGTCTAAAAACCTTCAGCTTCTGCTTCATGCCCCGTGTTCTCGAAATAAAAAGGTACTTAAGTATGATTTAAATACTCATACTCAAGCTATGCCAATTCAATTCAATAGGGATTTGAGTATGATACTAAAATTTGAGCCTGAGATCGTACTTTAGTAACACGGGTCTGTATCACTGATTTTGAAGCGAACGACATGAAATTGACGTGAAACTGACATCGGCGCAAAATTTGAAAATAAAATAGTAAACAAATTGCCGGTGCTTTTGAAAAAGTCATGAACGAAAAAATGTCAAGTATGGCGTGTCCTACCAAAATAGTGCCTCGGTATTTGGAATGATTTAACATATCGAAATATTTCATATACATGTATCACAGTATTATTTCAGAGAGAGAGGGCGCGCTGATTGTACGTAGGTTACAACGTCCAATCACATTGCTCGCTATGAAATAAGTGCTATGTATTAAATTATTAAAGGTGTTTCTGACTTGTTTAAGGTACAAACTTTTGACGTTTGGCTTTATTCCTGCGTTAAGGATGTTTTTTGATGATAGTTCATCTTAAAATATGTTGTTGAATATTTGACCGATCAAACAGTGCATAGAAGTTAATGTTAGCATAAGTTTGTGAAAAGTGATCCGTGATCGAGCGATGTCAGATTCCGCTCCTCACCACGTTATGTATGGGAAATGGGCGTGGGTATGCGGTTCTAGTGCTAGTGGTTTAAGCACCCCAGTTGGTCCTTTTGCCGACTATCAGTTCCAAGGCGGTAACCTTTGGTATTTATCTATCCTGTTTCGGCGTTTGATGTTTTTGCTCACCTGAGCACACGAAGACAGGTTCAAAAAGGACATAGCAACACGAAAAAAGAGGGCCATGGTGGGCCTGAATCACTCACCTGATTATAAATGAGCAACATATGTTGGATTTTTCATATTGACCTACTTTTTGATATCACAAGACCCACTTTCGAGCTTAACCAAGATTTTATGGAAACAGACATTCCAACCAATTTTTATGAAGATTGGGCCAAAAATGTGGCCTCTAGAGTGTTAACAAGGTTTTTCTAAGATTTGACCTCATGACCTACTTTTTGACCCACATGACCCAAATTCAAACTTGTCCAAGATTTTATGGAGAGAAACATTCTGACCAATTTTCATGAAGATTGAGCCAAAAATGTGGCCTCTAGAGTGTTAACAAGGTTTTACTAAGATTTGACATCGTGACCTACTTTTTGACCCCACATGACCCAATTTCGAACTAGTCCAAGATTTTATGGAGAGAAACATTCTGATCAAGTTTCATGAAGATTGGCAAAAAAATATGGCCTCTAGAGTGTTAACAAGCCAAATTGTTGACGACGAACGACGCACGTCGCACGACGGACGAAGGGCGATCACAAAAGCTCACCTTGAACACGTTGTGCTTAGGTGAGATAAAAATGGGGAAAAACTGTGGAAAAAACAAAACAGTGTGAGTTCTGAGGAAAAAACAAACGAGTGTGAGTCCTTAGAAGCAGAATTGGAAAAATACTACAGATACTGAATCACAACTGGAAAGGTTGTCCGTAAGATGAACATAGGCTGCCAAGATGGAAAATTACAATTAGCAGAATAGTTTCAAAATGATGGTACTACTAGAGCAGTTGGATTATGAAAAAGCGGGTTTGCGGTCGTATACAGGGTTATTGGGCGAGCATGGAACCACGAGAGATCCTCGCCATACAAAGGATTCCTTCGAGGCAAGATATATCCTTTGCAGATTATAAAAAAAGGCTTCCATTTTAGTAATTTATAACAGAATTTGGCAAAACATCATACATATTCTGCAGGTTTCAACTTTATATGGTTGATATTCAACATTGCAAGCTAGTGAACATTCCTGTAAAATTTGTGATTCTGTCTACTTTGGTTTTTAAGATAAGGCTCCGAACGGGAAAAGTAATACCGAAACAATTCCATAATCATGCCAAAAGATGCGTGCTATGAAGAAACAGGGAGATGAAGGCAGCAGGACATCGCGTGATGGATAATGTGACGATGCTGACCACCAGGATAACTTACAGACTAGTGGCCCATCCAGAAAGACTGAGTGTCTGGTTTTTCGATGGGTCTTTGTAAGGACAGCCAGTCAGAATTGAACCAGTCATATGTAACACATATGACATTTTACAGGTGATCATGGACTTTGAATCAAAATTATGCGTACAAAATCTTACTTCAGTAGCTCTAAATGTCAAGATATTTTTTTGGCCTCCGAGGCTGAGAGGGTAAAGTCGCTGACTTTAACACTCACTCAGCCCTCACCGCGTCCCCTCACCGCGTAGGTTCGAATCCCGACAGGGTCATTCGGATTTTTATGTGAGGAAGCCTTCCAGCTGGCTTGCGGTTGGTCGGTGGTTCTACCCGGATGCCTCCGTACATTCGGGGTCTTCCTTCACCATAATTAGCTGGACGTTGCTATATGACTGAAATACTATCGAAGCGACGGTTAACTCAAATAGTCAAGTCATGTCAAGTCTAGATATTTCTTTACGTCCATTCATATATTTACAGTTTTCATTTGTTAAACACTACACTGCATATCTTGCTGGTCACATATGATTTTGTTTGAAATATTAACTTACACAGTATATCATTTTAAAATGATATAGTTTTCCACTTCATTGCTTTTATTTCTTTCCATTTTTTCTGCTCCTCTCTCCCAACTTCTCTATTCCTCTCCATCCCTCTATTATGTGCCTAAAGAGCATAATGCATATGCTTACCTAACACATTTTGTAAACATATTACCCGTATAAATAAAGGGATAAGATTCACTAATTTGCCTTCTGTCTTTCATATCGATTGATAACAGAGTAGCAATACCATGAAACCGTTATGTCACCGAAGGCATCAAAACCAAAACAAAACTGTTAACACATAATACAAAATTACCCGTAAGATCGATTTCTACGGGACATGTGTCAGTCTAAAAAGAAAAATAATAAGTTTTCCACGGAATATAGGATCATGTGTCAGTCTAAAGAAGAAAAATAATAAGTTTTCCACGGAATATAGGATCTCCATCAGCAGCTTAGCCGGTTTTTGAAAGCACTGCGTGAAACCTTAGAACATAAAAGCTTGGAACTGTAATAAGCTAACATATAAATTCCAAGGTTTAGGGTAATGAAATGAATACTGAGATATACATGTAAGTTATAAATGCTTACTTGTAGGATATTGTAAAATTTTTAGTATATGTACTTACTTGTTTTAGGATATTGTAAAATTCTAAACTACGAGCATTTAATTTGTGTTTTATCTAAGCTTAGTGATATTTGTATAGTATGTGACGGTTAGAATTTTTTTCATTTAAATTTTTATTATTTGCTTTGTTAATACAATTCCTGTTGCCATAGCTTTTCATAGTATTTTATATATTTGACTTTTACCGAGCATGGACACATATACTGTAATACTCGCAAATAAAGGTAATTACTTAAACTAAAATATCTATGGTGGCTTAAATTAGAAAGTGTTTTACCAATACCTGTTAAATGTTAATTGATTATCAATTCATTATATCACCTGGTAAGTGGCGTGATCTTTGAAAGAAATATTAAAAGAGAAAATAAATTTTGTCTTTTTTTGTTATGTAATGGCTGTTGAAATTGAACATCATTTTTGTTTTAGTTTATCCATTTTTTAGTGAATTACACAATTAATTTTACCATGATACTATTAATCTTGGCTAACATTCATACATTTGTAACATTAACGCAGAATTAACATGCAGATGTTAATAAAAAAAAATGCTGAATTTATAAATCTTACAAATTGTAGAAGAAAAGCAACAAAGAATACAAATGCCAATCTGGATTAATATTTTGGTAATATTTATGATCATGTGATAAGAGTCCACATCACAAATTATAACTTTTAAATGATTTTCTCATTTTACATATGTATGAATAACATACTTACAATGTATTGTTTTATTAGGCGATAAACTAAAGCTAAAAAAAAAAATTAACCTCAATTGAACAAAGAAATTAAAAACACATACATACGCATTTCTTTAAGATAAAAATGCTAATATTGTTCACTTACAAAAAAACCCATATTTCACATTCAAATATTCAATTGTATTTTGATTGGAATCTTGAGTATTTTTTTGTTTGTTTGTTCACAGTAACTTAAAATTAAATGCCCCCGGGGAGAAGCCATTTTATTAAAACTGAAAATGGGGTCACTGTATTAAACATTAAAGATTTTTTTTTGGCAATGTTCTTCTATTCAGCTTAAGTGTAATCAATACTTTGGCACTCAAAATGATTAATCAAATATTATTTTCTGAAAAGTCTTTACTATATTAGATTTACTGGAGAATAATGACTTTTATGTTATTCAGGGCGACTTTCAAAATGCAAATTTAGGATAAAAAACTATAAATGCAGAAAGCATATATATAATGTAAAATCAAGAAGTAAATCATTGTCTTTTATTTAACAGAGAGCACTTTTTGATCCATTTAGAGGTACACATAGAGACACTCAAAACACAAAAGGTTAAATTACAGCGGAGCAGGTAAGACATTTTTAGAACAGAAAGTATAATAACTTTTGTTTAAAATTATGTCACAGATGCTTGATTCAAATTAGGTCATTCAATTGTATTTCTAACTAAGTTTTTTTCTGACAATGTAAAAATAGAAAAGGTATGTGGAAATTTAATCATTTTTTACTGCATGACATTCAGCATGTAAAATATATAAATGATACAATAAATAAAGAAATTACTTGCATTTGATACTAATAATATTTCTGAAAAGATAAAGAAAACTTGCAATTTGTAATTTAAGTACTTTTAGAAAAACTATTAATAGAAATCCGTTGGAAAAACTATATTCAGTTCAAGTTTTTAAAAGAAAGTAAACATACATATATATATATAGGTATTTTAAAATATGAAAATAAACTTAAAAGAGAGTGATAAAAGGTTTTTTTTTAAAAGCTTTTATTATAAAAATCAAAAAAAAATTTTAGCAAGGAGTGGCCCATTTATATCAGATCAAGCTGAAATATTAAAAACACTATGAAAAATTTAGTGCCTCTATATAATAGATAAGGGATAGGCTGTTAAATGAGAGAATGATATTAAAGATGATTAACTAAAGCAATAAAAAAAAAGACCAATAACATTATATGTTTTAAGCAAAGTATTCCCAATATATTAAAATTGTTAAATGTATTAATGGCAGAAGGTAAAACAAGCCTTGTTAAAACTAGGGAAAGATTACCATATTGTTGTATGATATACACAAACCATTCAAAAGGTACCTATGGTTTTATTATGCTTATTCAAGACAATTGGAAAGGATGCCCAAAAACATTATCCATGATAGATCAAACAAAGTGAAAACGAACATGGGATGAAACACAGTTTCAATAAGTAGGTATGTTTTGATGTTAATTTAGGTGTGTGTGTGTGGGGGGGGGGGGGGAGTGATGTGAGTTGTGAGTTGAATTTCGATAATAAATTACAAACATAAGTGCTGTTTGGAACACATGTGTCACAAGCTGAAGCAGGAAGGGAAAAGTATGACGGACAAAAATAGAAGAAAATTGTCAACCACTGGAAAAATAATACTCTTACACTAGAACAGCAGAATTGCCAGATAGCTGTTTTATTCTTCTCAGAATCTAGTAAAACGATAATAAACATAAAATGGATGTTACACCAAATTCTGTTTATCCAACGGCATGATACAGAATATAGGCCACCGGCCCAAAATACACAACAGTTAACATATATTTCATAGAACAGAGTAGAGTTGTGTACATTGAATGTATACAGTTATTGTTAATGATAATTTTAGGACTGCATATAAATAGCAACAAACAATAGAAAAGGAATATCACCAGTTCAATAGTTTTGATACAAACAAGGCTAATTTTCGAATGACATACTCGTTATTAGATTTCATAAGCCTGTAAAAATCCCCTAAATTATTAAAAATTTAATAAGTACTGATTTCCTATGACAGTGTATTTCTCACACTGAAAATATATGTGGCATTCACACTCATCAACAGATAAATTGTATGCATTAAAACAATGTTTACATAATCTATTTTCTCTGGGTTCATTTACATGTCTACCAGTTGATGACTAGAACACCTAATTTTCGCAAAAGCTGTTCTTAAAGTACTGTGCATATTGATATTTAAATAATGTTAAAGACTATTTGAGTTACCGTCGCTTCGACAGTATTTCAGTCATATAGCGACGTCCAGCTAATTACAGGTGGAAGAAGACCCCGAATCCACGGAGGCATCCTGGTAGAACCACCTACCTACCGCAAGCCAGCTGGAAGGCTTCCTCACATGAAAATCCGAATGACCCTGTCGGTATACGAACCCAGGCGGTGTAAATAAATAATGTTAAATATTTAAAAGTGACTTAAATTCTCGTTATGATAACATCTACCCGACTCAGAAAAAGATATATGCCATTCATGATTATTGATACCAGAGATTCTTTGTTGAAATTCAGACACAAAAAGATTAATATTCCAGACTTATTGTGCTATCCACACGTAAACATATCCGTATGTATACAGTAAATATTTAACACGAGTTGGCTAAGAACATCGGCCAGCGTCGTCCAGTATTTTCAGCATTTGATAACAATTCTTTGGGTATCTGTGTGAAGGAAGTACTAATAATTGGCACCATTTAATGTAGTGTGTATTGTAGGATACACATAGTGGTAAGCGTCGCATTCACTTAAATCAATAGCCGTTAATACAACTGTTCACTCGTAAATATTTTTTTTACAAAATGAAATTTGACTTCTTTCTATGTAAGTAGCATAAGAATGGCCACAAATTTGAGATTCATAACAAAGAATAGGTTTAACCATAGTATCAAACATTTTAAATAAATCTTTGGTTAAAACATTGCCGAAAGGTCTCTGATATTTTAATATGGAAAAATGCTTTTTGCACTTTGGAGGCTAGCTTTTGTTGTGTCGTAGACCAAGAAAGAGTTGGGGTAAGTATTAGCCCCATATACTTATAAATTTCAGTGATATTAATAGTTTGACCTCAGTATGACCATTCTTCAGTTTGTTTCAGACTGCCCCCATTTCTAAATACAATTATTTCGGTTTTCTTTAAATTGATTTCCATCCCTGTGTTAGTACAAAATTCATCAACTATATTAAATTGTTGTTGTAATTTAAAGACTGTTTCTGCACAGTTTGCTATATCATCTGCATATATTAAGCATAGTATATTGGGCATGTCGTTAATAATAAAAATACCTTAATCACATTTTTCCCTCAATTACAGAGCTAAGTCATTTATAAAAAGGGAGAAAATTGTCGTACTTGTTACATCACCTTGTCTTGTTCCAACGTTACAAGGAAATAAACTCGTAAACAAGGAAATATTTTAAAATATCAGATGCCAAACATTCATTTTTATTCATCATCCAATTGCACCTGCTACATCTAGTAAAAGAGATGCTTAAGTGATTGCTACCTCCTCTGTGGTGAATTCAGATCCGACACCAGATCAAGAAATATTAAGAGCATCACAGGAAATAGTAGTGATGCTAAATGATGGGTCACACAAAAAGTAGCACAATTAATCTTGAAGTCTAATTGTTCAAAGCTCTAATGGATCTTTCAATGTCAGGAGAATCTTCAGCAAAAGCTATATTCCAAGGACAAAAGCAGTGCTGTAAATGTAGTTATTAATAAATGGATATGTTGCATTATTTCAGGCATCAGGAGATCATTATCATTTAAGGACGTTTCAGCGGTTACCTCTGATTTTTATTTTGATATTTCTTTTTAAATACTCATTGTTTTCAGAAGAAAGAAAAAGGAAAACCCCAATTTTAACATTCACGTATTAGTGTTTTTATGCAAATTTAGCAACAACAACAAGTTTTAGTGAAAAAGATGGTGAGTTATACATTTTTTACATTTTCAGGAAGACTTTATATCAAAGGACTGAGTCTGAAAAAAATATAAAGGAAATCTGTCCATTTTTATCCAAATATAAAAAAATTAAACACAAAGCTTTTGTGCATTTTTTTAAAATAAATTTTGGGCCTGACACAATGGCGATTTTATGCTTATGCGTGTTTGACAGTATTTTCACCTATTACTTATATACGTTACACATTATGATGAAATATTCTGAAAATATGATCTTGATATGTTATTTAAGCATTTAGAATGCAGTCTTTCTAATTTTTAATGATTTGATTTTATCAATTTTTAATTAACAGTGACGTTTACATATAAGCTAAATCTCAAACACGAGCATTTTAGGGTGCCGTTTTGACCTATGTGCAAAATATTAGAAAAATCTGACCGTTGGAAAAAATACTGAAACGCCTTTAATGAAATAATATTCAAGGAGGACTTAATTTAAAGGCAGTTGTATTAATCAGAGCAATAATGTCACTTATGTTATACGTCGCAAAATCATCACTCACAAACAGGGTTAGTGGCAAGGGAGACATTGGTGACAGCCCCGCCATTTCTCAGAACAATTTGCAGAGCATGGTTACAGCTATAGTAGCCATAAAATTATCAATCTGTCATCAAAACAAACAATATTGGTATAAGGAATGAGTCACAATAACACACACACACATACACAAGAAGTCTTGGTGTTGCTAGAGCAGAGTCTGTTGCAAGAAACGTAGTTTTTGACATTTTGAACACTATTCCTTGGAAATAAAACCTTGTAGACAAGCCGAAACTCACTTATAACATTGATGAGATGAGATTCAATCCTGAACACAAACCACCAAAATTGGTACTGGTAACATTTCACAAGACACGAGCAATATCATCAGGGAGATCTTGTCATCGACTGTGATAATGGAATAGATCAACAAATGCCACCGTTTTGATGCCTTTTTGGCAAACTCCGCCGCAGTAGTTACCTCCCCTTATAGTTGTAGATAACCACTGCCACCACAAGTAAAAATTAACAGAATTTAGCTAATTTTTCTTTTTACCAAAACAAAAAAATGTTTTACTGCGAGTGTCATTTCCCTAAGTATTTTCCCTTTGAAAAACATTAAATATCGTCTCGTGGTAAAAAAAAATTAATCATTTTAAAAAAATATTTTTTTGTTGTGACAGCAGACGGAGACGCCATTTTGTAAGTTTACCATCATCACGTGACATTTGTGACGGCAGCGATTTTTTTGCTTGCAAGGGAGATCACTGTGTGGAGTTTGCCTTTTGGGGTTTTTCAGCAGTCGGGGCTTCTGGCAAGATCACCTCAAGCGGTTGGTCCACTACCAAAGTTTTATCCAGTCACATAAAGAACCTTTTACTCACGTACCTCTCACAATGATCAACTCAAGAACCAGGTATAATATCAAATTAATTCTAAAAAGGCATATATCACTCACCATATTTGATTGGGCCAAAACTTAAATAATTATTCTTTTCGTCCTTAATGTCAGTTGTTTTGAACCGTTCCAATTGCCCGGAGTTCAGCAGCTTGCAAATACATGATAGAAAAAAGGAGAGCGTTCCGCTTCAAACGGATTTAAACCTACCCAGCTCCCCATTTACATCAGGGACAAGAGTTAATGTTTCTGTTATAGGCTGTGACAGTTCACAAGGTCACCAGGTCTAACTTTTCTTTGTTAGGATGAGACAGGAACTTCATCGGGATAAGGTGACAGGGGCAGATGGTTGGATGGGCAATATCCTAGGTTTTCAGGCAGTATCTGGAGGCTGCTTAGATACCCTCCAGAGAGAACACCTGATTTCCAGTTCTTCTTTAATATGATGGTAATAGAACACACATTTCTTTAAGCTTGATGATTGGGCCAAGAGTCAACATATCATTCTATGCAATTTGCCGGCCCATACAAGTCATGTTTTTCAGCCAATGGATGTTGGTTGTTTCGGGCCCTTGGAATGCATATATAATGGCATATCTTATAAGTTTATGCAGATACCTTGTGGTGCTTCGATTTCAAGGTACAATGTTTGTCCTGTATGTCAAGAACATGTTCTTACACAACCCAAAGTTACAAAGTTGGCATATATCCATTCTATCCTGCAAAAGTTGATTCTAGTACGTTCTTGCCTGCCACTGTCCTGAATGTAGGAAATGAAGAACCTGAATCGAATCCCTAAACAGTCAAACTGAAATTTCTTCTTTCTATCCAAGAAACTTTACATTAGAAAGAAAAAAAAAAATAAAAATAGCATAGCATGTACTACGCGAAAACATATGAGGTCACATACAATTTAACTTACCTAAGATTAGAATATTCCCTAAAAATGTCTTCTGCTTCGTTAAAATATGTTTATATTTCGTTGGATGTGAACAAATGCGTCAAAATACAAGCAAGTAAAATAAATTTAAATTATATATATATACCGCGGCAAGTAAGATAGCTATGTACGCGAAAATTCGATGAGTCCAGGATACTTTGGAAAATTAAGATCAAATGAATGTTTTAGTTAAGAAGTGGGTTAATACAACTGTTTCATAATATAAACAGTGCATTATCTAAAATGGATTTTTCATATATGTTTATTTTTTTTATCAATCTGAAATGGGATCTCTACTACATTTGATCAAATCATGACCAAAGGGGTCACTTATTGTACACAGACTTATATAGGAAATACTAGAAATATCTTCTTGTCAGAAACCACAAGGCCTGGTGTTTAAATATTTGGTGTGTAACATGGCCTAATGGAAATCTACCAAGCTGTTCCCATCATGGCCCTAGGGTCAAAATTGGCCCAGTCTCGGGGGTCATTTGATAGGCGACATATAGGTGTTATTTTTGTCGGCGGCGGCGTCCCCATCTGCTTGTCCGGAGCATAACTTTGTCACAATAAGTTTGAATGACTTGAGACTTGATATGTACGTTTCCTGCAATAACCCGGATTGCAGTGCACAAGAACCATAACTTTACCTTGAACGCTTTTTGAGTTATTCCCGTTTGATAGATATTCTTAGAGCATTTCTTGTCCGGAGCATAACTTTGACACCATATGTTTGAATCACTTGAGACTTGGTATGTATGTTTCCTGCAATAACCCGGAGTGCAGTGCACATGAACCGTAACTCTACCTCGTGCGCTTTTTGAGTTATTCCCCTTTGATAGATTTTCTTAGAGCATTTCTTGTCCGGAGCATAACATTTTCACCATATGTTTGAATGACTTGAGACTTGGTATGTATGTTTCCTGCAATTACCCGGAGTGCAGTGCACAAGAACTATAACTCTACCAGGTGAACTTTTTGAGTTATTCCCCTTTGATAGATTTTCTTTGAGCATTTCTTGTCCGGAGCATACTTTGTCACTATAAGTTTGAATGACTTGAAACTTGATATGTATGTTTCTTGCACTAGTGCAGTGCACAAGAACTATAACTCTACCTTGTGCACTTTTTGAGTTATTCCCTTTTGATAGATTTTCTTTGAGCATTTCTTGTCCTGAGCATAACATTTTCACCATAAGTTTGAATGACTTGAGACTTGATATGTATGTTTCTTGCACTTGAAGTGCAGTGCACAAGAACCATAACTCTACCTGATGAGCTTTTTTAGTTATTCCCCTTTGATAGATTTTCTTTGAGCATTTCTTGTCCGGAGCATAACTTTTTCACCATTAGTTTGAATGACTTGAGACCTGATATGTATGTTAAAAGGGTTAAACAACAAAAATGTAATCATATTTCATTATACTTGTTAATATGTTTAAATTTTAATAGTCCTTACATTTTTATTTGATCTTTATAAGCCTATCTCTGTTTGATGGCAACGTCATTACGCATTAATACCCCATTCTTAAAAGAAAGTGACAAACTGGCATCTTTACTGTCAACAAATAAATCATCGTCAGGCGACACATCCGACTCGCGGAGTTCTAGTTTAAATCATGGCCCTGGGGTCAAAATTGGTTCCGCGCCAGGGGTCCTTGATTTTACATAGACTGCATAGAAAAAAATCAACTTAAAAGAATCTTGCCAGAAAACAAAAGGCCTGGAGTTTAGCTATTTGGTATCTATCATGGCCTAGTGGACCCGAAAATGATCCTTGGGTCAAAATTGGTCCCACCTTCAGGAGTCTCTTGATTTTATAGCTATGACAATCAAAATTTGGACCACAGGTACATTTTTTTTGGTGAAATTACGATTATCTTATTGTACTTCTGCGTGGATTATGTATTTAGTTTGACTATGTTTTAAAAATCAATGAAGGCAATATTTCTTAGGTAAGTCATTCAGTGCAATCTTGGCCCTCTTGTTGTTTTTTTTCTTTTCAATCGTTAATACCTGCCTACCTGCAATGATACTAAAAACTTGTTTTAAAACTCCAACTATCTATGTCGTCTTTCGGAAAATACCGTTCGAGAACACAGAAAAGAGTATGTCCCTCATGGGGATATTTAATCGTCATCGCAATTGTGAATTAGGAATATTCATATTTTCGGCAACTCTCTGGACACAGAGGAACTTGGCGAAAAGAAAGCTTCAAGACATAAGTAAGCAGCCCTCATGTGGCAGCCTGTAAAATGCAATTTTCACTGGACAGTCCTTTGAAATACAGTAAATTACATGGCTTGATTAAATGTTTGTCTAACAATCTCAGATATTTGAATTTATTAAGTCTACGAGTATATCCGAAATGCCAACTTTAAAAGTGTAGCATATCTAATCTCTACTGTAGATTTATTTTCCACATTTTCATGTGTTCGAAATCAGATGGTAGATCTTGTAGATCTACCGGAGTAGATTTACCGAACGATAAATTCTTACAACTTACACTTAAAACAAGACCTGTCATATACCCACCATCATATATTTATTTGAAAATACGCAATGTATGCAACATTAGTGACATATTGGTTATATTTTGAAACATTAAGTATAGGTTTATTTAGCACATGAAAGAGAAGATTTGTCACCAGGGGAAGGACCGCTTGAGCTGTTAAATTTGTTAAACCCTCCATAACAAACAGTAATCTATACTAAATGTTGGAAAAACAAAACAAAAAAATCAGGTTAACATTTTTGGATAAAAATTGAGGAAGGGGTTCACCTGTTAAATGTGAACACATTTTTCTTTCTCAATTAAAAATAAACAGAAATAGATCTACAAAAACAAAACAAAAAAAATTGCCATCAAAATCATACTTGTCCTTTTCAGTCGTTTAAGACTTCTTTATAAGGGGCCGTTTATAGTCGTCTTCCCCTCTAAACAATTTTCCGCGTTAACGGAGCGAAAAAAAATCCCAATGTGTAGTCCAGTCAACCGCTTAAAACGCGCTTCGTATTGATTTACACAAAAGCATTTTACACGAATCAGTTTCAATTTGACATTGATACGTTGCTCATGAATGCGCATAATTCCGTGCGGAAATTCAAAAACTGTGCAAAGATATCACATCTGCAAGAATGATAACCAGATAAGGAAATTTAAAAAGTCAATGACGAGTGTAGCTACCATTAGCGAAAATGCAATTTATTTACCAACGCCCCATAGTTTGTGGAATTTTTTGTGAAATAAACTTGCCCCATGGAATTGCACGAATGTTTGTTGTTGCCAAATTTCATGAAAATATTTTCTCGTAAAATACTTTTATGATAATTAATACCAGAGATGCGTTTTTAAATTAGGTCGAGTAGACAACAGGTCACTGAGGAGACATCGTGAAAGTTGAAAAAAGTGTAACTCATTCGCCCTGACAGAACCTGATATTTTGTCGGTCTAGAAGAAAATTTGTCAGTCCGACAAGTACAAATAAAACCAATTATTTTAAAGCCCATTTAGAAATTAAGAGTGGAGCAAATATAAAAGTATGTACTAATTGTTATATTTCGTGTTATTACTTCGTTAAGGTCACCTTTTGACAATATTCGTGACACCATGTGTTAAATGAAGATCAGACTGACCGAAGCGCGCATAGATTGTAATGAGAACATACATTTGAACAATGTTACGACCTCCGTAATCAAGTGATGTCAGATTCCGCTCCTTGCCATGATCATTATACAGTAAAGAAAAAAAATTCATAATGCCATTGCTTGAATTAGAATGGCGGTTTCAATTATAAGATGGTGTTTCACACGCTATTTGCATGCTATTCATTATTTGTGCATTAAATTGTTTTGCTTGTTTAAAGTATCACTAGAGATGTCTCTGCTTGCCCTGATTACTTGCCTTAAATTAGGAGCGACACCGGATATTGGTACTTAGCGAAGCGAGAAAAAGTGTAGCGAAGCTTGACCGAATGATAAGTTATATCGAACTTATCGCATTTCTACGAATCTGATATGCACGATCATATATGTATTAATCCATAACAAGTTCCACCGCCTATAAACCTAAAAATTATCCTGAAACACTATCATATACTTATATCGCTCTCAAAACATGTCATCTAGTACCGGCAAAATGTTATATTCAACTTATTACCTTTAAAATACATGTTGTTCAGTTTCAGTAATCAATAATTGCATGTCTGGTCAGTTTTACCCGTCATTATTTAATAATTATGTAGATGTAACTTCTTCCTAGTTTTGATTCTAATCAACGACAAAATCTTATCATTATAATTTTTTTTACTGCATGGCGGCTTAGACATTGGTTTCAACTTGGTGTACGGCAGATTAAAATCATAATATACGGCATATTACTTTGAAATCAAACGAAAATGCCATTGTTTTTCTGCCAAACGAGCGTTCCACTAGTATGCAAATTTGCCAATGCCTCTACTTTTACGTTACGTTCAAATCTACATATGTCATATCCAGATTTTCACGTTAACACAAGTTATGTCTACGCCAATATTTAAAATTGAATTTAATCACACATCGACCGATATGCCTTAAAACGCATATCAACGTTACAGTTAAACTCACGCGGAAAGCGTTTTCCGCGTTAACGTTTTCCACGATACCACGACTGACAAATATTCACCGCACGATTGACAAATATTCACCGCACGATTGACAAATATTCACCATATCAATATTAAGCGTTTATCCATCATGGCAATCCACGCGATTATCTGCACATGTACATTTTTTGTGTAAAATAGCCTAAATTATTCTTTATGGAATGAAACTTCAAAAGTTATAAGTGGAAACGTGTTATTATGTTCCTATCAGATATGGGAACAAATCAAATATCTTAAAATCCGACTTTTGTCCAGAATTAAATAATCCAATGTTATAATAAATGCATTTTTAAGTCTAAGTTTCATGCTCAGTTGCACGTTCACCGACTTTACAGCGTTTACCCCTGGTCATCGGGCTACTTGTATCTAACTATCGATCTCCCTGGGGAGTCTTTCACTCCGCCTAAGGCAGCCTACACCATGGCGCCACGGAATTATACTGCCCTCTCAGGTACCCATTTACACCTGGGTGGAGTGAAACAATGCGGATTAAATTTCTTGTTCAAGGAAATAAGCAGCGCCCAGTAGGACTCGAACCCTGGACCCTTCGATCCCGAAGCGCGTGTCCTACCACTGGACCACTGCTCTCCAATGTTAAAGAAACGTGATAATTTCTGTGGTCAAGCTTCGCTCAAATGGACCAATGAAACTTCAATGTGGGCTGGCAAAATA
>CM037793.1:35768419-35789533 GCA_021229015.1 Solen grandis
TAAAACCACAACAGTCCAAAGTTTTGCTGCTCCTGACTTTATTTTTTGTTCAATCTTCATCATTATTTCACTGTTTATGCATTTTTATAAAACAAATAAATTCATAGACAGAAAATCAAGCATAATTTGCAAGGTCAAGGTCATATACCAATTATTATTATTCTTATCGGCATAAAATAGCTCCAAATCTAAAAATATTTATAGAATGTATATAAACAAAAGTTTTAGTCTGTGAAGAGATCTTTCCATTGGTGTTTAGTTTTTGAAGATCGGACTTCATTTGATCAAATGACCACAGTCCAAAGTTTGATCCTTTTATCAAACAATTGTAAATCCATATGTTGCTTCTTTTTTGCAGATCCTGACTTTATTTTTGTTCAATCTTCATCATTTTTTCACTATTTATGCATTTAAATAATACAAATAAACTCATAGTAAATAACGATGAAAATATACAAAGGTCAAGGTCATAATACCGATTATTGTTGAAACCAGTACTCTTACTAGTCAAGTTAGAAGCGAAAACCAAGATGCCGCTTTGCGGTTCTAGTTAGGTTTTCGCATTGCTTGCGAAAACCTATTGTTCTTCTTCTGTTTTATTTTTTTTTTTGGTTTTAAAACCTATTGTTCTTCTTCTGTTTTTTTTTTTAGGTTTTCGCATCGCAGTGCGAAAACCTATTGTTCTTTTCTGTTTCTTTTTTTTTTTTTTTCTAACCCTTTTTTGTGAACGGCATAGCTCCGAGGTGAGAAAAGCCACATCTATGAAACTTTTATCAGTAATAACCACGTACTTGAAGATGATCCTAACGTCGAGATAATTTTCATTTTTGTTTTGATTTTCCCGCCAGGGGGCGTTTTATATGAAAATGTTTAATAAGCAATATCTCCATTATTTGAGGTCCGATTCAAATGCGGTTTTTGAACAATGTTCCTTGTAAATAGCCCAAAAAATTATGATAGGTTCCAAAAATTTGCGTATAGAAAACTTTCGTGCTACAGGAGGTTGAATGTTCGAATCTCGCAAAAACTGTGAAATAAGAGTAGGTCTACCAAAAACCTACCCATTTTATTCAGAGATGAGATAGGAGAATTTTGTTTGTTGCATATGATCTGCAAGACATATACGCACAAATATATGGGGTGGCGAATTCGGGAAATGCATGGTTTGTCCACAGTATGCGGTCAAACTTAACCAATATTTTCGAAAAATCAACATTTTAAAAGCATGACTTTTGAGGTTATTTGCAGCTCCTGACTTTATTTTTTATTTAATCTTCATCATTATTTCACTGTTTATGCATTTTTATAAAACAAATAAATTCAGAGAAAAAAAATCAAACATAATATGCAAAGGTCAAGGTCATATACCAATAAGTATTATTTTATCGGCATAAAATAGCTCCAAATCTAAAAATATTTTATAGAAAGTATATGAACAAAAGTTTTAGTTTGTGAAGAGATCTTTCCATTGGTGTTTAGTTTTTGAAGATCGGACTTCATTTGATCAAACTACCACAGTCCAAAGTTTGATCCTTTTATCAAACAATTGTAAATCCCTATGTTTCCTCTTTTTTGCAGCTCCTAACTTTATTTTTTGTTCAAGCTTCATCATTTTTTCATTGTTCATGCATTTAAATAATATAAACAAACTCATAGTAAATAACGATGAAAATATGCAAAGGTCAAGGTTATAATACCGATTATTTTTATGTTTATCGGCACGAAATAGCTTCAAATCTAAAAATATTTTATAGAAAGTATATGAACAAAAGTTTTAGTTTGTGAAGAGATCTTTCCATTGGTGTTTAGTTTTTGAAGATCGGACTTCATTTGATCAAACTACCACAGTCCAAAGTTTGATCCTTTTATCAAACAATTGTAAATCCGTATGTTTCCTCTTTTTTGCAGCTCCTGACTTTATTTTTTGTTCAATCTTCATCATTTTTTCACTATTTATGCATTTAAATAATACAAATAAACTCATAGTAAATAACGATGAAAATATGCAAAGGTCAAGGTCATAATACCGATTATTGTTATTTTTATCGGCACAAAATAGCTTCAAATCCTACAATATTTTGTAGAAAGTATATGAACAAAAGTTTTAGTTTGTGAAGAGATCTTTCCATTGGTGTTTAGTTTTTGAAGATCGGACTTCATTTGATGAAATTAGCACAGTCCAAAGTTTGATCCTTTATCGAAAAATCGTAAATCAGTATGTTATATGTATTATATTTGCATTATTTAATTTGCTTAACATATATACAGAGAATATTTGGGTAAGCGAGTTAAGGGTATGTATTGTTTGTCAACAGCATGCGGCAAACGTCACTAATTGGATGAATTACAATTTCAAAAACATAAGTTTTTAGTGTGTGTCTTTTTTTTGTCACTTTGTTCAAGTTTCATCATTTTCTCCACTGGTTGTATAGTTTTATGATACACAAATTCTCATAAATCAAAAATTAAACAGTATTTTCATTGGTCAAGGTTATATAACGATAATTGCCATTTTCTTCAGCTCAAAATAGATCCAAATTTCTTGCGTGTTCATTCTCTAAACAATCACTTTTAAACTTAACCACAATGTTCTTTCCTAAATTCGGGCAAGAAGGTTAACAAATGTTATCAGCCTATTATATATTGAGTTTTTCCCCCATGAATATTAAAAAAAGAAGAAAAAAAATATCGCACTTAATTTCTTATCTTCAAACTTTATATTTTCTTCTTTTTTTTTACCACACTCTCTCGATCAAATTCGATTAAGGCTGTTATCATCAAATAACGTCAGGAGATATCCCTTTGTAATATAATACACGATTGTTTTGTATTAAGTATCTTCTTTTTTCAAACTTTCTATTTGACTTTTATATGTTAATAATATTCGAATAAAGTTAATATCAATCATGTCTGCAGCTGAAACCAGTACTCTTACTAGTCAAGTTAAAAGCGAAAACCAAGATGCCGCTTTGCGGTTCTAGTTTTTTATTTTTATTATTTTTCCAATTCCACCCATTTTTGTGTCCAGCCTAGCGGCCAGATGAAAAAAGCTACAGCTATGAAATTTTGGGCATGGAGTCATCTTTATCTGAACATGTGCCTAAATGGTCAAACTTTTCACTTTTGTTTCTGATTTAGCCACTAGGGGGCGCAATGCATGTAATCACTGTTTTGCTAATAACTCAAAAATTTGAAACCTGATTTAGATGCGGTTTTTTACATAATGTTCCTAGTTGACAGCCCAATCAAATATGATGGATATCTCATCATCGAGTACGGGAAAAAAATTGTTCTAGGAGAGGTTGAATGTTCGAACCTTGGAAAAAAGTGAAATAATGAGGGTAGGTCTACGAAAAACCTTCCCACTTTTGTTAGAGATCAGATAGAAGAATTCTGTTTGTTGCATACGATTTGCAAGACATATACGCACAAAATATATGGGGTGGCGAATTTAGGAAATGCGTGGTTTGTCCTCTAGAAAAGGCCAAACTTCACTAAATTTTAGGAAAAATTAAAATTTCAAAAACATGTTTTTGTCGCTCCTGACTTTATTTTCTGTTCATTCTTCATGATATTTTCACACAATATGTATTGTTATGATTGAAAGGGCCTCACAATAAAAAAAATTAAAAGAAATTTGAAAAGGTCAAGGTCATTTTACGATTATTGTGTTTTTATTCGGCCACAAATAGCTCCAAAACTAAAAATATTCAATTGAGAGTAAATGAACAAAAGTTTTAGTTCTTAAAGAGCTCTTTCCAGTGATTTTTAGTTTTTGAAGATCGGACTTGATTTGGTCATTATACGGCAGTCCAAAGTTTGATCCTTTTTTGGAATAATTGTAAATCAGGTTTTATGCTTCAAATTCTGATACACAAGAATAAAAAGTTTGACTTGTACGACTAGTATACTTGATTGAACTATTTGCTGCTTTGCTAGGTACCAAACAGTAAAATTTTAATCAATTTTCTATCTCATTTTGCCGCTAGGGGGCGCTTTTCTTGAAATAATTATTTTGCTTATAACTCAAAAAGTTGAAGCCTGATCCAAATGCGGTTAATTGAATTATGTTCCTTGTTGATAGCCTAATAAAATATGATAGTTTCTAGGTATGAGTGGCTGAAACTTTTTGAGCTAGTAACGGAAGGTTGAAAGTTCGAATCTCGTAAAAAAACTGCAAATGAGGGTAGGTCTACGAAAAACCTATCCATTTTTGTTAGAAATCAGATAGAAGAATTCTGTTTGCTGCAAATGATTTGCAAGACATATACGCACAAAATATATGGGGTGGCGAATTTAAGAAATGCATGGTTTGTCCTCTAGAAAAACGTCAAACTTCACTAAATTTTAGGAAAATTAAAATTTCAAAAACATGTTTTTTTGTCGCTCCTGACTTTATTTTCTGTTCATTCTTCATGAAATTTTCACAAGTTATGTATTGTTATGTTTGAAAGGGCCTCACAATTAAAAAGTTAAAAAAACATTGAAAAGGTCAAGGTCATATTACGATAATTGTGTTTTTATATTCGGCCCCAAAGTGCTCCAAATCTAAAAATATTTCATTGAGAGTATATGAACAAAAGTTTTAGTTCTAAATAGTTCTTTCGTATAATGTTTAGTTTTTGAAGATCGGACTTGATCTTTTCATTTTACGGCAATCCAAAGTTTGATCCTTTTTTGGAATTATTGTTATTCAGTTTTTATGCTTAAAATTGTGATATATAAGAAAAAGAATGTTCGATTAGTGCGACTTATATACTTGTTTGAACTATTTGCTGCATTTCTAGGTACCTAATTGTAAAATTTTTATCATTTTTTTTTCTCATTTTGCCGCTAGAGGGCGCTTTGCTTAAAATCACTCTTTTGCCTATAACTAAAAACGTTAAAGTCTAATTGAAATGCGGTTTTCAGCATTTTGTTCCTTGTTGACAGCACCACAGAATGTGATGTGATGACAGGGTATGGGGAAATATTTGCGCTAGAGGAGTTTGAATGTTCTAACAATAAAAAAAAAACCCATAAAAAAACTGTGCAAATGAGAGTAGGTCTTCAAAAACCTTTGCGTTCTGTTTCATATTAAAAATTGTGGCTGAGTTGAAATAAAGTGTTCAAGTTGATTAGGTTAAAAGCGAAAACCAAGATACCGCTTGCGGTTCTAGTTATTTTTTTATTTTTCTAACCCTTTTTGGTGAACGGCATAGCTCCGAGGTGAGAAAAGCCACATCTATGAAACTTTTAACAGTAATAACCACGTATTAGAAGATGATCCTAACGTCGAGAAAATTTTCATTTTTGTTTTGATTTTCCCGCCAGGGGGCGTTTTATATGAAAATGTTTAATAAGCAATATTTCAATTATTTGAGGTCCGATTCAAATGCGGTTTTTACATAATGTTCCTTGTAAATAGCCAAATAAAATATGATAGGTACCAAAAATTTGTGCATATAAAACTTTCGTGCTACAGGAGGTTGAATGTTCGAATCTCGCAAAAACTGTGATATAAGGGTAGGTCTACCAAAAACCTACCCATTTTATTCAGAGATGAGATAGGAGAACTTTGTTTGTTGCTTATGATCTGCAAGACATGTACGCACAAAATATATGGGGTGGCGAATTCGGGAAATGCATGGTTTGTCCACAGTACGCGGTCAAACTTAACCAATATTTTCGGAAAATCAACATTTTAAAAGCATGACTTTTAAGGTTATTTGCAGCTCCTGACTTTATTTTTTGTTCAATCTTCATCATTATTTTATTGTTTATGCATTTTTATTATACAAATAAAATCAAAGAAAAAAGGAAGGCCAATAATTGTTATTTTTATCGGCATAAAATAGCTTCAAATCTAAAAATATTTTATAGAAAGTATATGAACAAAAGTTTTAGTTTGTGAAGAGATCTTTCCATTGGTGTTTAGTTTTTGAAGATCGGACTTCATTTGATCAAATTACCACAATCCAAATTTTGATCCTTTTATCAAACAATTGTAAATCCGTATGTTTCCTCTTTTTTGCTGCTCCTGACTTTATTTTTTGTTCAATCTTTATCATTATTTCACTGTTTATGCATTTAAATAATACAAACAAACTCATTGTAAATAATGATGAAAATATGCAAAGGTCAAGGTCATAATACCGATTATTGTTATTTTTATCGGCACGAAATAGCTTCAAATCTAGAAATATTTTATAGAAAGTATATGAACAAAAGTTTTAGTTCGTGAAGAGATCGTTCTAATGATGTTTAGTTTTTGAAGATCGGATTTCATTTGATCAATTTACAAAAATATTCGAATAAAGTTAATATCAATCAATTATGTCTGCAGTTGAAACCAGTACTCTTACTAGTCAAGTTAGAAGCGAAAACCAAGATGCCGCTTTGCGGTTCTAGTTAGGTTTTCGCATTGCTTGCGAAAACCTATTGTTCTTCTTCTGTTTTATTTTTTTTTATTATGTTTTCGCATCGCAGTGCGAAAACCTATTGTTTTTTCTGTTTTATTTTTTTATTTTATTTTTTTTAGGTTTTCGCACCTCGCAGTACGAAAACCTATTGTTCTTCTTCTGTTTTATTTATTTATTTTTTTTTTAGGTTTTCGCACCTCGCAGTGCGAAAACCTATTGTTCTTCTTCTGTTTTTTTTTATTTTTTTTTTTTAATTATTTTTCTAACCCTTTTTTGTTAACGGCAAATCTCCGTGATCAGAAAAGCCACATTTATGAAATTTTAATCAGTTTTTACCAAGTATTTGAAGATGATCCTAACGTTGAGAAAATTTCCATTTATGCCTTACTTTTCCCGCTAGGGGGCGTTTTCTATGGAATTTATAAATAGCTAATAACTCAGTTATTTGAGGTCCGATTCAAATGCGGTTTGTTGCATTTTTTTCCTTGTTGATAGCCTCATAAAATATGATAGATTTTGAGGGTACGTGTCGCTGAAAGTTTTTGAGCTTTAGAAGGTTGAAAGTTCGAACCTCGCAAAAAACAGCGCAAATGAGGGTAGGTCTACGAAAAACCTATCCATTTTTGTTAGAGATCAGATAGAAGAGTTCTGTTTGCTGCAAATGATATGCAAGACATATACGCACAAAATATATGGGGTGGCGAATTTAAGAAATGAATGGTTTGTCCTCTAGAAACGGTCAAACTTCACTAAATTTTAGGAAAAATTAAATTTTCAAAACCATTTTTTTTGTCGCTCTGGACTTTATTTTTAGTTCATTCTTCATGATATTTTCACAATTTATGTATTGTTATGTTTGAAAGGGTCTCACAATTAAAAAGTTTAAAAATGAATGAAAAGGTCAAGGTCATATTACGATTATTGTGTTTTTATTCGGCCACAAATAGCTCCAAAACTAAACATATTTCATTGAGAGTATATGAACAAAAGTTTTAGTTCTTCAAGAGCCCTTTCCAGTGATACTTAGGTTTTGAAGATCTAACTTGTTTTGGTCATTATACGGCAGTCCAAAGTTTGATCCTTTTTTGGAATAATTGTAAATCAGGTTTTATGCTTCAAATTCTGATACATAAGAATAAAATGTTTGACTTGTGCGACTAGTATACTTGATTGAACTATTTGCTGCTTAGCTAGGTACCTAACAGTAAAATTTTAATCAATTTTCTTTCTCATTTTGCCGCTAGGGTGCGTTTTTTTTTTGAAATCATTCTTTTGCTTATAACTCAAAAAGTTGAAGTCCGATTCGAATGCGGTTTTTTGCATTCTGTGTCCTGTTGATAGCCTAATAACATATGATAGGATTCGAGGGTCCGTGTGGCTGAAAGCTTTTGAGCTACGGAAGGTTGAATGTTCAAACCTCGCAAAAAAAAAAAAAAACCTGTGCAAATGAGGGTAGGTCTACGAAAAACCTATCCGTTTTCGGTAGAGATCAGATAGAATAATTCCGTCTCTGGCATAACATTTGAAAGACGTATACACACAAAATATATGGGGTGGCGAATTAAGGAAATGCGTGGTTTGTCCTCTAGAAACGGTCAAACTTCACTAAATTTTAGGAAAAATTAAAATTTTAAAAACATGTTTTTGTCGCTCCTGACTTTATTTTCTGTTCATTCTTCATGAAATTTTCAATGATATGTATTGTTATGTTTGAAAGGGCCTCACAATTCAAAAAATAAAAAAGAATTGAAAAGGTCAAGGTCATATTACGATTATTGTGTTTTTATTCGGCCACAAATAGCTCCAAAACTAAAAATATTTCATTGAGAGTATATGAACAAAAGTTTTAGTTCTTCAAGAGCTCTTTCCAGTGATACTTAGGTTTTGAAGTACGGACTTGTTTTGGTCATTATACGGCAGTCCAAAGTTTGATCCTTTTTAGGAATAATTGTAACTCAGGTTTTATGCTTCAAATTCTGATACATAAGAATAAAAAGTTTGACTTGTGCGACTAGTATACTTGATTGAACTATTTGCTGCTTAGCTAGGTACCTAACAGTAAAATTTTAATCAATTTTCTTTTTTCATTTTGCCGCTAGGGGGCGCTTTTCTTGAAATCATTCTTTTGCTTATAACTCAAAAAGTTGAAGTCCGATTCGAATGCGGTTTTTTGCATTCTGTTCCCTGTTGATAGCCTAATAACATATGATAGGATTCGAGGGTCCGTGTGGCTAAAAGCTTTTGAGCTACGGAAGGTTGAATGTTCGAACCTCGCAAAAAAAAAAAAAAAAAAAAAAAAAAAAAAGTGGAAATGAGGGTAGGTCTACGAAAAATCTATCCGGTTTTGGTAGAGATCAGATAGAAGAATTCCGTCTCTGGCATAACATTTGAAAGACGTATACACACAAAATATATGGGGTGGCGAATTAAGGAAATGCGTGGTTTGTCCTCTAGAAACGGTCAAACTTCACTAAATTTTAGGAAAAATTAAAATTTCAAAAACATGTTTTTGTCGCTCCTGACTTTATTTTCTGTTCATTCTTCATGAAATTTTCACACGATATGTATTGTTATGTTTGAAAGGGCCTCACAATTCAAAAAATAAAAAAAAATTGAAAAAGTCAAGGTCATATTACGATTATTGTGTTTTTATTCTGCCACAAATAGCTCCAAAACTAAAAATATTTCATGAAGAGTATATGAAAAAAAGTTTAAGTTCTTCAAGAGCTCTTTCCAGTGATGTTTAGTTTTTGAAGATCGGACTTGATTTGGTCATTATACGGCAGTCCAAAGTTTGATCCCTTTTTTGAATAATTGTAAATCAGGTTTTATGCTTCAAATTCTGATACATAAGAATAAAAAGTTTGACTTGTGCGACTAGTATACTTGATTGAACTATTTGCTGCTATGCTAGGTACCTAACAGTAAAATTTTAATCAATTTTCTTTCTCATTTTGCCACTAGGGGGCGCTTTTCTTGAAATCATTCTTTTGCTTATAACTCAAAAAGTTGAAGCCTGATCCAAATGCGGTTAATTGAATTATGCTCCTTGTTGATAGCCTATTAAAATATGATAGTTTCTAGGTATGAGTGGCTGAAACTTTTTGAGCTAGTAACGGAAGGTTGAAAGTTCGAATCTCGTAAAAAACTGTGCAGATGAGGGTAGGTCTACGAAAAACCTATCCATTTTTGTTAGAGATCAGATAGAAGAATTCTGTTTGCTGCAAATGATTTGCAAGACATATATGCACAAAATATTTGGGGTGGCGAATTTAAGAAATGCATGGTTTGTCCTCTAGAAAAGGTCAAACTTCGATAAATTTTAGGAAAAATTAAAATTTCAAAAACATGTATTTTTTTTGTCGCCCCTGACTTTATTTTCTGTTCATTCTTCATGAAATTTTCACAAGTTAAGTATTGTTATGTTTGAAAGGGCCTCACAATTCATAAGTTAAAAAAAAATTGAAAAAGTCAAGGTCATATTATGATAATTGTGTTTTTATTCGTCCCCAAAGTGCTCCAAATCTAAAAATATTTCATTGAGAGTATATGAACAAAAGTTTTAGTTCTAAATAGTTGTTCCGTATAATGTTTAGTTTTTGAAGATCGGACTTAATCTTTTCAATTTACGACAATCCTAAGTTTGATCCTTTTTTGGAATAATTGTTATTCAGTTTTTATGCTTAAAATTGTGATATAAAAGAAAAAGAATGTTCGATTAGTGCGACTTATATACTTGTTTGAACTATTTGCTGAATTTCTAGGTACTTAATTGTAAAATTTTTATCAATTTTTTTTCTCATTTTGCCGCTAGAGGGCGCTTTGCTTAAAATCACTCTTTTGCCTATAACTCAAAACGTTAAAGTCTAATTGAAATGCGGTTTTCAGCATTTTGTTCCTTGTACCACAGAATGTGATGATTTCAAAGTATAGGGTATGGGGAAATATTTGCGCTAGAGGAGTTTGAATGATCTAACATTAAAAAAAAAAACAACAACAAACAAACAAAAAACAAAACTGTGCAAATGAGAGTAGGTCTTCAAAAAACCTTTGCGTTCTGTTTCATATTGAAAATTGTGGCTGAGTTGAAATAAAGTGTTCAAGTTGATTAGATTAAAAGCGAAAACCATGATACCGCTTGCGGTTCTAGTTAGGTTTTCGCATCGCTTGCGAAAACCTATTGTTCTTCTTCTGTTTTATTTTTTTTTTAGGTTTTCGCATCGCAGTGCGAAAACCTATTGTTCTTCTTCTGTTTCTTTTTAGGTTTTCGCATCGCTTGCGAAAACCTATTGTTCTTCTTTTTTTATTTTTTTTTTTAGGTTTTCGCATCGCTTGCGAAAATTTTCTGTTTTTTTTATTATTATTATTTTTTAACCCTTTTTTGTGAACGGCATATCACCATGATAGAAAAAAGCCACAATTATGAAATTTTTACCAGTTCCTTATATTTATCTGAACTTGATCCTAACGTTGAGAAATTTTTCATTTTTGTCTTTTTTTTGCCGCTAGGGGGCGCTTTGAAAAAAATCAACAAATGCTAATAACTCTGTTATTTGAGGTCCGATTCAGATGTGGTTTTTTGCATTGTGTTCCTTGTCAAAATCCTAATCAAATATGATAGGTTTAAAAAATCTGCGTATATAAAACTTTTTGACTACGGAAGGTTGAAAGTTCGAACCTCGCAAAAAACAGTGAAAATGAGGGTAGGTCTACGAAAAAAGTGCCCATTTTTATTGGAATTGAGATAAAAGAATTTTGTTTGTTGCATATGATTCGCAAGACATATACGCACAAAATATATGGGGTGGCGAATTCGGGAAATGCATGGTTTGTCCACAGTACGCGGTCAAACTTAACCAATATTTTCGAAAATCAACATTTTCAAAGCATGACTGTTAAGATTTTTTGCAGCTCCTGACTTTATTTTAGTTCAATTTCTATGAAATTTTCACATTTTATGTAAAACTATGTTCTTAAGTGTCACATAATATAAAAAGTAAAATTGTATTGTAAAGGTCAAGGTCATATTAGGATAATTGTATATCAATTCGGCTTGAAATAGCTCAAAATCAAAAAACAATTCATAAACAATTTATGAACAAAAGATTTAGTTTTAGAAAAGTTCTTTCTAATGATGTTTAGATTTTGAAGATCGGACTTGATTTGGTCATTTTACGGCAGTCCAAATTTGATCCTTTTTTTCGAATAATTGTAAATCAGGTTTTATGTTTCAAATTTTGATACATAAGAATAAAAAGTTTAATTTGTGCGACTTGTATACTTGATTGAACTATTTACTGCTTTGCTAGGTACCTAATGGTAAAATTTTAATCTATTTTCTTTCTCATTTTGCCGCTAGGGGCGCTTTTCTTGAAATCATTCTTTTGCTTATAACTCAAAAAGTTGAAGGTCGGTTCGAATGCGGTTTTTTGCATTCTGTTCCCTGTGGATAGCCTAATAACATTTGATAGGAATCGAGAGTCCGTGTGGCTGAAAGCTTTTGAGCTACGGAAGGTTGAATGTTCGAACCTCGCGAAAAAAAAACAATAAAAAAAACCTGTTCAAATGAGGGTAGGTCTACGAAAAACCTATCCGTTTTTTTTTAGAAATCAGATTGAAGAATTCCGTCTCCTGCATACCATTCGAAAGACGTATACACACAAAATATATGGGGTGGCGAAATTAAGAAATGCGTGGTTTGTCCACTAGAAACGGTCAAACTTCACTTAAATTTAGGAAAAATTATGATTCCAAAAGCATGTTTTTTTTGTCGCTCCTGGCTTTATGTTTTGTTTATTCGTCATGAAATTTTTACACTTTATGGTTTGTTAAGTTTGAAAGGGCCTCACAATTAAAAAGTTAAAAAAAACATTGAAAATGTCAAGGTCATATTACGATAAGTGTGTTTTTATTCGGCCCCAAAGTGCTCCAAATCTAAAAAATATTTCATTGCGAGTATTGAACAAAAGTTTTAGTTCTAAATAGTTCTTTCGTATAATGTTTAGTTTTTGAAGATCGGCCTTGATCTGTTCATTTTACGGCAGTCCAAAGTTTGATCCTTTTTTGGAATAATTGTTTATCAGTTTTTATGCTTGAAATTGTGATATATAAGAAAAAGAATGTTCGACTAATGCGACTTATATACTTGTTAGGTTTTCGCATCGCATTGCGAAAACCTATTGTTCTTCTTCTGTTGTTTTTTTTTTTTTTTTTTTTTTTTTTCTTACCCTTTTTTTGTGAACGGCATAGCTCCGAGGTGAGAAAAGCCACATCTATGAAACTTTTATCAGTAATAACCAAGTACTTGAAGATGATCCTAACGTCGAGATAATTTTCATTTTTGTTTTGATTTTCCCGCCAGGGGGCGTTTTATATGAAAATGTTTAATAAGCAATATCTCCATTATTTGAGGTCCGATTCAAATGCGGTTTTTGCACAATGTTCCTTGTAAATAGCCCAATAAAATATGATAGGTTCCAAAAATTTGCGTATATAAAACTTTCGTGCTACAGGAGGTTGAAAGTTCGAATCTCGCAAAAACTGTGAAATAAGGGTAGGTCTACCAAAAACCTACCAATTTTATTCAGAGATGAGATAGAAGAATTTTGTTTGTTGCATATGATCTGCAAGACATATACGCACAAAATATATGGGGTGGCGATTTCGGGAAATGCATGGTTTGTCCACAGTATGCGGTCAAACTTAACCAATATTTTCGAAAAATCAACATTTTAAAAGCATGACTTTTAAGGTTATTTGCAGCTCCTGACTTTATTTTTTGTTCAATCTTCATCATTATTTCACTGTTTATGCATTTTTATAAAACAAATAAATTCATGGAAAAAAATCAAACATAATATGCAAAGGTCAAGGTCATATACCAATTATTATTATTTATATCGGCATAAAATAGCTCCAAATCTAAAAATATTTTATAGAAAGTATATGAACAAAAGTTTTAGTTTGTGAAGAGATCTTTCCATTGATGTTTAGTTTTTGAAGATTGGACTTCATTTGATCAAATTACCACAGTCCAAAGTTTGATCCTTTTATCAAACAATTGTAAATCCGTATGTTTCCTCTTTTTTGCAGCTCCTAACTTTATTTTTTGTTCAATCTTCATCATTATTTCACTGTTTATGCATTTTTATATAAAACAAATAAAATCATAGAAAAAAATCAAGCATAATATGCAAAGGTCAAGGTCATATACCAATTATTATTATGTTTTTTTTTCGGCTCCAAATAGCTCCAAAACAAAAAATATTTCATTGAAAGTATATGAACAAAAGTTTTAGTTCTTGAATAGCCCTTTCCATTTGTGTTTAGTTTTTGAAGATCGGACTTGATTTGGTCATTTTACGGCAGTCCAAGGTTTGATCCTCTTTAGAATAATTGTAAATCAGTTTTTATGCTTCAAATTGTGATATATAAGGGATAGAATGTTTGACTAGTGCGACTTGTATACTTGATTGAACCATTTGCTGCATTGCTAGGTACCTAATAGTAAAATTTTAATCAGTTTTGGTTCTCATTTTGCCGCTTGGGGCGATTAGCTTGAAATCACTATTAATAATTTAAAAAAAAATGAAGTCTGATTTTTATACGATTTCTTTTGCATTCTGTTCTTCGGTGACATCAATTTGAAATGACACAAAAAAGATAATGCGATATTTAATAAAAATGATAGTAATTCAATGCAACAGTTGTTCGTAATAGTGTTGACTGGCATATTGCATTGTCGTGTGTCATTTTATACTGTTGTTTGTCGTTTGCAATTGTTGTTTATCGAATACAATTGTCATTTGTCTCCATCATAAAGCAAAACACACATATAACATTGCAGTACCCGAAGTCCGTAAAAAATGTTTTCAAGTTTACAACTACACAACAGACAGGTAATACTCAAAAGTATTCTTCTTGGTAAAAAGTCTGATTATACATTGCGACAAAAATGTTTGAATGATCACTGTTAACAGTATTCAACAAGCCATTGAACGAAAAAATATGTTTTTCGAATCATGCGACTCATGAACTGAATGGAATTGCTTTCATGAAAACTGATGATATCGCGATTTCATAACTGACAGGTAATACTCAACAATACTCTCTTGGGTAAAAAGTCTGCTTAAACATTGCGACAGAAACGTTTCAAAGATCACTGTTAACAGTATCAACAAGCAATTGAACGAAGAAATGTTTTTCGAATCATGCGACTCGTGAACTGAAGGGAATTGCTTTCATGAAAACCGATGATATCGCGACTACATAACTGATAGGTAATACTCAAAAATCTTCTTTTGGGTAAAAAGTCTTCTTAAACATTGCGACAAAAGTGTTTGAAAGATCGCTGTTAACATTATAAACAAGCCATTGAACGAAGAAATGTTTTTCGAATCATGCGACTCGTGAACTTAATGGAATTGCTTTTGCGAAAACCGATGATATCGCGATTGCGATTCTAGTTTTTTATTATTATTTTTCTAACCTTTTTTGTGAACGGCATATCACCATGATAGAAAAAGTCACATTCTGATTTTTTTACCACTTTTGTCCTATGAACTGAATTTGATCCTAACGTTGAGAAAATTTTCATTTTTGTCTTAGTTTTGCCGCTAGGGGGCGTTTTGTAAAAGTTACTAAGGGCTAATAACTCTGTTATTTGAGGTCCGATTCAAATGCGGTTTTTTGCATTGTGTTCCTTGTTAGAAAATTAATAAAATATGATAGTTACAAAAAAATTGCGTATATAAAACTTTCGTGCTACAGGAGGTTGAATGTTCGAATCTCGAAAAAACGGTGAAATGAGGGTAGGTCTACGAAAAAAGTCCCCATTTTATTCAGAGATGAGAGAGGGGAATTTTGTTTGTTGCATATGATTTGCAAGACATATACGCACAAAATATATGGTGTGGCAATTTTGAGAAATGCATGATTTGTCCACAGTTCGCGGTCAAACATAACCAATATTTTCGAAAAATCAACATTTTAAAAGCATGACTTTAAGGTTATTTGCAGCTCCTGATTTTATTTTTTATTCAATCTTCATCATTTTTTCACTGTTAATGCATTTTTATAAAACAAATAAAATCATAGAAAAAAAATCACCTATAATATGCAAAGGTCAAGGTCATATACCAATTATTATTATTTATATCGGCATAAAATAGCTCCAAATCTAAAAATATTTTATAGAAAGTATATGAACAAAAGTTTTAGTCTGTGAAGAGATCTTTCCATTAATGTTTAGTTTTTGAAGATCGGACTTCATTTGATCAAATGACCACAGTCCAAAGTTTGATCCTCTTATCAAACAATTGTATATCCATATGTTTCCACTTTTTTGCTGTTCCTGACTTTATTTTTTGTTCAATCTTCATCGTTTTTTCACTGTTTATGCATTTTTATAAAACAAATAAAATCATAGGAAGAAAATCAAGCATAATATGCAAAGGTCAAGGTCATATACCAATTATTATTATTTATATCGGCATAAAATAGCTCCAAATCTAAAAATATTTTATAGAAAGTATATGAACAAAAGTTTTAGGCTATGAAGAGATCTTTCCATTGGTGTTTAGTTTTTGAAGATCGGACTTCATTTGATCAAATGACCACAGTCCAAAGTTTGATCCTCTTATCAAACAATTGTATATCCATATGTTTCCTTCTTTTTTGCTGCTCCTGACTTTATTTTTTGTTCAATCTTCATCATTTTTTCACTGTTTATGCATTTTTATAAAACAAATAAAATCATAGAAAAAACAAGCATAATATGTCGGTCATTACCAAATATTTTATTTTATTGGCACAAAATAGCTCCAAATCTAAAAATATTTTAAAAAAAGTATATCAACAAAAGTTTTAGTTTGTGAAGAGATCTTTCCATTGGTGTTTAGTTTTTGAAGATCGGACTTCATTTGATCAAATTACCACAGTCCAAAATTTAATCTTTTATCAAAAAATCTCAAATCAGTATGTTACCTCAAAAGTTTATTTCAGGTGGCATATTTTGTGATTTCGTGTCTTTGTCCAAAGTCGAAATAACAACAATATGGCACGTTTTCTTTCTTTCGCCTTTTTTGGCCAAGACATAAAGACACATGATTGCGTTATTTCCCCTTTCACCTTTAAGGGCTAGTACACGAAAATAAGAAATGGCAGATATCAGCCATCTTAATTTACTGCATTTCTAAGACCTAAATTGCAATATGTAAATAAATTTTGTTTATCATATTCCGCTAAGGGGCACTTTGCTTGATATCTGGGAAGAAAGTCCGGAGAGCTAATGTCAAACCCCCGGTGTCATTTTCGTCGTTGTCGTCCGTGAACAAACCTTTAACCTGGCTTATATTTTTTATATTCTAAGAGATAGAGCTTAGATATTTTACATGTAGATAGCCCAATTCAAGATCTATCATTTGGAACTATGACTTTTGGCTTGTGACCTTGACCTTGGAGTTTGACCTACTTTTCAAAAACTTAAATCTTAGACAAAAAGTGTTGTTACGGCAAGCTATGTTGTCTTCTGACCACTCTTGTTGTTATAACTAAGAAAGTTGATATTCTTGTTGAAAGCCTGATAAATTTGATAAATCTAAGGACCAAAAACCTGATTTTTTCTACTGGCTATAGAAGGTTAAATGTTCGAACCTTGCATAGACTTTGCAGACTTGTGTGGGTATATGAAAAACATTTCTTTTGCAATCATCTTCAAACTTTGTAACAAATTTTGTACCGAAGTCCGATTAAAGCTTATATCTTTGAATAAATCACATATTATGCACCTTTTTACATAAAAGCAGCAATTTTATATTTTTAAGTATCAACACACGCATAGAAATTTATTTGCTTTTGTAATACAATTCGTGAATTGCAATGTTTGAAAAGAATGAGATTGAATTGCGAAAACCGATGATATCGCAATTCTAATTGTGATTCTAGTTAGGTTTTCGCACCACGCAGTGCGAAAACCTATTGTTCTTCTTCTGTTTTATTTTTTTTTTTTTTAGGTTTTCGCACCTCGCAGTGCGAAAACCTATTGTTCTTCTTCTGTTTTATTTTTTTAGGTTTTCGCACCTCGCAGTGCGAAAACCTATTGTTCTTCTGTTTTTTTTTTTTTTTTTTTTTTTTTTTTTTTATTATTTTTCTAACCCTTTTTTGTGAACGGCAAATCTCCGTGATCAGAAAAGCCACATTTATGAAATTTTAATCAGTTTTTACCATGTATTTGAAGATGATCCTAATGTTGAGAAAATTTTCATTTATGTCTTACTTTTCCCGCTAGGGGGCGTTTTGTATGACATTTATTAATGGCTAATAACTCAGTTATTTGAGGTCGGATTCAAATGCGGGTTTTTGCATTCTGTTCCTTGTTGATAGCCTAAAAAAATATGATAGATTTTGAGGTGCGTGTCGCTGAAAGTATTTGAGCTTTAGAAGGTTGAACGTTCGAACCTCGCAAAAAACTGCGCAAATGAGGGTAGGTCTACGAAAAACCTATCCATTTTTGTTAGACATCAGATAGAAGAGTTCTGTTTGCTGCAAATGATTTGCAAGATATATACGCACAAAATATATGGGGTGGCGAATTTAATAAATGCATGGTTTGTCCTCTAGAAACGGTCAAACTTCACTAAATTTTACGAAAAATTAAATTTTCAAAAACATGTTTTTTGTCTCTCCTGACTTTATATTTCGTTTATTCTTCATGATATTTTCACAAGTTATGTATTGTTATGTTTGAAAGGGCCTCACAATTAAAAAGTTTAAAAATGAATGAAAAGGTCAAGGTCATATTACGATTATTGTGTTTTTATTCGGCCCGAAATACCTCCAAAACTAAAAATATTTCATTAAGAGTTTATGGACAAACTATTTTGTTCCTGAAGAGCTCTTTCCAGTGATCTTTAGTTTTTGAAGATCGGACTTGATTTGGTCATTTTACGGCAGTCCAAAGTTTGATCCTTTTTTGGAATAATTGTTATACCGTTTTATGCTTAAAATTGTGATATATAAGAAATAGAATGTTCGACCTGTGCGACTTGTATACTTTATTGAACTATTTGCTGCATTGCTAGGTACCTAATGGTAAAATTTTAATCAATTTTCTTTCTCATTTTGCCGCTAGGGGGCGCTTTGCTTGAATCACTCTTTGCTCAGAACTCAAAACATTGAAGTACGGTATGAATCCTGATTCAAATGTGGTTTGTTCCATTATGTTCTTTGTTGATAGCCTAATAAAATAGGATAGTTAAGGTATGAGTGACTGAAAATTTTTGGTTAGTAATGGAAGGTTGAGAGTTCGAACCTCGCAAAAAATGCAAATAAGATAGGTCTATGAAAAACCTACCCATTTTTGTTAGAGATCAGATAGAAGAGTTTTGTTTGCTGCAAATGATTTGCAAGTCATATACGCACAAAATATATGGGGTGACGAATTTAAGAAATGCATGGTTTGTCCTCTAGAAACGGTCAAACTTCACTAAATTTTAGGAAAAATTAAATTTTCAAAAACATGTTTTTTGTCGCTCCTGACTTTATATTTCGTTCATTCTTCATGATATTTTCACAAGTTATGTATTGTTATGTTTAAAAGGGCCTCACAATTAAAAAGTTTAATAATGAATGAAAAGATCAAGGTCATATTACGATAATTGTGTTTATATTCGGCCCCAAATAGCTCCAAAACTAAAATATTTCATTGAGAGTATATGAACAAAAGCGACTAGTGCGACTTGTATACTTCCTTTTTTGAATAATTGTTAAACCGTTTTAAGTTAAAATTGTGATATATAAGAAATAGAATGTTCGACTAGTGCGACTTGTATACTTTATTGAACTATTTGCTGCATTGCTAGGTACGTAATGGTAAAATTTTAATCAATTTTGTTTCTCATTTTTCCGCTAGGGGGCGCTTTGCTTGAAATCACTCTTTTGCTTATAACTCAAAAAGTTGAAGCCTGATTCAAATGCGGTTTGTTGCATTATGTTCATTGTTGATAGCCTAATAAAATAGGATAATTTCAAGGTATGAGTGACTGAAAAGTTTGAGTTAGTAACGGAAGGTTGAGAGTTCGAACCTCGCAAAAAACTGTGCAGATGAGGGTAGGTCTACGAAACACCTATCCATTTGTGTTAGACATCAGATAGAAGAATTTTGTTTGCTGCAAATGATTTGCAAGACATATACGCACAAAATATATGGGATGACGAATTTAAGAAATGCATGGTTTGTCCTCTAGAAACGGTCAAACTTCACTAAATTTTAGGAAAAATTAAAGTTTCAAAAACATGTTTTTTGTCGCTCCTGATTTAATTGTTGGTTCATTCCTCATGATTTTTTCACATGTAATGTATTGTTATGTTTGAAAGGGACTCACAATTAAAAAGTTAAAATGAAATTTTAAAGGTCAAGGTCATATTACGATTATTGTGTTTTTATTCGGCCACAAATAGCTCCAAAACAAAAAATATTTCATTGAGAGTATATGAACAAAAGTTTTAGTTCTTGAAGAGCCCTTTCCAGTGATGTTTAGTTTTTGAAGATCGGACTTGATTTGGTCATTTTACGGCAGTCCAAGTTTTGATCCTATTTAGAACAATTGTAAATAAGTTTTTATGCTTCAGATTGTGATATATAGGAATATAATGTTTGACTAGTGTGACTTGTATACTTGATTGAACCATTTGCTGCATTTCAAGGTACCTAATAGTACAATTTACTCAATTTTGTTACTCATTTTGCTGCTAGGGGGCCGCTTGGCTTGAAATCACCCTTTATTACTAAAATAATTAAAGTCTGATTTTTATGCAATTTTTTGCATTCTGTTCCTTGGTGACATCAATTTGAAACAACACTAAAATTTAATCGGATATTTCATGAAAATGATAGTATTTCTATGCAACATTAGTTGAGTGGCATAATACATTTTCGCGTGTTATTTTAAACTGGTGTTTGTCATTTACAATTCTTGTTTATCGAGTACAATTGTCGTATGTCGCCATCATAAAGCAACATACACAAGCAATTGAAAGAAGAAATATGTTTTTCGAATCATGCACAGGTAATACTTAAAAGTATTCTTCTTGGTTAAAGGTCTGCTTAAACATTGCGACAAAAATGTTTGAAAGATCGCTGTTAACAGTATTCGACAAGCAATTGAACGAAGAAATATGTTTTTCGAATCATGCGACTCGTTAACTGAGGTAAATTGCTTTTGCGAAAACCGATGATATCGCAATAGCGATTCTAGTTTTTTATTATTTTTCTAACCCTTTTTTGTTAACGGCAAATCTCCGTGATCAGAAAAGCCACATTTATGAAATTTTAATCAGTTTTTACCACGTATTTGATGATGATCCTAACGTTGAGAAAAATTTCATTTATGTCTTACTTTTCCGCTAGGGGGCGTTTTGTATGAAATTTATAAATGGCTAATAACTCAGTTATTTGAGGTCCGATTCAAATGCGATTTGTTGCATTCTGTTCCTTGTTGAAAGCCTCATAAAATATGATAGATTTTGAGGGACGTGTCGCTGAAAGTTTTTGAGCTTTAGAAGGTTGAAAGTTCGAACCTCGCAAAAAACTGCGCAATTGAGGGTAGGTCTACGAAAAAACTATCCATTTTTGTTAGAGATCAGATAGAAGAATTCTGTTTGCTGCAAATGATTTGCAAGACATATACGCACAAAATATATGGGGTGGCGAATT
>CM037793.1:35789633-35834869 GCA_021229015.1 Solen grandis
GCACTAATTTCGGAATATAATGTCAGTTGTTCAGCATGAACATGAAATACTACCAGAGGTGAGTCGTTACATGAAACTTCTATCTCCTGCTTTTTGCATTAACACAGCTTGCAGAAAGTCCTATCATTCGTTTTCACGAATGACATCTAGTTATTATTATTCTTTTCTTCTTCCTAACTAAACGCTTATTTTTATACGCCCGAAGGGCTGTATTATGTTATGCCGCTGGTCGTCCGTCCGTCTGTCCGTCCGTCCGTCTGTCCGTCCGTCCGTCCGTTAGCAATTTCGTGTCCGCTCTGTATCTTTTGAACCACTTAATATAAATGAAAACTATTTGGCAGAAGTATCACCCAGAGTGAGAGGATGTGCAGAACATAGGTTTCAGATGGCTAGGTTCAAGGTCAAGGTCACAATTCAAGGTCAAATATCTTAACTGGTGCAAAATTAGTATTTTTGTGTCCGCTCTGTATCTTTTGACCTGCTGGATGTAAATGGAAACTATTTGGCAGAAGTATCACCCACAGTAAGAGGATGTGCAGAACATAGGTTTCAGATGGCTAGGTTCAAGGTCAAGGTCACAATTCAAGGTCAAATATCTTAACTGGAGCAAATTTAGTATATTTGTGTCCGCTCTGTATCTTTTGACCCGCTGGATGTAAATGGAAACTATTTGGCAGAAGTATCACCCACAGTAAGAGGATGTGCAGAACATAGGTTTCAGATGGCTAGGTTCAAGGTCAAGGTCACAATTCAAGGTCAAATATCTTAACTGGTGCAAAATTAGTATTTTTGTGTCCGCTCTGTATCTTTTGACCTGCTGGATGTAAATGGAAACTATTTGGCAGAAGTATCACCCAGAGTGAGAGGATGTGCAGAACATAGCTTTCAGATGGCTAGGTTTAAGGTCAAGGTCACAATTTAAGGTCAAATATCTTAACTGGTGCTAAGTTAGTATTTTTGTTTGTGTCCGCTTCAAACAGATCATGACAGGTCCAACCACAGATAATAACTCCACAATTGACCTCATATTCACCAACATTGAAGACTGTATATGTGGAACCAAAGAAGCATATTACACTGACCATAAACTATGTTGGGTTAGCTGGTAATGAGGTAACTCTTGATTAAAGCACTATTCACATAATAAGAAACATGAAAAACCTATTTGTAGCCACTGTTATAATAAAGCCCTTGAAGATTAACATTGCCAATCCTTCTTGTTGAAATAATACTTTATATATACATGTTTGTGCTTATCCTTTTTGTCTTAGGATATTCCCTGACAATACATACCTTCGGGCGTATATTGCCCCGCTGTCAGCGGAGCTCTTGTTATATGTTGCAATAGTCCTAGGACGATGAAATTTTTATGGCTTATTAGTCACGTGAGGAAATTTTGATTTCACATGACGACACAGCTAAAAATAGTGAAAAGTGGTGTTCGCGCTCTACAGCCGTCATTTGTGGTCGGATTTTCTTCAAATTTTTCACAGATGGTACATCTTGAAACTAAGGTGCACATATCCTGTCAGCTTTCGAAATAAGCGGCTTTTAGGACCTGCTTGCTTGATTTTTTGACAGATCGGCATGCAACTTTCAATTAATGTGCAACCTCGTGCCCCATCGTTCATGGTGACCTCCGTTACAGATAATCGCAAATGTCAAGGTCATATTCCAGTTTTAGTTTTTATTTGGCCATCGGTATCTCAAAAACGAAATATATTCTATCTAGACTCTATGAGTAAAGTTTGTAGTGCTTTGAAAGTCCTTTAATGTGATATTTAGTTTTTGAAGATCGGGATTCAAACGGTTGAGATATGGCAGAATAACGAAAAGTGGACTTTTAACGAAATTGAAACGCTGTAGCTTCATGAACTTTGAGTCAATTATTATGAGTTTTTCAGGATAAACAAACTTAAAAGTGAAGTGATGTATACTGCAAGGAATATTTGTTTGGTCATGTGATTATGACGATATGCTTATTTAAGCAAGAATTATTAAAAAATTCATATAAAATCGGCAAATTGATGTATGAAGTTGAAATTTGTAGAATGCCGACGCCTACAATGTGCAAAAAGTCCTGAAAATTTCAAGTGATTCCGTCAACAAACATGGCAGATATTCATGTTTTTCGGAAAGGGCTTGTATATGAAAATCTAGCAATTTGAAGGAAGAGAAGAAGGCGGTTATTGGGTTGGTTACCCTCTATCCGGACGTTCCTATGCAGGAAAGAGTGCCCGTGTTGAAAGGTGAATTGCGATGCGTATTTGAGAGAATGAGGTGCATTTTAGGATGCAATGGTGTACACCAGGACCGATAAGCATATTGCCTTTGTCATTACGGCTTTTTCCAAACTTTTATTAGGGCTTTCTGCCTCAAGCAGAAAGTCCTATTGGGTTTGTTATATTTATTATTATTAGGACTTTCTGCCCTTTCGGCAGAAAGTCCTATTGGGTTTGTACTGTTTTTTTATTAGGACTTTCTGCCTAAAGCAGAAAGTCCTATTGGGTTTGTTATGTTTTTTTATTCTTCTTATTCTTTTTTTCTTCCAAACTGAGCGTTAATTTAAGCATGTTGCAATGGTCCCAGGGCCATGAAATTTTAATGGCATATACTTGATGCGATGAAATTTTGATTTCTATGACTTTCATATGCATATGACGTCATATGACGTCACATTTGAAATACGCTACAAAAGTTTGTACGCGGTCTACAGCCATTGTTTGTGAACCGATTTTCATCAAATATTCACAGATTGTGTATATTAAGTTCTAGTTGTGCATCCCGGTGTCTGTTTTTCAAAATTCGAAAAGTCCATGGTTCTAGAGCGAATCCAAGATTCTAACCAAGGTCGTAATTTTTTTAAATGCTTATAAAATCTGTCCTATTTAAGATAGAAAGTTGATATTTAGTCAGTATATAGGTCTCTAGAAGTTTTAAACATTTTGTGAAAATAAATGTCATATGACGTCACGTGACGTCATTATATGATAATGTATTTCTAATATTAACAAGAGTATTTCTATATGTTGAAATTGTCTAAGGGCAATGAAAATTAAATGACACATGCTTCAATTGCTGAAAATTTGATTTCTATGATTTTCATATGCCTATGACGTCATATGACGTCACACTTGAAATATGCAACAAAAGTTTGTACGCGGTCCAGAGCCATTGTTTATGAACCGATTTTCATCAAATTTTCACAGAATGTGTATATTTAGTTCTTGTTGTGCATCCCGGTGTCCGTTTTTCAAAATTCGAAAAGTCCAAGGTTCTATAGCGATTCCAAGATTCGAACCAAGGTCGTAAATTTTCAAATTCTTATAAAATCGGTCCTATTTGAGATAGAAAGATGATATTGGGTCAGTATATAGGTCTCTGGGAGTCTTAAACATTTTGTGAAAATAAATGTCATATGACGTCACGTGACGTCATTATATGATAATGAATTTCTAATTCTAACAAGATTATTTCTATATGTTGAAATTTTCGAAGGGCAATGAAAATTTAATGCCGCATGCTTCAGATGCTGATATTTTGATTTCAATGATTTTTAGAAGCCTATGACGTCATATGACGTCACATTTGAAATTGACTACGAAAGTTTGTACACGGTCCAGAGCCATTATTAATGGGCCGATTTTCATCAAATTTTCAGAGAATGTGTATATTAAGTTCTAGTTGTGCATCTCGGTGTCCGTTTTTCAAAATTCGAAAAGTCCATGGTTCTATAGCGAATTCAAGATTCGAACCAAGGTCGTAAATATTTTAATGCTTATAAAATCGGTCCTATTTAAGATAGAAAAGTGATATTTGGTCAGTATATAGGTCTCTAAGAGGCTTTAACATTTTGTGAAAAGAAACGTCATATGACGTCACGTGACGTCATTATATTTATTATTATTATTCTTTTCTTCTTCCTAACTAAACGCTTATTTTAATATGTTGCAATAGTCCTAGGACGATGAAATTTTTATGGCTTATTAGTCACGTGAGGAAATTTTGATTTCAATGATTTTCAGCACCCTATGACGTCACATGACGTCACAGCTAAAAATAGTGAAAAATGGTGTTCGCGCTCTACAGCCGTCATTTATGGTCGGATTTTCTTCAAATTTTTACAGATGGTACATCTTGAATCAAAGGTGTGCATATCCTGTCAGCTAACCGAAATTCCGAAAGACCGAAGTTCTGTGGCTGAAACAAGATTCGAACATAGGACCGAAAATTTCATTTTAGGATAAAAGAGCTTCAGGATGAGATAGAAAGTTGAAACTTACACAGTTTGCAGTTCTGCAGAATTTCTACAAATATTTTGAGGCGTGACGTCATATGACGTCATGTGACGTCATAAGCATACTTCTTAATTTTCATTTTAGGGCAATGATTTCGACATGATGCCAGTTGTTCAGAATAATGAAAATTTCAGAGTTATGAAAGGACAGTATGCGCATTTGAACAAAAGCATCTTCAGTACCCTATGACGTCATGTGACGTCACAGCTAAAAATAGTGAAAAAAGGTGTTCGCGCTCTACAGCCGTCATTTATGGTCGGATTTTCTTCAAATTTTCACAGATGGTACATCTTGAATCAAAGGTGTGCATATCCTGTCAACTAACCGAAATTCCGAAAGACCGAAGTTCTGTGGCTGAAATAAGATTCGAACATAGGACCGAAAATTTCATTTTAGGATAAAAGAGCTTCAGGATGAGATGGAAAGTTGAAACTTACACAGTTTGCAGTTCTGCAGAATTTCTACAAAAATTTTGAGTCGTGACGTCATATGAAGTCATGTGACGTCATAAGCATACTTCTTAATTTTCATATTTGGGCAATGATTTCGACATGATGCCAGTTGTTCAGAATAATGAAAATTTCAGAGTTATGAAAATAACGTATGCGCTTTTGAACAAAGGCATCTTCAGCACCCTATGACGTCACATGACGTCACAGCTAAAAATAGTGAAAAATGGTGTTCGCGCTCTACAGCCGTCATTTATGGTCGGATTTTCTTCAAATTTTCACAGACGGTACATCTTGAATTAAAGGTGTGCATATCCTGTCAGCTAACCGAAATTCCGAAAGACCGAAGTGCTGTGGCTGAAATAAGATTCGAACATAGGACCGAAAATTTCATTTTAGGATTAAAGAGCTTCAGGATGAGATAGAAAGTTGAAACTTTCACAGTTTGCAGTTCTGCAAAATATATACAATTTTTTGGAGTCGGAACGTCATATGACGTCATGTGACGTCATGAGCTTACTTCTTAATTTTCATATTAGGGCAATGATTTCGACATGATGCCAGTTGTTCAGAATAATGAAAATTTCAGAGTTATGAAACTAACGTATGCGCTTTTGAACAAAAGCATCTTCAGCACCTATGACGTCACATGACGTCACAGCTAAAAATAGTGAAAAATGGTGTTTGCGCTCTACAGCCGTCATTTATGGTCGTATTTTCTTCAAATTTTCACAGATGGTACATCTTGAAACTAAGGTGTGCATATCCTGTCAGCTAACCGAAATTCCGAAAGACCGAAGTTCTGTGGCTGAAATAAGATTCGAACATAGGACCGAAAATTTCATTTTAGGATTAAAGAGCTTCAGAATGAGACAGAAAGTTGAAACTTACACAGTTTGTAGTGCGACAGAATATCTACATATATTTTAAGTCGTGACGTCATATGACGTCATATGACGTCATAAGCATACTTCTTAATTTTCATATTAGGGCAATGATTTCGACATGATGCCAGTTGTTCCGAATAATGAAAATTTCAGAGTTATGACAACAAAGTATGCGCTTTTGAACAAAAGCATCTTCAGCACCCTATGACGTCATGTGACGTCTGAGCTAAAAATAGTGAAAAATGGTGTTAACGCTCTACAGCCGCCATTTATGGTCGGATTTTCTTCAAATTTTTACAGATTGTACATCTTGAAACTAAGGTGTTCATATCCTGTCAGCTAACCGAAATTCCGAAAAACCGAAGTTCTGTTGCTGAAAAAACGACTCGAACATAGGACCGAAAATTTCATTTTAGGATTAAAGAACTTCAGGATGAGATAGAAAGTTGAAACTTACACAGTTTGCAGTTCTGCAGCATTTCTACAAATATTTCGAATCTTGACGTCATGTGACGTCATAAGCATACCACTTAATTTTAATTTGGGGCAATGATTTCGACATGATGCCAGTTGTTCAGAATAATGAAAATTTCAGAGTTATTGCAGTAAAGTATGCGCTTTTGAGCAACAGTATTTTCAGTTGAAAATAACGAAAAATGGTATTCGCGCTCTACAGCTGCCATTTATGATAAGATTTTCTTCAAATTTTTACAGATGGTACATTTTGCAACTAAGGTGTGAATATTTTGTCAGCTAACCTTAATTCCTAAAAACCGAAGTATTGTGGCTGAAGTAAGATTCGAACATAGGACCTTTAAACTAGAAATCAAGTTTGCAGTCATGTCCTTACGTCATATGACATCATGTTACGTCACAGACTAATACTTAGTTATTATTATTTGCACTGATTTCGGAATATAATGTCAGTTGTTCAGCATGAACATGAAATACTACCAGAGGTGAGTCATTACATGAAACTTCTATCTCCTGCTTTTTGCATTAACACAGCTTGCAGAAAGTCCTATCATTCGTTTTCACGAATGACATCTAGTTATTCTTATTATTCTTTTTTTCTTTCTCTTATATTTGTGTTAATTTCGATGTGTTGCCATTGACTCAGAACAATGAAAATTTTATGGCATATATTTCAAACCATGAGCTTTAGGGTGCAATGAATTTCATATTCATATGACGTCATATAACGTCAGACTTGACGTCAGGTATAAAGTTTGTACGCGGTCTACAGCCATTATTTCTTTACTGATTTTCATCAAAATTTCACAGAATGTGTATGTTAGGCTCTAGTTGTGCATCCCGGTGTCCGTTTTTCAAAATTTGAAAAGGCAATGGTTCTATGGCGAATCCAAGATTCGAACCATTGACGTCAACTTTCAAATGCGTATAAAATCGCTTCCAGATGATCTATAAAGCTGATATTTGGACAGAATATAAGGCTCTAGGATTTCTTTATATTCTCAGAAGATGAACTTCATATGACGTCATATGATGTCATGAGGTGAAAAGTAATTTCTAATTTTTACCTGTTAACTTCTATATGTTGGAATGGTCCGAGCACCTTGAAAATTTATAGGCCTAATGCTTCAGATATAACATTTTGCATTTCAATTATTTTCATTTGCCTATGACGTGTTTTGACGTCAAATTTGACGTCATAAAATGTTTGTACGCAGGCCTTTTTCTTGCCATTTTGGGATTTTTATTTTTTTTTTTGGAATTGGGAATTTTTCGCGCGAAAACAACCTTTTTTTGGGAAGAATTTAGAACATATAATTCCAAGCCTTAATTATGATTCTCTTTATTTCTTCTTTTTTTTCAATTATGTTTCTCATTACTGAACATTATTACAATGCCATTTTTCTGGCCTTAGCATCTCTAAAGATGTTGCACATTTGCTGAAGGTCTTCATTCAGTAACTGGTCTGGACCTTCAGCACAGATGGTCATCAGGCTGGAGAGTTTAGGAACTAATTTCAAGGGGGATTCTTCTTGAAATGATATAGGGGTTGCTTTTTCGGAATGGGTTTTTTCAGCCGTTTTTTCATTTGTATTTTTTTCGGGAGGGTCTACGGGTGCCGGTTGTTCAGGACAATCGGCAGGCACTGTTGAATCAGTTGATGTTGAGGCAGCATCCTCCTCACTTTGTTTTGAAAAATGCGAATATAACTTTTTTGTCCCCTCTTTATCTTTTTACGAATGCGTTTTGCGTAGTACTTACTGTTGTGCGACGAAATCTTGACAACGTGAATAGTGCACGCTAAAAACCGGGACACACAAGACAATTCTCCGGGAATAAACCTTTTTTTCGATATTTACATCTTGAAATGCATTAAAGGTAAAAAGGCAACTAGAATTTGTAAATTATAATGAAATTATCGTTTTAGGGAATCACAAATGGAATGGACTTTAAAAAAAAAAAAAGATCGGCAAACAGGCTTTCCCGAAAACCGTGGTTACCGCGTAATAGTGTCTTTACTATTTTCGGAATACGTCTGCCATTTTCATTGTCGTATCGTAAACAAGTTTTGATGGGACTGAACATCTCAATAAATAGGCGATATTTGTTCATTTTTTCTCCTTTTAGGCAGTGGGAATTTTATTCACTCGCATTGGGAATATTTTTATCAAAATTGGGAAAAATACACGTTATTTGTCATTGGGAATGGGTCCGTTTAACGGACCCGTAGATGCGCCAGAAAAAGGCCTGGTACGCGGTCTACATGCAGCCATTATTTCTGGGCCGATTTTCATCAAAATTTCACAGAATGTGTATGTTAGGCCATAGTTGTGCATCCAGGTGTTCGTTTTTCAAAATTCGAAAAAGCAATGGTTTTATGGCGAATCCAAGATTCGAACCATTGACATCAAATTTCAAATGCGTATAAAATCGCTTCCAGATGATCTATAAAGCTGATATTTGGACAGAATATAAGTCTCTAAGATTTCTTTATGTTCTCAGAAGATGAACTTCATATGACGTCATATGACGTCATGAGGTGAAAATTAATTGCTATTTTTTACGTTTTAACTTCTGTATGTTGAAAATGTCCAAGCACGTTGAAAATTTATAAGCCTATGCTTCAGATAGAACATTTTGATTTCAATGATTTTCATTTGCCTATGACGTGTTTTGACGTCAAACTTGAGGTCGTCATAAAATATTTGTACGCGGTCTACAGCCATTATTTCTGGACTGATTTTCATCAAAATGCCACAGATTGTGTATGTTACGCTCTAGTTGTTGCATCCCGGTGTCCGTTTTTCCAATTTCGAAAAGGCAAAAGTTTTATGGCGAATCCAAGATTCGAACCATTGACGTAAAATTTTCAAATACCTATTAAATCGCTTCCAGATGACCTAGAAAGCTTATAGTTGGACAGATTATAAGTCTTTAAGTGTCCTATACATTCTGTGAGGATTAACGTCATTTGACGCCATATGACGTTATAAGGTCAAAAAGAACTTCGGATATATACGCGTTAATAAAAACATGTTCTAAAGTTCTCAGGACCATTAAAATTGAATGTCATATACATTAATCCATGTGCTTTTGAATGCAAGGTATTTCATATTAATGTGATGTTGTATTACGTCAGATGTGACGTCAGAACAAAATGGCTTTACGGCAGTATACAGCCATTATTTCTGGACTGATTTACATCAAAATTTCACAGAATGCATATGCAATGCTCTAGATGTGTACCTCGTTGTCCGGTTTTCCAAATTCGAAAAGGCAATGGTTCTATGGCGAATCCAAGATTTGAACCATTGACGTCAAATTTCAAATACGTATAAAATCGCTTCAAGATGAATTAGAATGCTGATATTTGGACTGAATATTAGTCTCTAAGACTTCTTTCCATTCTGTGAGGTCAAATGTCATTTGACGTCATATGACGGCATAAGGTCAAAAAGAATTTCTGATATCTACGCGTTAATTTTTATATATTGTAAATGTCCCAGGAGCATGACAAATTTACTGCATTTATTTAAGACAATGAATATTTCATTTCATTGATTTTCTCATGTCTATGACGTCATATGACATCAAATTTGACGTTTTCTACACAAGTTTGTACGCGGTCTACAGCCATTATTTCTGGATGGATTTTCATCAAAATTTCACAGAATGTGTATGTTACGTTCTAGTTGTGTCCGTTTTCCTAATTCGAAAAGGCAAATGTTTTATGGCTAATCCAAGATTAGAACCATTGACGTCAATTTCAGTATAAGTCTTCAAGTCTTCTTTACATTCTGAGAAGATGAACGTCATATGACGTCATGTGACCTTATAAGGCCTTTTTTTTTTTTTTTAAATTTAACGGTTTTTAAGACCTGTATGCCTTATATTTTTGTTTGATTTGCATGAATTCTTGCTGAAGGTGCAGCATTTGATCCTATGGAACTATGTCACTTCCATTTTGGGAAAAATGTTAAGTTCAATCATTGCTTATAATCTTGAAAATATCTAAAGCTAGACCGAATTATGTGACAATCGAATTGTAAGCATTTTCAATAAATTTGTTTTGTTATATAGTTTATAGAAATAGGCCAAGTTAAATGAAATTAATAAAAAAAAAATGATTTTCATTTACTTTTGAGATATCCTCCAAGTTTATGGAAGTTATAGCCCTACAAAAACAATTTAACGGAAGGAATTTGATATCCTTATACTTATTTTGCTTTTAGTGTTTGTCAAATGTAGCAGTAAGTCCTATCATTCGTATCAACGAATGAAATCTAGTTATTATTATTATTATTATTATTATTATTCTTTTCTCCTCAAAGATTTTCGTATGTTGCAATTGTCCAAGGTGAATGAAATTTCGATGATATATAAATCATATGCGTAATTAAAAAATTCTATAATTTTCATATGCCTATGACGTCATATGACGTCACACTTGGCAATTGCTATAAAAGTTTGTACGCGGTCGAGAGCGATAATTAATAAACCGATTTTTATCAAATTTTCACAGAATGTGTATATTAACTTTAACTTGTGCAATCCGTTGTCCGTTTTTTAAAATTCAAAAAGCCCAAGGTTCTATGGCGAATGCAAGATTCAAACCAAGGACGTCAAATTGATAAATGCTCATAAAATCGTCCCTAAATGAGACAGAAGGTTGATATTTTGTCAGTATATAGATCTCCAATAGATTTAAAAATTTTGTGAAAATGGACGTCTTGTGACGTCTCAAATTTCTAATTTTTAAACACAAGGCCAAGGTTTTTTTTTTTTTAATAAGCTACAAAAGTTTGTACGCGGTCCAGAGCCATTATTAATGAACCGATTTTCATCAAATTTTCACAGAATGTGTATATTAAGTTCTAGTTGTGCATCCCGGTGTCCGTTTTTCCAAATTCGAAAAGGCAAATGTTTTATGGCGAATCCAAGATTCAAACTAATGAAGTCAAATTTCAAATGCGTATAAAATCGCTTCCAGAAGAGCTAGAAAGCTGATATTTGGACTGAATATTAGTCTCTAGGTCTTCTTTACATTCTGGAAAGATGAACGCCATATAATGTCATGTGACGTCATAATGCTAATAAAATATTTGTATTAAAACTTAACGATTTTTAAGCCCTGTAGGCTTTATTTTTTGTATGATTTGCTTGAAATTTTGTCTGAAGATGCAGTATTAGATTCTATGGAGCCATGTCACTTCCGTTTCCGGAAAATCCCAAAGGTCAAGGTCATATATAAATTATCGAGTTTTTCTTCGGCCTTAAATATCTCAAAAACGGTTAATATTCTATCGAGACACTATGGATATTATTTGTAGTGTTTAGAAATTTAAGACCTCTCAGATGATATTTTCAGTTTTTGATGATCGGGGTTTAATCGGTTGAGTTATGGCGGAAAAACGAAAATTTGGTAACCCTCAGTGTGTTTAACAGTTTATATCTCGAAAACCTTTGATTTTTGAAAATATGATGATGAATATTATTTGTAGAGCATTGTTTGGCTGTTCTTTTGATGCTTAAAGTTTAATAATTGACCTAAGATTCATGGAGTAATGGGGAAAAAACGAAACTCTAACAGGCAGTTTTGTTCTGTTAAGATACCTAAGAGGATAACACGAAAGTTTTCTACTTGCCAGATACTAACTGACTATTTGACAATTTTTCAGAAAAGTTTCGACATAGCTAAGTGGATAAGTGACTAGCAGAAATATGCCACCATAGATTTATTTATTTTTGCTATATAGCTTATTAGAAGTCCATAAAAAAAAAATAAAAGGTAGGGAATTTAATATATATTATTTCTAACGGTATTAATCTTTATATTTTTCAATGTTAGCAGAAAGTCCTATCATTCGTATCAAGAATTTAACCGGCGATGAAATTTTTATGGCTTATTAGTCACGTGAGGAAATTTTGATTTCAATGATTGTCTGCACCCTATGACGTCACATGACGTCATAGCTAAAAATAGTAAAAAATGGTGTTCGCGCTCTACAGCCGTCATTTATGGTCGGTCATAAGCATACTTCTTAATTTTCATTTTAGGGCAATGATTTTGACATGATGCCAGTTGTTCAGAATAATGAAAATTTCAGAGTTATGACAGTAAAGTATGCGCTTTTGAATAAAAGCATCTTCAGCACCTTATGACGTCATGTGACGTCTGAGCTAAAAATAGTGAAAAAAGGTGTTAACGCTCTACAGCCGCCATTTATGGTCGGATTTTCTTCAAATTTTCACAGATTGTACATCTGGAAACTATGGTGTGCATATCCTGTCAGCTAACCGAAATTCCGAAAGACCGAAGTTCTGTGGCTGAAATAAGATTCGAACATAGGACCGAAAATTTCATTTTAGGATTAAAGAGCTTCAGGATGAGATAGAAAGTTGAAACTAACACAGTTTGCAGTTCTGCATAATTTCTTAATATATTTTGAGTCGTGACGTCAAATATCGTCATGTGACGTCATAAGAATACTTCTTAATTTTCATATTAGGGCAATGATTTCGACATGATGCCAGTTGTTCAGAATAATGAAAATTTCAGAATTATGACAGTAAAGTATGCGCTTTTGAACAAAAGCATCTTCAGCACCTTATGACGTCATGTGACATCTGAGCTAAAAATAGTGAAAAAAGATGTTAACGCTCTACAGCTGCCATTTATGGTCGGATTTTCTTCAAATTTTCACAGATTGTACATCTGGAAACTATGGTGTGCATATTATGTCAGCTAACCGAAATTTGGGGCAATGATTTCAACATGATGCCAGTTGTTCAGAATAATAAAAATTTCAGAGTTATGACAGTTAAGTATTCGCTTTTGAACAAAAGCATCTTCAGCACCCTATGACGTCATGTGACGTCAGAGCTAAAAATATTGAAAATGGTGTTCGCGCTCTACAGCCGCCATTTATGGTCGGATTTTCTTCAAATTTTCACAGATGGTACACCTTGAAGCTAAGGTGTGCATATCCTGTCAGCTAACGGAAATTCCGAAAGACCGAAGTTCTGTTGCTGAAATAAGATTCGAACATAGGATCTAAAATTTCATTTTAGTATTAAAGAGCTTCAGGATCGATAGAAAGTTGAAACTTACTCAGTTTGCAGTTCTGCAAAATTTTTTAATATATTTTGAGTCGTGACGTCATAAGAATACTTCTTAATTTTCATATTAAGGCAATGATTTCGACATGATGCCAGTTGTTCAGAATAATGAAAATTTCAGAGTTATGAACGTATAGTATTCGCTTTTGAACAAAAGCATCTTCAGCACCCTATGACGTCATGTGATGTCAGAGCTAAAAATATTGAAAAATGGTGTTCAAGCTCTACAGCCGCCATTTATGGTCGGATTTTCTTCAAATTTTCACAGATGGTACACCTTGAAACTAAGGTGTGCATATCCTGTCAGCTAACCAAATTCCGAAAAACCGAAGTTCTGTTGCTGAAATAAGATTCGAACATAGGACCAAAAAAATTTTCATTTTTTGGATTGAAGAGTTTCAGGATGAGATAGAAAGTTGAAACTTACACAGTTTGCAGGTCTGTAGCATTTCTACAAATATTTTGAATCGTGACGTCATAGGACGTCATAAGCATACCACTTAATTTTAATTTGGGGCAATGATTTCAACATGATGCCAGTTGTTTAGAATAATGAAAATTTCAGAGTTATTGCAGTAAAGTATGCGCTTTTGAGCAACAGCATTTTCAGCACCCTATGACGTCACTTGACGTCAGAGCTAAAAATAGTGAAAAATGGTATTCGCACTCTACAGCCGCCATTTATGAACAGATTTTCTTCAAATTTTTACAGATGGTACATCTTGAAACTAAGGTGTGAATATTTTGTCAGCTAACCTTAATTCCGAAAAACCGAAGTATTGTGGCTGAAGTAAGATTCGAACATAGGACCTTTAAACTAGAAATCAAGTTTGCGGTCATGTCCTGACGTCACATGACATCATGTTACGTCACAGACTAATACTTAGTTCTTATCATTTGCACTAATTTCGGAATATAATGTCAATTGCTCAGCATGAACATGAAATACTACCAGAGGTGAGTCATTACATGAAACTTCTATCTCCTGCTTTTTGCATTAACACAGCTTGCAGAAAGTCCTATCATTCGTTTTCACGAATGACATCTAGTGTTAATTGACTTTGAAAAAGCTTTTGATTCAGTTTCATTTAAATTCATTGAACAAATCTTAACGTTCTTTTACTTTGGTGAGTCATTTCGCAAATGGATTAGCATGTTTTTATACAATACTGAAACAAGTGTTCAAATAAATGGCTTTTTGTCTGAATTCTTTAAGGTAAATAGAGGATGCAGACAAGGAGATCCCATTTCGTCATATATTTTTATTCTTTGTGCAGAAATTTTAGCCATAAAGATAAGAAAAAGTAAAAATATAAAAGGAATAAAGATTGATGGTAATGAATATAAACTTTCACAATTTGCAGATGACACATATTTGTTATTAGATGGTACAGAAAAAACTCTAAATTCAGTTTTAGACCTACTTAATGAATTCTTTTTGTTGTCTGGTTTAAAAGCAAATTATGATAAAACAAAAGTAGTTTGGATTGGTTCTTTAAGATATAGGACACGTTCAATAAAAACAAGATGGAAATTAACTTGGGGAGACAAACAATTACAATTATTTGGATTGATATTTGATGTTGATTTGTCTAAAATGGAAACTTTAATTCTAAATTGACAAAAGTAAAATCATACATCAGTCACTGGAAAAAAAGGAAGTTAACCCCAATTGGAAAAATTACTGTTATCAAAACTCTTCTACTTCCACTCTTTATGCATTTATTTATTAGTCTACCTACACCAAGTACAGAATTCCTCAAGATGTTAAACAATATATTTTATGATTTCATATGGGACAGAAAAAGTAAGATAAAAAACACGATTCTTACAAAAAAATATGAAGATGGTGGTTTAAACATGATTGATATATACAGTTATGAACACAGTCTCAAAATAAAATGACTGAGAAAATATTGTAGTGACAATTATAATAGTAAATGTTATATATTGTTAAAATCCTTGTTTGATATAGATAAACTGTTTGGGGTAATTATTAAAAAAAGAATTTCAAATAAATTCTGAATAGTGTAATTTTTTTATAAAATACTTAAACAAAATTACTGAAACAAAAATAAATTATATGCACTTACATAGTTTAAAATGTGCAATATTAAGTTATGCTAAGAAAAGGAAAATTATAATTATTTTGGGTTTTTTTTTTTGGGAAAAAAAATTTCTGAAAAAAATAAACTATATGGTCAAACTTTTCACTTCTGTTTCTGATTTAGCCACTAGGGGGCGCAATGCATGTAATCACTCTTTTGCTAATAACTCAAAAATTTGAAACCTGATTTAGATGCGGTTTTTTACATAATGTTCCTTGTTGACAGCCCAATCAAATATGATGGAAATCTCATTATCGAGTACGGGAAAAAAATTGTTCTAGGAGAGGTTGAATGTTCGAACCTTGGAAAAAAGTGAAATAATGAGGGTAGGTCTACGAAAAACCTTCCCACTTTTGTTAGAGATCAGATAGAAGAATTCTGTTTGCTGCATACGATTTGCAAGACATATACACACAAAATATATGGGGTGGCGAATTAAGGAAATGCGTGGTTTGTCCTCTAGAAAAGGTCAAACTTCACTAAATTTTAGGAAAAATTAAAATTTCAAAAACATGTTTTTGTCGCTCCTGACTTTATTTTCTGTTCATTCTTCATGATATTTTCACACAATATGTATTGTTATGTTTGAAAGGGCCTCACAATAAAAAAATTAAAAGAAATTTGAAAAGGTCAAGGTCATATTACGATTATTGTGTTTTTATTCGGCCACAAATAGCTCCAAAACTAAAAATATTTCATTGAGAGTATATGAACAAAAGTTTCAGTTCTTAAAGAGCTCTTTCCAGTGATGTTTAGTTTTTGAAGATCGAACTTGATTTGGTCATTATACGGCAGTCCAAAGTTTGATCCTTTTTTGGAATAATTGTAAATCAGGTTTTATGCTTCAAATTCTGATACACAAGAATAAAAAGTTTGACTTGTGCGACTAGTATACTTGATTGAACTATTTGCTTCTTTGCTAGGTACCTAACAGTAAAATTTTAATCAATTTTCTATCTCATTTTGCCGCTAGGGGGCGCTTTTCTTGAAATCATTCTTTTGCTTATAACTCAAAAAGTTGAAGCCTGATCCAAATGCGGTTAATTGAATTATGTTCTTTGTTGATAGCCTAATAAAATATGATAGTTTCTAGGTATGAGTGGCTGAAACTTTTTGAGCTAGTAACGGAAGGTTGAAAGTTCGAATCTCATAAAAAAAACTGCAAATGAGGGTAGGTCTACGAAAAACCTATCCATTTTTGTTAGAAATCAGATAGAAGAATTCTGTTTGCTGCAAATGATTTGCAAGACATATACGCACAAAATATATGGGGTGGCGAATTTAAGAAATGCATGGTTTGTCCTCTAGAAAAGGTCAAACTTCACTAAATTTTAGGAAAAAATAAAATTTCAAAAACATGTTTTTTTGTCGCTCCTGACTTTATTTTCTGTTCATTCTTCATGAAATTTTCACAAGTTATGTATTGTTATGTTTGAAAGGGCCTCACAATTAAAAAGTTAAAAAAACATTGAAAAGGTCAAGGTCATATTACGATAATTGTGTTTTTATTCGGCCCCAAAGTGCTCCAAATCTAAAAATATTTCATTGAGAGTATATGAACAAAAGTTTTAGTTCTAAATAGTTCTTTCGTATAATGTTTAGTTTTTGAAGATCGGACTTGATCTTTTCATTTTACGGCAGTCCAAAGTTTGATCCTTTTTTGGAATAATTGTTATTCAGTTTTTATGCTTAAAATTGTGATATATAAGAAAAAGAATGTTCGATTAGTGCGACTTATATACTTGTTTGAACTATTTGCTGCATTTCTAGGTACCTAATTGTAAAAATTTTTATCATTTTTTTTTCTCATTTTGCCGCTAGAGGGCGCTTTGCTTAAAAATCACTCTTTTGCCTATAACTCAAAACGTTAAAGTCTAATTGAAATGCGGTTTTCAGCATTTTTTTCCCTTGTTGACAGCACCACAGAATGTGATGTGATGTGATGATAGGGTATGGAGGAGAGGAGAGGAGTTTGAATGTTCTAACATTAAAAAAAAAACCCAAAAAAACTGTGCAAATGAGAGTAGGTCTTCAAAAAACCTTTGCGTTCTGTTTCATATTAAAAATTGTGGCTGAGTTGAAATAAAGTGTTCAAGTTGATTAGGTTAAAAGCGAAAACCAAGATACCGCTTGCGGTTCTAGTTTTATTTTTATTATTTTTCCAATTCCACCCATTTTTGTGTCCAGCCTAGCGGCCAGATGAGAAAAGCTACAGCTATGAAATTTTGGGCATGGAGTCATCTTTATCTGAATATGTGCCTAAATGGTCAAACGTTTCACTTTTGTTTCTGATTTAGCCACTAGGGGGCGTAATGCATGTAATCACTGTTTTGCTAATAACTCAAAAATTTGAAACCTGATTTAGATGCGGTTTTTTACATAATGTTCCTTGTTGACAGCCCAATCAAATATGATGGAAATCTCATCATCGAGTACGGGAAAAAAATTGTTCTAGGAGAGGTTGAATGTTCGAACCTTGGAAAAAAGTGGAAAAATGAGGGTAGGTCTACGAAAAACCTTCCCATTTTTGTTAGAGATCAGATAGAAGAATTCTGTTTGCTGCATACGATTTGCAAGACATATACGCACAAAATATATGGGGTGGCGAATTTAGAAAATGCGTGGTTTGTCCCCTAGAAAAGGTCAAACTTCACTAAATTTTAGGAAAAATTAAAAATTCAAAAACATGTTTTTGTCGCTCCTGACTTTATTTTCTGTTCATCCTTCATGGAATTTTTATACGATATTTATTGTTATGTTTGAAAGGGCCTCACATTAAAAAAAATAAAAAAAACATTGAAAAGGTCAAGGTCATATTACAGTAATTGTGTTTTTATTCGGCCACAAATAGGTCCAAAACTAAAAATATTTCATTGAGAGTATATGAACAGAAGTTTTAGTTCTTAAAGAGCTTTTTCCAGTGATGTTTAGTTTTTGAAGATCGGACTTGATTTGGTCATTATACGGCAGTCCAAAGTTTGATCCTTTTTTGGAATAATTGTAAATCAGGTTTTATGCTTCAAATTCTGATACATAAGAATAAAAAGTTTGACTTGTGCGACTAGTATACTTGATTGAACTATTTGCTGCTTTGCTAGGTACCAAACAGTAAAATTTTAATCAATTTTCTTTCTCATTTTGCCGCTAGGGGGCGCTTCTCTTGAAATCATTCTTTTGCTTATAACTCAAAAAGTTGAAGCCTGATCCAAATGCGGTTAATTGAATTATGTTCCTTGTTGATAGCCTATTAAAATATGATAGTTTCTAGGTATGAGTGGCTGAAAATTTTTGAGCTAGTAACGGAAGGTTGAAAGTTCGAATCTCGTAAAAAGCTGTGCAGATGAGGGTAGGTCTACGAAAAACCTATCCATTTTGTTAGAAATCAGATAGAAGAATTCTGTTTGCTGCAAATGATTTGCAAGACATATACGCACAAAATATATGGAGTGGCGAATTTAAGAAATGCGTGTTTTGTCCTCTAGAAAAGGTCAAACTTCACTAAATTTTAGGAAAAATTTCAAAAACATGTTTTTTTGTCGCCCCTGACTTTATTTTCTGTTCATTCTTCATGAAATTTTCACAAGTTATGTATTGTTATGTTTGAAAGGGCCTCACAATTAAAAAGTTAAAAAAACGTTGAAAAGGTCAAGGTCATATTACGATAATTGTGTTTTTATTCGGCCCCAAAGTGCTCCAAATCTAAAAATATTTCATTGAAAGTATATGAACAAAAGTTTTAGTTCTAAATAGTTCTTCCGTATAATGTTTAGTTTTTGAAGATCGGTCTTGATCTTTTCATTATACGGCAGTCCAAAGTTTGATCCTTTTTTGGAATAATTGTAAATCAGGTTTTATGCTTCAAATTCTGATACATAAGAATAAAAAGTTTGACTTGTTCGACTAGTATACTTGATTGAACTATTTGCTGCTTTGCTAGGTACCAAACAGTAAAATTTTAATCAATTTTCTTTCTCATTTTGCCGCTAGGGGGCGCTTCTCTTGAAATCATTCTTTTGCTTATAACTCAAAAAGTTGAAGCCTGATCCAAATGCGGTTAATTGAATTATGTTCCTTGTTGATAGCCTATTAAAATATGATAGTTTCTAGGTATGAGTGGCTGAAAATTTTTGAGCTAGTAACGGAAGGTTGAAAGTTCGAATCTCGTAAAAAACTGTGCAGATGAGGGTAGGTCTACGAAAAACCTATCCATTTTGTTAGAAATCAGATAGAAGAATTCTGTTTGCTGCAAATGATTTGCAAGACATATACGCACAAAATATATGGAGTGGCGAATTTAAGAAATGCGTGTTTTGTCCTCTAGAAAAGGTCAAACTTCACTAAATTTTAGGAAAAATTTCAAAAACATGTTTTTTTTTCGCCCCTGACTTTATTTTCTGTTCATTCTTCATGAAATTTTCACAAGTTATGTATTGTTATGTTTGAAAGGGCCTCACAATTAAAAAGTTAAAAAAAACATTGAAAAGGTCAAGGTCATATTACGATAATTGTGTTTTTATTCGGCCCCAAAGTGCTCCAAATCTAAAAATATTTCATTGAAAGTATATGAACAAAAGTTTTAGTTCTAAATAGTTCTTCCGTATAATGTTTAGTTTTTGAAGATCGGACTTGATCTTTTCATTTTACGACAATCCAAAGTTTGATCCTTTTTTGGAATAATTGTTATTCAGTTTTTATGCTTAAAATTGTGATATAAAAGAAAAAGAATGTTCGATTAGTGCGACTGATATACTTGTTTGAACTATGTGCTGAATTTCTAGGTACCTAATTGAAAAATTTTTATCAATTTTTTTTCTCATTTTTCCGCTAGAGGGCGCTTTGCTTAAAATCACTCTTTTGCCTATAACTCAAAACGTTAAAGTCTAATTGAAATGCGGTTTTCAGCATTTTGTTCCTTGTACCACAGAATGTGATGATTTCAAAGTATAGGGTATGGGGAAATATTTGCGTTAGAGGAGTTTGAATGTTCTAATATTCCAAAAAAAAAAAAAAAAAAAAAAGAAACTGTGCAAATGAGAGTAGGTCTTCAAAAAACCTTTGCGTTCTGTTTCATATTGAAAATTGTGGCTGAGTTGAAATAAAGTGTTCAAGTTGATTAGGTTAAAAGCGAAAACCAAGATACCGCTTGCGGTTCTAGTTTATTAGGTTTTCGCCTCTGCAGGGCGAAAACCTATTGTTCTTCTTCTGTTGATTTGTTTTTTTTTTTATTTTTATTATTTTTCCAATTCCACCCATTTTTGTGTCCAGCCTAGCGGCCAGATGAGAAAAGCTACAGCTATGAAATTTTGGGCCTGGAGTTATCTTTATCTGATCATGTGCCTAATTGGTCAAACTTTTCACATTTTTTTCTGATTTAGCCACTAGGGGGCGCAATGCATGTAATCACTCTTTTGCTAATAACTCAAAAATTTGAAACCTGATTTAGACGCGGTTTTTTACATAATGTCCCTTGTTGACAGCCCAATCAAATATGATGGATATCTTATCATCGAGTACTGGAAAAAAATTGTTCTAGGAGAGGTTGAATGTTCGAACCTTGGAAAAAAGTGGAAAAATGAGGGTAGGTCTACGAAAAACCTACCCACTTTTGTTAGAGATCAGATAGAATAATTCTGTTTGCTTCATACGATTTGCAAGACATACACGCACAAAATATATGGGGTGGCGAATTAAGGAAATGCGTGGTTTGTCCTCCAGAAACGGTCAAACTTCACTAAATTTTAGGAAAAATTAAAATTTCAAAAACATGTTTTTGTCGCTCCTGACTTTATTTTCTGTTTATTCTTCATGAAATTTTCACACGATATGTATTGTTATGTTTGAAAGGGCCTCATAATTCAAAAAATAAAAAAGAATTGAAAAGGTCAAGGTCATATTACGATTATTGTGTTTTTATTCGGCCACAAATAGCTCCAAAACTAAAAATATTTCATTGAGAGTATATGAACAAAAGTTTTAGTTCTTAAAGAGCTCTTTCCAGTGATACTTAGTTTTTGAAGATCGGACTTGTTTTGGTCATTATACGGCAGTCCAAAGTTTTATCCTTTTTTAGCTCATCTGAGCATAGCTCAGGGTGAGCTTTTGGGATACTTGATTGTCCGTCGGCCGTCGTCCGTCAACAATTTTGATGTTTACACACTAGAGGCCACAGTTTTGATCCAATCTTCCTCAAACTTGGTCAGAATGTTTGTCTTGATGATATCTTGAACCCTGTTGAAAATGGGTCCGGTTGGATCAAAAGGTAGGTAGATGTTTACACACTTGAGGCCACAATTTTGATCCAATCTTCCTCAAACTTAGTCAGAATGTTTGCCTTGATGATATCTTGAACCCTTTCGAAAATGGGTCAGGTTGGATCAAAAAGTAGGTCAGTAGGTCAAATCTTAGAAAAAATCTTGTTTACACACTAGAGGCAACAATTTTGATCCAATCTTCCTCAAACTTGGTCAGGATGTTTGTCTTGATGATATCTTGAACCCTTTCGAAAATGGGTCAGGTTGGATCAAAAAGTAGGTCAGTAGGTCAAATCTTAGAAAAATCTTGTTTACACACTAGAGGCCACAATTTTAATCCAATCTTCCTCAAACTTGGTCAGATTGTTTGTCATGATGATATCTTGAACCAGTTTGAAAATGGGTGGGGCTGGATAGAAATGTAGGTCAGTAGGTCAAATCTTAGAAAAATCTTGTTTATACTCTGAGGGCAACATTTTTGGTCCAATCATCCTCAAACTTTGGCAGAATGTTTGTCATGATGATATCTTTTGTGGATGGGGTCAGAAAATTCCTGAACATTGTTTCACCTCATCATCATAATTCTGAAGCAATCTGTTTTGTACAGGCAATGAATGATACTTTTCTCAGGTGAGCGATCTAGGGCCATCTTGGCCCTCTTGTTGGAATAATTGTAAATCGGGTTTTATGCTTCAAATTCTGATACATAAGAATAAAAAGTTTGACTTGTGCGACTAACGTTAGTATACTTGATTGAACTATTTGCTGCTTTGCTAGGTAAATAACAGTAAAATTGTAATCAATTTTCTTTCTCATTTTGCCGCTAGGGGGCGCTTTTCTTGAAATCATTCTTTTGCTTATAACTCAAAAAGTTGAAGTCCGATTCGAATGCGGTTTTTTGCATTCTGTTCCCTGTTGATAGCCTAATAACATATGATAGGATTCGAGGGTCCGTGTGGCTGAAAGCTTTTGAGCTACGGAAGGTTGAATGTTCGAACCTTGCAAAAAAAAAAAAAAAAAAAAAAAACTGTGCAAATGAGGGTAGGTCTACAAAAAACCTATCCGTTTTTGTTAGAGATCAGATAGAAGAATTCCGTCTCCGGCATACCATTTAAAAGACGTATACACACAAAATATATGGGATGGCGAATTAAGGAAATGCGTGGTTTGTCCTCTAGAAACGGTCAAACTTCAATAAATTTTAGGAAAAATTAAAATTTCAAAAACATGTTTTTGTCGCTCCTGACTTTATTTTCTGTTCTTTCTTCATGAAATTTTCACACGATATGTATTGTTATGTTTGAAAGGGCCTCACAATTCAAAAAATAAAAAAGAATTGAAAAGGTCAAGGTCATATTACGATTATTGTGTTTTGATTCGGCCACAAATAGCTCCAAAACTAAAATATTTCATTGAGAGTATATGAACAAAAGTTTTAGTTCGTCAAGAGCTCTTTCCAGTAATATTTAGTTTTTGAAGATCGGACATGATTTGGTCATTATACGGCAGTCCAAAGTTTGATCTTTTTTTGGAATAATTGTAAATCAGGTTTTATGCTTCAAATTCTGATACATAAGAATAAAAAGTTTGACTTGTGCGACTTATATACTTGTTTGAACTATTTGCTGTTTTTGCAATTTTGTTTCTAATTTTGCCGCTAGAGGGCGTTTTGCTTAAAATCACTCTTTTGCTTATAACTCAAAATGTTAAAGTTTGATTGAAATGCGGTTTTCAGCATTTTGTTCCTTGTTGACAGCACCACAGAATGTGATGGATTTCAAAGTATAGGGTATGGGAAAATATTTGCGCTAGAAGAGTTTGAATGTTCTAACATTGCAAAAAAACAAACAAACAAAAACTGTGCAAATGAGAGTAGGTCTTCAAATCCTTTTTCGTTCTGTTTCATATTGAAAATTGTGGCTGAGTTGAAATAAAGTGTTCAAGTTGATTAGGTTAAAAGCGAAAACCGAGATACCGCTTGCGGTTCTAGTTGTTCTAGCTGTTATTCTATTTCAGAATCCTAGAAACAATGTTTACATAAATCCTATTATTACTTGTACTGATATGAACAAGTATGTTTACAATATACTGTCAAAAAACACTGAAATACCTACCAGTAAAATAAATGGATTGAAAAATTAAGCAAATCGAATATAAACTGGGAAGCTATTTACACTTACACTTTTAAATGTACTAATGATACTTATATTCAGTGGTTGCAAACAAGAATATTACATAGGATACTAGGTACTAATTCTCTTCTTTATAAAATGAAAATAAAAAAATAATTTATGTACTTTTTGTAAAAGTAAAGAAGAGACAATGATCAATCTTTTTTGGGAATGTGAAAAAAATGGTCTTAAACAAAGCTTTAAACCAGCAATAGACATTTTTAAAAATACTAAATACACTGAAGCAGAAAATATAAGATGGGCAATTTTAAGCTCAGTTTTATAAATAGTAGTATACAATACAATCAATGATCTATGTCGCAAATATATCATACTAAAAAAAAAAAAAAAAATTCATTATAAATTTTTAATAAAAATATAAATGGAAATATATGCAAAACACATTTCAAAGACTCTAATGTTATGATAGGTTATAAAAGCATTGTTGTAAATAATTGTAACTAGAACCGCAAAGCGGCATCTTGGTTTTCGCTTTTAACTTGACTAGTAAGAGTACTGGTTTCAACTGCAGACATAATTGATTGATATTAACTTTATTCGAATATTATTGTAAATTGATCAAATGAAGTCCGATCTTCAAAAACTAAACACCATTAGAACGAGCTCTTCAGGAACTAAAACTTTTGTTCATATACTTTCTATAAAATATTTTTAGATTTGAAGCTAGTTTGTGCCGATAAAAATAACAATAATCGGTATTATGACCTTGACCTTTGCATATTTTCATCGTTATTTACTATGAGCTTATTTGTATTATTTAAATGCATAAACAGTGAAAAAATGATGAAGATTAAACAAAAATAAAGCCAGGAGCTGCAAAAAAAGAAAAGAAGAAACATATGAATTTTCAATTGTTTGATAAAAGGATCAAACTTTGGACTGTGGTAATTTGATCAAATGAAGTCTGATCTTCAAAAACTAAACACCAATGGAAAGATCTCTTCACAAACTAAAACTTTTCTTCATATACTTTCTATAAAATATTTTTAGATTTGAAGCTATTTTGTGCCGATAAAAATAACAATAATCGGTATTATGACCTTGACCTTTGCATATTTTCATTGTTATTTACTATGATTTATTTGTATTATTTAAATGCATAAACAGTGAAAACATGATGAAGATTGAACAAAAAATAAAGTCAGGAGCAGCAAAAAAGACAAAACATATGGATTTTCAATTGTTTGATAAGAGGATCAAACTTTGGACTGTGGTCATTTGATCAAATGAAGTCCGATCTTCAAAAACTAAACACCAATGGAAAGATCTCTTCACAGACTAAAACTTTTGGTCATATACTTTCTATAAAATATTTTTAGATTTGGAGCTATTTTATGCCGATATAAATAATAATAATTGGTATATGACCTTGACCTTTGCATATTATGGGTGATTTTTTTTGGATGATTTTATTTGTTTTATAAAAATGCATTGATAGTGAAAAAATGATGAAGATTGAATAAAAAATAAAGTCAGGAGCTGCAAATAACCTTAAAAGCCATGCTTTTAAAATATTGATTTTTAGAAAATATTGGTTATGTTTGACCGCGTACTGTGGACAAACCATGCATTTCTCAAAATCGCCACACCATATATTTTGTGCGTATATGTCTTGCGAATCATATGCAATAAACAAAATTCTCCTATCTCATCTCTGAATAAAATGGGTAGGTTTTTCGTAGACCTACCCCTATTTCACAGTTTTTTCGAGATTCGAACTTTCAACCTCCTGTAGCACGAAAGTTTTATATACGCAAATAATTTAAACCTATCATATTTTATTAATTTTCTGACAAGGAACACAATGCAAAAAACCGCATTTGAATCGGACCTCAAATAACAGAGTTATTAGCCCTTAGTCATTTTTTACTAAACGCCACCTAGCGGCAAAACTAAGACAAAAATGAAAATTTTCTCAACGTTAGGATCAAATTCAGGTCACAGGACAAGACAGGTAAAAAAATCAGAAATGTGACTTTTTTCTATCATGGTGATATGCTGTTCACAAAAACGGTCAGAAAAATAATAAAAAAAATAAAACAGAAGAAGAACAATAGGTTTTCGCCCAGGGATGCGAAAACCTAAAAAAACATGTCTAATTTTGGTAGTGAACAATGATGAATGGCAATGTTTTTAACAAGGTTTATTTTGCAAATAAGAAAATAGTCCACGAGATGTGTACAACAACAGGAATGTAGCAAAAAAAAGTACAATTTTAAAATAATGTCTATATATATTCAAAACAAAATGTACAGTAAAGAATGACTAGACTATTATACAAAAGACACGACTGACCATTATCGTAAACAGGCTTACCTGCACCATAGAAAATTGTAAAATGATTAAAATCAGAATATGAAATGATTTGATATAACAAATATTTCAGAGTACCTCCAAATGTTCTTATTTAAAAGCAGTGTAATGTTATAAATTATCCTATGAACTATAAAAAAATCTATGATAATCCGCTGCATAAAACCTAATTTAGTTCCAGGCTGATCATGTAATGAGCAGTTATCTGCTCGTTGTAGTTAGGACATACAATTTTTTCTTCACCTTTATTTTATTTCTTACTGACAAAAGCTTGTTCAGGTCTGATTTTATCAGTTGTAAACTGTATCAAAATAGTTTATACAGGCATATACATTAATGATCAGCACCTTAAAGCATAGATTCATTGATAAAGGACTTCTAGAACATTCTGAGGAAAAGCGCGCGAAAGACCGACGCACAACAAATTTAGTACGCTCTAGAAATAGTTAAGTATTTTTTCTATGAAATATACTTATTTATAGACGGTAATACAAAAAATTATATCTGTAAATAGGCTTGTTTATATTTGTTCATATCATTATTGCATATGACAATTATGATTAAAATTTTGGTTTTGGGAATTAATTTTCAATGAGAGCATCTCGGCAGGCTGAAAGAATTCAATATACATAGTAATTAAGGGGTTTCATGTCATAACACGGTGGATTCTTTTTTGTTGTTTTAAATCATTTTCGCAAAGTAGCATTCCTCAATTGATGGAAAAGGATTGTATTTAACTTACTGAAATCACTTTCATGTTTACATCAAAAAGAAAAGTAATAACACCAAGCTGAATGATATATACAAGCTGCACCCCTTATTTACAGTAATTTTATAGTCCATAACGATGCGTTAACCAATAACAGGAGTCCTTTTATTCAGCTTAGAATTATTTACCGCTGTTAGCGTACATTTGATTGGTTTAAGATGCGAGTTGAAATCGAAATTATACAGCTATGCCGAAAAAAGTTATGTCTTTGATATATCTTTGAAGGGAGACATGTAATTTTACTCTTTTATTTTCAACATGAATAATTTGCAGTGAATAATATATGCATAGTTATTAAAAATTATTATAACATATTTCTAGAAAAAGGTTAGTTGCTGCTTAGAAAGTGATGTCATGTTATTATGTAAGTATAATCAATGTTGTCGTCACTACTAAAGATAAACTTAATTAACTATATTCATGTTTTAGCTCACCTGAGCACTTGTGCTCGGGTGAGCTTTTGTGATCGCCTTTTGTCCGTCGTGCGTCGTCCATCGTCAACAATTGCTTGTGAACACTCTAGAGGCCACAGTTTTGGCCCAATCTTCATGAAACTTGGTCAGGATGTTTGTCTACATGATATCTCGGATGAGTTCGAAATTGGGTCATGTGGGGTCAAAAAATGGGTCACTAGGTCAAATCTTAGAAAAACTTTGTGAACACTCTAGAGGCCACAACTTTGGCCCAATCTTCATGAAACTTGGTCAGGATGTTTGTCTACATGATATCTCAGATGAGTTCGAAATTGGGTCATGTGGGGTCAAAAACTAGGTCACCAGGTCAAATCTTAGAAAAACCTTGTGAATACTCTACAGGCCACAGTTTTGGCCCAATCTTCATGAAACTTGGTCAGGATGTTTGTCTACATAATATCTCAGATGAGTTCGAAATTGGGTCATGTGGGGTCAAAAACTAGGTCACCAGGTCAAATCTTAGAAAAACCTTGTGAAAACCCCACAGGCCTCAGTTTTGGCCCAATCTTCATGAAACTTGGTCAGGATGTTTGTCTACATGATATCTCGGATGAGTTGGAAAATGGGTCATGTGGGATCAAAATCTAGGTCACCAGGTCAAATCTTAGAAAAACCTTGTGAACTCTCTAGAGGCCACAGTTTTAGCCCAATCTTCAGAAGATTTGGTCAGGATGTTTGTCTAATTGATCTATTGGATGAGTTCGAAAATGAGTCATGTGAGGTCAAAAACTAGGTCACCAGGTCAAATCTTAGAAAAATCATGGAACACTCTAGAGGCCTACATTTTTGTCCCAGTCTTCATTAAACTTGATATGAATGATGACTGCATTAATTCCCAGTTGAGTGCAAATTCAGGTAGGATCAATATGTAGGTCACTTAGTCAAATGTTAGAAATACACTTTAGATGCCAGATTTTTATGCCCCCCTTCGAAGAAGAGGGGGTATATTGCTTTGCTCATGTCGGTCGGTCCGTATGTCCGTCGGTCTGTCGGTAGACCAGACCTTGTCCGAGTGATAACTTAAGTTCTATTTGACCTTTAAGTCTCAAACTTCATGTGGTTGTTGCTTGCTCATGATTAGTAGATGACCGCTATTATTTTGGTGTCATTACCTCAAAGGTCAAGGTCACAAGGTCACATGTTGTGTATGTATAATACCAGACCTTGTCCGAGTGATAACTTAAGTTCTATTTGACCTTTACGTCTCAAACTTCTTGTGGTTGTTGCTCATGATTAGTAGATGACCCCTATTGATTTTGGTGTCATTACCTCAAAGGTCAAGGTCACATGGTCACATGTTGTGTATGTATAATACCAGACCTTGTCAGAGTGATTTTTTAGTCTCAAACTTCTTGTGGTTGTTGCTCACGATTAGTAGATGACCCCTATCAATTTTGGTGTCATTACCTCAATTTGTATGTATAATACACCTTGTCCGAGTGATAACTTAAGTTCTATTTGACCTTTAAGTCTCAAACTTCTCGTGGTTGTTGCTCACGATTAGTAGATGACCCCTATCGATTTTGGTGTCATTACCTCAAAGGTCAAGGTCACAAGGTCACATGTTGTGTATGTATAATACCAGACCTTGTCCGAGTGATAACTTGAAGTTCTATTTGACCTTTAAGTCTCAAACTTCATGTGGTTGTTGCTTATGATTAGTAGATGACCCCTATCAATTTTGGTGTCAATACCTCAAAGATCAAGGTCACAAGGTTGCATTTGTATATATGTTTGATGACTTGGCCTTGTCCAAATAAAATTTTAGTCCTATTTCAGACTATATGTGGTTGTTCCTTATAATGAGTAGATGACCTCTATTGATTTGGGTGTCAACATCCAAAAGTCAAGTTCACAATGTCACATGTTGATATATTTTCATTATATAAATGTCTTGCCCAAGTGATAACTTCTATTCTATTTTTACTCTTAAGGTCCTAACCTCATGTAGTTGTTGCTTATAAATGTAGAAAACCCTGTTTTTAAATTAATAAGTTGGATTCTTATAAATATTTTGTACGATTTAAGCACTGTCTGACTAATAACTCAAAATCTCATTGTGTCTGGTTTTATTTCAGTAAATGTTTAATTCCACATTTTAGCACATTATATTTTCACTCAAATTTTTGAAGTTTGAGAATTTTTTGTGACAAGCCAACATTATGAAGGCAAACTCCTTGCATGTAATATAGCTATATACATATTATGGCATATGAGGGGAGCATATATGTTTCACAAACATTTCTTGTTTGTCATTATGCCTAACACAGCCCTTTTACTCAGGTGAGCGACACAGGGCCATCTTGGCCATCTTGTTTTTATTAGTTCACCTGAGCACAACGTGCTCAAGGTGAGCTTTTGTGATAGCCCTTCGTCGTCGTGCGTCGTCAACAATTTGCTTTAAATGACATCTCCTCTGAAACCGCTGGACAGAATTTGATTAAACTTGGCGGGAATGATCCTTGGGTCAACCTTCACAAAAGTTGCTAAAATAAACTTGATCCATGCAGAACTCTGGTTGCCATGGCAACCGAAAGAAAAAGAAAACTTTAAAAATCATCTCCTTCAAAACTACTGGCCAGAATTCAAAATAATTTTGTACAGATGTTCCTTTGGTCAACTTCTACCAAAGTTGCTAAAATTATTTGGATCCGTAAAAAAACATGGGCGCCAGGGGCGGGGCTTATTTGCCTTAAATGTATATAGAGAAACCTTTAAACAACATCTCCTCTGAAACCACATGACAGAATTTGATTAAACTTGGCAGGGATGATCCTTGGGTGAACCTTCACAAAAGTTGCTAAAATAAACTTGATACATGTAGAACTCTGGTTGCCATGGCAACAAAAAGAAGAAAAAAATATGAAAACTTTAAAAATCATCTTCTTCAAAACTACTGGCCAGATTTTAAAATAAATTGGTACAGATGTTCCTTGAGTCAACCTCTACCAAAGTTGCTAAAAAACATTCCGATCCATAAAAAACATGGCCGCCAGGGGTGGGCTTATTTGCCTTATATGTATATAGGGAAAACTTTAATCAACATTTCCTCTGAAACCACTGGACAGAAATTGATTAAACTTGACAGGGATGATCCTTGGGTCAACCTTCACAAAAGTTCCTAAAATAAACTTGATACATGTAGAACTCTGGTTGCCATGGCAACAAAAAGAAAAAAATATGAAAACTTTAAAAACCATCTTCTTCAAAACTACTGGCCAGATTTTAAAATAAATTGGTACAGATGTTCCTTGGGTCAACCTCTACCAAAGTTGTTAAAATCATTCCGATCTGTAAAAAAACATGGCCGCCAGGGGCGGGGCTTATTTGCCTAATATGTATATAGAGAAACCTTTAAACAACATCTCCTCTGAAACCACAGGACAGAATTTGATTAAACTTGGCAGGGATGATCCTTGGGTGAACCTTCACAAAAGTTGCTAAAATAAACTTGATCCATGTAGAACTCTGGTTGCCATGGCAACAAAAAGAAAAAAAAATATGAAAACTTTAAAAATCATCTTCTTCAAAACTACTGGCCAGATTTTAAAATAAATTGGTACAGATGTTCCTTGGGTCAACCTCTACCAAAGTTGCTAAAAAAAATTCCGATCCATAAAAAACATGGCCGCCAGGGGCGGGGCTTATTTGCCTTATATGTATATAGGGAAAACTTTAATCAACATTTCCTCTGAAACCACTGGACAGAATTTGATTAAACTTGGCAGGAATGATCCTTGGGTCAACCTTCACAAAAGTTCCTAAAATAAACTTGATCCATATAGAACTCTGGTTGCCATGGCAACAAAAAGAAAAAAAAATGAAAACTAGAACCAAAGTAACAGAACTTGTTCTAGAATTGTTCCATTACATTTGTTCTAGAACATTTGTAGAACCAGTTGTTCTACAAATAGTGCCATTTAACGTTCTAGTACATTCTAGAAGTGTTCTAGAACATACATGGAGTGGATCAAGAACAGTTCTAGTACTATTGTACTAGAACTATTCTAAAATTTACTAGAACGATTCTAAACATTTTCGCAGGGGAACCCTTGAAGGACCATTGAAAGTCTTATATACTAAATAGTGCAACCATTGAAACTCCATCAAAACACCATTGAAAAAATAAACTCCTTGAAATGAGCCGAAATATGCAAATGATTTCTCCCTAAAAAAATTAAAAATTATTTTCAATGGTATCTAATGAGGGATTTTAATGGAATAAAATGGGTTTTCAATGGTATTTTGGTGGTGTCATTTTACATAAAATAATGGTGAATCAATGATTTAAAATGAAATATCAATAACCTTCAATGGTAATAAATGTAAATTTAATGGTGCCAAATAACTCATGCAGTGAGTATGGTGGACCAGGAGATTTAAATGGGCAACATGGCTGGATACAAAAATAATTTTTATTCATGTCATCACATCCGTATCAAGTCTAAACAATCTTTTTTTTTCAAACAAATTACAGTGACCAACATGGATACTGATTCCCCATGCTTAAGAGCAGTGTCCGGTTTCATCCTTTATTAAATTAATAATTTTTGTTTTTTCATAATGCACTATAGCCTATTTTCCAAGTCCTGAACAACCTCCTCTTTCTCCACCTATTGTATTAAAAACACTTATAACGTTTTAAAAACTTATTATGCCACCTGTTGGATGCCTTGAATTCACTGAAGTCCAAGTTCCAAAGCGATTTTCCTTGAATTCACTTAGATCAGTGGTCCTGATGATCCAATGCGCCATGGGTCAGAGATCAGTTTCCACTTTGAAAGAGGAATGTCCAAGTCCTTGTTGACATTCCTGAACATATGCTGATGTTACACATAAATTAACATTGAAATTCTGCTCATATTCTGCAAGGACTTCAGCTTCCTTCCTCCCACATGTCTGAAACTTAAAAAAAAAAAGAAAAAAAAAAAAGTAAAATGATTTTAAAGTAAAATAACTAAGAAGCGCAAAGCCTATAGCCTGCCTTTGTATTTAAACAGTTATTGTTTACTCAGATTTGATCATTGATCCTTATTCCCATTCATACCACTATTAATAATAAAGATGAAGTTCTGACTGTGCATGCAAATGTGTAAAACCAAAATTTTCTCATCATTATAAATTCAAAATATTTTTCCATCTTACAATATGTCAGTTAACTAGGAGAAATTGAGTTCAGCCACAATCAAACTCAGTTGCAATAGAAGTATGACAGCTATAATTTGAAAACTAAGTTTGAGAGATATAGTGCTGTTACACTGCAGCATCACACCATAGATAGTTGGCATGACACCACTCCCAAGTTGCATTATCCCCAACACCACGACTGGGACCTATTCTAATATGCTGAGCACCAAATAAGGGAGATACAGTGCCATTTTCCTTTTACAACTTTCATACGTTGCTGCTAGGGACAGGAACCCAAGGCTTCCAATTCCAGAGGCATACACCCTTACCACTGGGGACAGTGTTATGTAAGGTAAACTGCCTGTCTAATAAACTACCATGAAAAAGGTAAAGGCAGTAGCATTGTGGATGTCTCAAGTTGTTCTTTGATATGCGACACTTCAGTTTTCAAGGATCTTAGAAACTTTTTTTTTTTCTCAAAAAATGTATTCATTTCTAATAAGAGTCTATTTACCTTTTGTAAATCACCATGATTCAAAGTCTGTGTTGTTTACAAAGTGGACAAGAGGGGGCATCATCCGATTTACGGACGTTTCGGTAAATTACCAGTTCGGTAAATTGATTTTATAAAGTAATTGGTTTGGACGTTTCGGTAAAATGATTTTTTTATAGTATTTAAACGCATGTGTGAAAGAAGATTGTTTAAACTAAGATATCATAAACCTAGGCATTAATTAAAGTTAATTAAGTGAGACAGAATGAGAGAAAGATATGTGAGAGAGGAAAAATGAATTGTTTCTTAAACGAAATTGTTTTTGATTTTTTTTTTTGTATTAGATTTTTTTTTATTTGTGTTGTATTATTATTAATTATTCAATCTTAATATTTCTTTATGATTAAAAAGAAAAGGTTCCGCTGAAACATACAAACATAAATTTACCGAATATTTTACAAAAATACTAATTAGTTACTAATACAAAAAAAAAAAATATCGTTTAAGAAACAATTCATTTTTCCTCTCTCACAAATCTTTCTCTCACTTAATTAACTTTAATTATAATGCCTAAGTTAATGATATTTTAGTATAAACAATCTATTTCAACACATCATGCGTTTAGGTGTGATATACATATCATAGGTAAACACTGTAAAAATAATTTTACCGAAACGTCCAAACCAATTACAATATAAAATCAATTTACCGAACTGGTAATTTACCGAAACGTCCGGCTACCCATCATCCTTGTTGAAAACATGATTGGACATGTTGCTAAAATAAAAACAAAAAAGTTGTGTTAAATTAATCAGATTTCATTTTATTACAGCAATGACAATGGACATAATATAGCTGAATTTCATTCAGCATTCAATGTTAAAAAATTCCAAGTCACTGCCAGCAGTTGGTCATGAACAAATATTCCAACAGAAATTCTTGTATATCTAAAGGAGTAAAACAATAACGTTATTTTTCCTTAAATTTTTATAGATCTACATGTAAGATAACCAAGCGATGATTAAGTGTAAACCAAAATGAGTTTTATTGCGAATCGCACATTTGTTAACAGAATTATTGTATATACAGTGATTTTTCACCAAGGCCTTCCTTTTTTTAAAATTAAGTACGATGCTAACCGTGGACGATATGACCTGCGATCGATTATTTTTCTTTTAATTTCCTGAAAGGTTAATTTGCACATATTGAACACATACATATATATATTCTGGAAAGCAAACAAAAGAAATGCGATTCAACTAAACCTTGTAGGGATTGTGTTATACATCGACGGCAGAAAATAATTTCATCGCCATTTGCAGACGAAACAAAGTCACGTATTTTTTTTATCGATAAATGGAAAGTAATTTCATTACAAACATAATTATAATACTCATAACTTTATTGAATATTCTTACCTTCGTCATAAAATGGATGTCATCTGCGAAAATATTGCGAATCAATAACGTTATCACCTATTGTTTACACTGTTTGTTGTTTGTCGTTCTTTTCAAAATGGCGGATTGATGCACCGCTGCGTTATTTTCGGTTTTCAAATTTAAAAGAGGGAAAGTTAAGATCAGTTACGAAACAAAAACTGGGTTTCGAAATAAGGTTTAAAGAGTGGGTTTTCCAAAATAAAATATAAGTAAAAATCATTGATCTACGTAGAAATTAGCGTCAATTTTTCGGCACTACTTTTCCTCGTAGGATTGTCCTACAACCTTGCAACAACTTCCGAACTTTTATTCGGGGCGCGGTTTTTTCGAACGAAAACCATTCGTAACCTTTTTTTCGATGCATAACAGTTTTCAAAAAAAAAAAAAAAAAAAAAAAAAAAAAAAGGAAAAAAAGAAAAGTAAATCACCTAAGATTTCTGTTAAAACATCAGTTAAAAGGTCATAGTAATACATGCAGTTATATGTAGTTAGATTTAATCGTTTTTGTTTCAATCTAATATTCAATAAGCTTTTAAGCTTTCGATTTAATCCTATTTTGACCTCTACAAAAATTTGTTCAAATTGTTCTGGTTAGATAAATAAAAAGGTCACAAAATCAAAAGGGTTGTTTTAATGTAAATCTTTGAATTTCTTGTACACTTGTGAAACCATGTCTTTATCACAGTGTTGGTAATTTTTTTATGGTGTCTTTTTTAAACCCATTTAATTTTTCCTGGTACCATGTTTGTTATATCCATGATCGACCATGGTCATAACATGGCAGCCCCATTAACTCCAATTTTTATTTCTGTTATTTGATGGGCAACCATGATTTAACATGGATGACCATCAAAAAGGCTCTATAACTGTTCCATTTTTTATTTCTTCAGAATTTTTGTAGAACTTTTGTTGAAATTCATTTGATTCTAAAAAGACTCTATAACTGTTCCAAAACATTTTATGTTCTTATTTTATGTCTTCAGAATTTTTGTAGAATTTTGTAGAACTTCATTTGATTCTAAAGAGGCTCTAGAACTGTTCCAGAACATTTTCAAGAACCCATGTAGAACCTTTTTTTTTTCTACAAATTCCTACAAATGTTCCATTTTGTCCCAGATTAATGTTATAGAACAGTTCTAGAACAACTATTCTAGAACATGATTTGGAATATGTCTAGAACCTTTCTATAAATTGTTTCTTTTATTAGAATGCCCTATTTTTAATTGACTTCATTTTTGTCTGGAGCATAACACGAAAAGTATTTGAGGTATTACTTTGAAACCTCACAGGTGGAAAGATCTTATGGAGTGCATTGTGCAAGAATGATAACTGTTGTATTTTTGGAGTTATTTCCCTTTGTTTATTTTTTTGGATTTAATTCTTGTGTGGTGCATAACTTGTAAAGTATTTGAAGTGTTGCCTTAAACATTTATAGTAGATAGATCTCATTGGTCTGAGTGCAGTACACAAGAATGATAACTCAATAATGATAATGATGACTACAAACTTGCAACATATATATAATTAACGTCATAAGTGCTTAATGACGTCATAATTTTTCTTACAGTTAATGTTTTGAATTCATAGTCATTCTGACACTCCTCTGATGAAGACTGTATAGTCGAAAGTGCTCGGGAAAATTATTACATATTGCACTGTTTGAATTTTTCCCCCCCCCCCCCCCTATATTGTGTGTGTGTGTGTGTGTGATTTGGTGTTATTTTGTACCTCACAAAATAGATTATGCTTTATCAATAATTTGTCAAAAGATCGATTTTCTAGTCAATTCTTTCATCAAACATGCTTAAATGCAGGCGACACAAGTGTTCCGAGGAACACCCACATCTAGTTAATATTGATGAATGCGTTTGACAAGTGCATTATGTGTAGTGACATTTGCATTCTGCTTGATGGCAAAGTGCTTCGTTGCCTTCCATTGTCCTTGGTTACAAGGAAATCATGATTTATGATATTCTTGCAACACCATGCATGCTGATGTCGCTCATTGCTTCTTGACAATGGCATCGTGCTTGGTGATAATGACATTCCACTTCGTTTCAAAGTACTGTCTTTTGGCAAGCAGTTTCACTGATAGGATTGAAAGCTGAGTTTGTAGAGTAATGCATTAATATTCAAATGGTATGTGATTTGAATACCGGTGGAAGCCCCCCCCCTTTCATGTAAATAGTTATTTATCGGTCCTGGTGAGCGAGTGATTAGAGCATCAGCCCAAAATCAGGTGGGGTGGGGTCGTTGGTTAGTTCCCTGGCAACGATATACTAAAGTCATTAAAATGTATTGTTATAGCTCCCTTTCTTGGTGCTCAGCATATAAGGGTAGTTCCAGAAGTGGTTGGTAATGTAACTGAATACTGAAGTGCGGCAGCACTTTGTCTGTCTCAAATAGACATAGTCTCTAAATGACTGAAATTCTTTTGGTGGGATGTCAAACCCTATAAATAAACAAACACACTTTAATATTGAAGTATGAAATAGAATTAAAGATATACCCGTATATTGATTTGAAAGTGATATCTGTTGATAAAATGAGGCATAACACAATTTGGCTTACATCATGCATCATCGCATAATGCTTGATGCTTAGTGATATCCTTTATGGCATAGTGCTTGCGGGTTAGCGTTAGTTTAAAATGTTGGATAGGTTGTTAGAACTTTGTTATCAAATATATTGGTACTTCAAGTTCAGCAATCATACACAAGACAGTAATTACAAATAATTAAAGATTTTAGAAGGCACACAGTAGGAATGGCCAGGAAACACAATAAAAATATCATCATGCCGTTGTCACAAAGCACAGTGGCATTGCCACTTAACATAATGGCATGATCATCAAGCACAATGTCATTCTCACAATGCATAATGTCATTATCACCAAGCCAAATGTAATTTTTGCTTAAATATCATTCCATAAATGGCTGTCCGTCGTCAACAACAACTTCTCCTCAGAAACCTACAGGCCAAATTTGATAAAACTTGCCTATGATGTTTGTTGCATGAAGTTCTACTCTTCCAAAGTTGTTCAGATGGTTCCGGTCCATTGCATATCTGGGTCACAGGAGCCAAAAATAGATTTTAAAAGTGAAATCTTAAAATATATTCTTCTCCAAACCACAAGGCCTGGAGCTTAGATATTTGGTGTGTGGCATTGTTTATTGGACCACTACCAAGTTTGTTCAAATAATGACCCTGGGGTCAAAATTGGTCCCGCCCCAGGGGTCAATTGTTTTACATAGACGTATACAGGAAAAACTAGAAAAGTCTTCTTGTCAGATACCAAAAGGCCTGGAGCTTAGATATTTGGTGTGTGGCATTGTCTAGTGCACCACTACTAAGTTTGTTAAAATCATGGCCCTGGGGTCAAAATTGGCCCTGTCCCAGGGGTCACTGTATTTTACATAGACTTAAATAGGAAAAATTAGAAAAATCTTCTTTTCAGAAACCACAAGGCCTAGAGCTTAGATATTTGGTATGTATCATGGCCTAGTAAACCCCTTTGGGGAAAATTGCCCCCCCCAGGGGTCACTTTTTTTGATATATAATAGAAAAAAAAAAATTTTTCAGAAACCACAAGGCTTAGAGTTTAAATATTTAGTGTGTAACATAGCCTAATAGACCTGTACCAAGTTTGTTCAAATCATGGCCCTGGGGTCACAATTTTCCATGCCCTAGGGGTCACTTCTGCATGGTTTATGTATTCAGTTGACTCTTATAGAGTCAATGAAGGCACTGTTTCTCAGGTGAGCGATTCAGGGCCATCTTGGCCCTCTTGTAATTGATTCATTTAACAGTATCGACAGACTGATAAAATAAAGATTTCCTGGAAAACAAGCAGTAGGATTATAAATTCAATGTTGGATACTAACACAAATATATCTACTTCATCGATTTCAACGTTGTTTTAGAGAAAATCTTGTTTTTTATCGTCTGTGTCGAGACAATATTATGACATTTCATTTAATTCATGAGAAAACATAAGAGAAAAACATGCATCAGAAAATTTAAAAGAAATAAAAAAAGTGCATTGAATATTGAAATTAGCTTAAGAAATTCATAAGGTATCGAAAAATGCAAGGTTTTTGTCTATTTATCAAATAAATTAAGATCCTTAGCTATTTGAAGAGGGGCTAAATTTCGTGATTTTTACCGCTTCACTAAACAGTCTTGACATAAGCCGATAAGAACAAAATTTTCTCTAAAACAAGGCGCTGGATTATCACATTAAAGTTAAATACTAACACACATATGTCTAGTTCATCTATCTCAACCCACCTTTTTCATCGATTTGTCAGCCGATGTTTCATGTATTTGCAAATACTTTTTGTTATTTTATAAGATTGTCGTCACAAATTCAAGATGGGGTCATCCTGCATTTTTTTCCCAGGACGCATCAAATTAAGCATACAGTGCAAGGAGTACCCGCGGACATAGAGTTTAACTGTGTGTCACAGTTTCCACTCCGTTTAATGTAGCTTCGTGGCCTCATAAAGGTTTCATTGCTTGGGTCATTATCATTGAAGGTAGTAAAGGGTTGATGTATGCAAGCAGCACTGTCAATGTATAAATGATAATTGTATGTATTACATGATGTCTGATAAAATTGTTTCAGACTGACCTAAAGAATGCTGTAAAGAGAGTATGCAAATGCATCTATGATCAAGGTGGCCTGATTCGTAAGATGGACAATCTTGGACTTAAAGAACTTCCATACCCCATGGTAGCCCACTCTAATAAACATTATAGTGGATAGTATGTATATTATTTCTAGAGATCTTTAGCTCACCTGAGCATAGCTCAGGGTGAGCTTTTGTGATCACTTGATTGCCTGCCGTGCGTCGTTCGCCATGCTTCATGCATCAACAATTTCAACAATCTTCTCCTCTGAAACTACCAGATGGATTTTCATCAAATTTTGCCAAATTGATACTTATGATAGCCTAATGCAAATTCCTATTTTTTTTTTCAATTCCATGAAAAACTGCTTGCCATGGCAACTAGAGGATAAAATCTTTAAAATAACTTTTCTCAGAAATGTATAGACCTACAGATTTGATATTTGGTACATAGCATCAGCTCATGTTGCCTCAACATCAGTGTAAAATTTGTGCCCCTGGGGTCACAATGGGCCACGTCCATGGACCACACCCAGATTTTTGTATAGAACTATATAGAGAATTCTTGAAAAATCTTCTCTTCCAAAACCACTCCATGGATTTTCACCATATTTTCACTAAAATGATACTTATGTAAGCTTAAGGGTAATTCCTAATTTTTATTGAATTTCATGAAGAACTTTGGTTGCCATGGCAACCAGAAGACATAACTTGTGTTGTTGTGCGTCATCAATTTCAACAATCCTCTCCTCTGAAACTACCAAATGGATTTTCATCAGATTTTACCAAAATTATACTTATGAGCCTAATGCAAATTCCTATTTTTTTTCAATTCCATGAAAAACTCTGGTTGCCGTGGCAACCAGAAGGGGAAATCTTCAAAATGTTTTTTCTCAGAAATATAAAGACCTACAAATTTGATATTTGATACATTGCATCAGCTCATGTTGCCTCAACATCAGTGCAAACTTTTTGCCCCTGAGGTCACAATGGGCCAAGCCCATGGCCACACCCTGATATTTATATAGAACTATATAGGGAATTCTTGAAAAAACTTCTCTGCCAAAACTAGTCCGTGGATTTTCACCATATTTAATTAAAATGATACTTATGTTAGTCTTAGGCTAATTCCTAATTTTTATTGAATTTCATGAAGAACTTTGGTTGCCATGGCAACCAGAAGCATAACTTTAAAATGCGTTTTCTCAGAAACGTACAGACCAACAGATTTGATATACATGCTCAAGGTGAGCTACTGGGATCACCGTCTATTTGTCGTCAGTCGTCAACAATTTGCTCTAAAAGACATCTCTCTGAAACCGTTCGGTAGAAATTTAAGAAACTTGGCATGAATGATCCTTGGGTGAACCTCCACAAAAATTGCCAAAATAAATTTGATCCATGCAGAAGTCTGGTTGCCATGGCAACCAACACCATTTTATTTTAAAAACTGAAAATCATCTCCTCTGAAACCGATGCTCAGAATTTAATTTCCTTTGGTACAAATGGTTGCCTCATAGGCATCTAAGAAAATTGTTAAAATGAAGTTTATCCCTTAAAAAATGACGTTCCCCCAATGGTCAGAAAAATAATTTCAATTGGCCCAACTGGTCACCTAATTTGTCTCAACAATATTTGCTAAAATGAAGTTGATCCCTTGAAAATTTGGCCAGAAACCATTAGTTAAAGTTTTCTTGTAGTTTCCCAAGGGAGATAATCAATATTTTCTCTTAAAACTCTACTGGTCATAAATAATGAATATTGATTAACTCCCCTTACTGATTTCATATTTCAAAATTTGCAAAAGATACCATGGAAATTGATTCAAAGTGTTTGATTTAATTAATATATGGTATAAAATTCTCTCAATACATTGTAAATAATAGCGAAACCAGCAGTGTTGTTTTAGATTTTTATTTGTTGATGTTTGTTTTTGTTAACTTTAAACAAAACCATGTCAAAATATACAAACATTTTGATAAGATATATATAGACTTCTCTGTTATATATATGGATATGGATATCACTGTTGATATCACTTGAATGTTGGAACTGCTAATGTATGTTTTAAAGTAATTTATTCAATAATTGACATAATAGCCTTTGGTCCTGTACTGTCTTTTCAGGGGATCATTTTGATCCCGTGAAAAATATGTTCTCCAGTCTGTATAGAAATTTTGAGATTGTATTTTTTTTTATCTGGAATTTTAATCAAGGTTATACTAATTGTCTAATTAAGTGATGATACTCTGATGAGCATTTTAGGGCCATTATGGTCCTCTTGTTTTAAGCTAGCCTGAGCACATAGTGCTCAAGGGAGCTTTTAAGATCAATGGCTGTCCCTCGACGTCTTGTGTCCACAATTATTTCAAACATCTCATCTGAAACCACTGGGCCAAATTTGATGAAACTTGCCCGTGATGTTCCTTGCGTGAAGCTCTACAAATGTTGTTCAAATGGTTCCAATCAATTATATATCAATATCTAGGTCACAGGAGCTAAAAATAGATTTTAAAAGTGAAACCTTTAAAAATCTCTCTTCAAGACTGCAAAGCCTAGAGCTTAGGTATTTGATGTGTGGCATTGTTTAGTGGACCTCTACCAAGTATATTCAAATTATGACCCCAGGGTCAATATTGGCCCCGCCCTAGGGGTCACCTGATTTTAAATAGAGTTATAAAAACTTACTTCTCCGAAACTGCAAGGCCTGGAACTGAGATATTTAGTGTGTGGCATTGTCTAGTGGACCTCTACAAAGTTATTTCAAATCATAGCCCTGGGGTCATTTTTGTGTCGCTTGACTAGAGTCAGACGACATATAGGGGTTACTTTTGTGGGCAGAGGTGTCGGTGGTGCCGGCGTAGGCAGCGGTGTACCCTTCTGCTTGTCCGGAGCATAACTTTGTCACCATAAGTTTGAATGACTTGAGACTTAGTATGTATGTTTCTTGCAATAACGTGGAGTGCAGTGCACAAGAACCATAAGTCTACTTTGTGCGCTTTTTGAGTTATTTCCCTTTGATAGACATTCTTTGAGCATTTCTTGTCCGGAGCATAATTTTTTCTGTATAAGTTTGAATGACTTGAGACTTGATATGTATGTTTCTTGCAATGACCCAGAGTGCAGTGCACAAGAACCATAACTCTACCTTGTGCGCTTTTTGAGTTATTTCCCTTTGATAGATTTTCTTTGATCATTTCTTGTCTGGAGCATAACTTTTTCACCAAAAGTTTGAATGACTTGAGACTTGATATGTATGTTAAAAGGGTTAAACAACAAAAAAGTAATCATATTTCATTATACTTGTTAATATGTTTAAGTTATAATAGTTATAATATAATCCTTACATTTTTTATTTAATCTTTATAAGCCTTTCTCTGTTTGATAGCAACATCATCGCGCATTATTACCCCATCCTTAAAAGAAAGAGACAAACTGTCATCTTTACTGTCAACAGATAAGTCATTGTCAAGCGACACATCCGACTTGTGGAGTTATAGTATTTTACATAGACTTATATAGGAAAAACTAGAAAAATATTCTTGTCAGGAACAACAAGGCCAGAAGTTTAGATTTTTGGTATGTAACATGTAATAGGAATCAAAGCGCTGAAGGCACTGAAGTTGCGTGTGTCTCAAGTGAAAGAGGTTTTAACAAGCTGCAGATCTACTGGGTAACTAGATTTTTGCCAGATACCAAACTTAAATAAAAAAATGAAATATTTTTGTTTAGATTTGCTTCCTTTTGATTAAGATATGCATATTGATATAAATCTTCTAAACTGTAGGCAAGAGAAATAAGGAGAGTAAGAGAGGCGATGTGCTAATTGTTAGCAGTTCATTGAAAGAAATGGTATGTTCATCTTTCTTGTAACAATTTTGTTAACACAAGGTTAAAGCAAGTCTTCTTCTTCTTCTACAATAATGGCAAATGTTCAATACTGAAACATAATGGCCATACAAGGGGGTTAAAAAGTAAAAGACTGTCAGGTTTCCCAAGCTACTCAGTACACCTGGTACCTTCTGACAGTTGGTGATAATAACGTGTTTATAACATTGGATTTACTGACATCACTTAAACATTTGATCCCCATTTATTAAATTTACTTTGATAAACAAAAGATATGTGACAATCCTGATCTCTCAGTGCTATCAGTGCTTTGATTTGTACTCAGTATGTGATGGTACAATCTCTATTTATAGATTGAAGTAATAGTAGGTATACAGGTTTCGATAACCCCAGGAGGTATCAGAGTTGATAGCTTGATTTGATTATTGGTATGTTACACGGATTTGTATCGGACTTCAAGCTTTCTATATGGGTTATTGTGAGCTGAAACCTGCATATCTACTATCCAAAATTATTTAGGAGCCACCTTTGCATCAAAACAAACTATATTCCTCCACATGGTCAAGTGATAGTTCTGCAACATAGGGAAGTGCCACGGACAATTATTGTGTCCTGTAAATAATTATTTTTGACACAAAATTGATTTTTCAAAACTTACGCTTAATCTCAGCAATACCATTGTTGTAGAGTATATATACAATTGTTCGATCATATTTACAATATTGAGAGGTTGTTTGGTTTTCAAAGTAGAGATATAACACACAATTAAAATAAGAAAAATCTCTTCTCCTGGGTCAAAATTGGCCCCACCCATTTGATTTTGCCTAGAGTTATATAGAAAAAACTAGAAAAATCTTCTTTTCAGAAACGACAATGTGTGTAACATGGCCTAGTGGTTTCTTACCATGTTTGTTCATATCATGGCCCCATTGGTCACTTGATTTTACATAGACTTCTGCAGGAAAAAAAACTTAAAAGTTCTTCTTGTCAGAAACCACAAGGTTTGATTTTACAGTCTTATATATAGGAAAAAAAAAACAGTTAAGATTTTCATGTCAGAAATCACAAGATCTGGGGTTTAGATACTTAGTTTGTAATATGGCCTAGTGGTTCTTAACCAAGTGGTCAAATAATGGCCCTGGTGACCATCAAAATTGGATCACAGGTACAGTTTTTGTGTGGAATTACGATTACCTTGCTGTACTTCTGGGTTATGTATTCAGTATGGCTATGTTTTATAAGGCAGTGAAGGCAATATTTCTCATGTTAGTGATTCAATGCCTTCTTGTTCAGCTCACCTGAGCGTGTAGCTGTCAAGTGAGCTTTTAGGATCAATGGTTGTCCGTCATCCATCTGTAATCCATCCATCTGAGGTTCACAATTGTTTCAGACGACATCTCCTCTAACCTCTAACCTTCAAGTTAGTGACCTGATTCTTGTTTGTGACACATCGTCTTGTCCTAAGGATCACTTGTGCCAAGTTATTTGAAATACAACCAATCAAGACCAAGGGTTCTTGGTTTACGACACATAGTCTTGTCCTAAGGATCACTTGTGCCAAGTTATTTTAAAAAGCGATCATACTTACAAAGATACAACTAGGACAAAAATTCTTGCACACACACACGGACAAGTTTAATACTATATGCCCATCACCATTTCATGGCGGGGGCACAAAAAATGTTGATGACAGACAAAGTATGATGATAGACAGAGGTGATCCCAAAATCTCACCTTGAGCACATTGTGCTTTGGTGAGCTAAAACCTCCAGGCCTTGTGGTTTATGACAAAAAGGTTTTTTTTTTTTTTGAAAGAAAACTTTGTAAATCATCTCCTCTGAAACAAGTGGTCAGAATGTGATTTCATTTTGCAGAAATGGTCACCTCTTGAATGTCTACCATACTTGCTAAAATAAAGTTGATCCTTTGAAAATGAGGTCCCTAGGGGGCTGGATAATTTCCTTATATATTTTATAATTTTATAGAAAACTTAAAAAATCTTTTTCTGTGAAGCCAGTGGTCAGAATTTAATTTCCTTTGACTGGCACAAATGGTCACCTTATAAATGTCTATTATAATTGCTAAAATAAAGTTGACCCCTTAAAAAATGAGGCCCCCAAGGTTTTGGCTAATTTCCTTATATACTTTATTTAGAAAATTTCAAAATTCTTCTTCTGTGAAACCATTGCCTCTGTGGTCGAGAGGGTAAAGTCGCTTACTTTAACACTCACTCAGCCCCTCACTGTGTGGGTTTGAATCCCGGCAGGGTCATTTGGGTTTTCATTTGAGAAATCCTTCCAGCTGGCTTGCGGTAAGTCTGTGGTTCTATCCGGATGCCTCCGTGCATTGGGGGTCTTCCTCCAC
>CM037793.1:35834969-35854185 GCA_021229015.1 Solen grandis
ATGCATGAAATCTATCAGTGCCCAAACAAGTTTTCCTTGCAGTAACATCACTTCACTTTTCAGTGTGTTAATGCTGAAGAAACATAATTTTTGACTCAAAGTTCATGAAACAACAGCGTTCAATTTCGTTAAAAGTAAAACCTTTTTCCTTTCTGTCATAACTCAACCAATTCAACCCCGATCTTCAAAACTAAACACCAATGGAAAGACTCTTCACAAACTAAAACTTTTGTTCATATACTTTCTATAAAATATTTTTAGATTTCGAAGCTATTTGTGCCGATAAAAAAACAATAATCGGTATTATGACCTTGACCTTTGCATACTTTCATCGTTATTTACTATGAGTTTATTTTTATTATTTAAATGCATAAACAGTGAAAAAATGATGAAGATTGAACAAAAAATAAGGTCAGGAGCTGCAAAAAAGAGGAAACATACGGATTTACAATTGTTTGATAAAGGATCAAACTTTGGACTGTGGTAATTTGATCAAATGAAGTCCGATCTCAAAACTAAACACCAATGAAGAACTCTTCACAAACTAAAACTTTGTTCATATACTTTCTATAAAATATTTTTAGATTTGAAGCAATTTCGTGCCGATAAAAACAACAATAATCGGTATATGACCTTGACCTTTGCATATTTCATCGTTATTTACTACGATTTTATTTGTATTATTAAATGCATAAACATTGAAAAAAGAGAAGATTGATCAAAAAATAAGGTCAGGAGCTGCAATAAAGAGGAAATATACGGATTACACTTGTTTGATAAAAGGATCAAACTTTGGACTGTGGTAATTTGATCAAATGAAGTCCGATCTTCAAAAACTAAACACCAAATGGAAAGATCTCTTCACAAACTAAAACTTTTGTTCATATACTTCTATAAAATATTTTTAGATTTGAAGCTATTTCGTGCCGATAAAAACAACAATAATCGTATTAATGACCTTGACCTTTGCATATTTTCATCGTTATTTACTACGATTTTATTTGTATTATTAAATGCATAAACAGTGAAAAAATAATGAAGATTGAACAAAAAAAAGGTCAGGAGCTGCAAAAATTAGGAAACATACGGATTTACAATTGTTTGATAAAAGGATCAAACTTTGGACTAAGGTCATTTGATCAAATGAAGTCAGATCTTCAAAAACTAAACACCAATGGAAAGATCTCTTCACAGACTAAAACTTTTTGTTCATATACTTCTATAAAATATTTTTAGATTTGGAGAGCTATTTTTATGCCGATAAAAATAATAATAATTGGTATATGACCTTGACCTTTGCATATTATCTTGTTTTTTTTTTCTAGATTTTATTTGTTTGATAAAAATGCATAAACAGTGAAATAATGATGAAGATTGAACAAAAAAATAAAGTCAGGAGCAGCAAAAAAAGGAAACATATGATATACAATTGTTTGATAAGAGGATCAAACTTTGGACTGTGGTCATTTGATCAAATGAAGTCCGATCTTCAAAAACTAAACATTTCTGGAAGATCTCCTCACAACCTCAAACTTTTGTTCATATACTTTCTAAAAAATATTTTTAGATTTGGAGCTATTTTATGCCGATATAAATAATAATAATTGGTATATGACCTTGACCTTTGCATATTATGGGTGATTTTTTTCTATGATTTTATTTGATTGATAAAAATGCATTAACATGAAAAAATGATGAAGATTGAACAAAAAATAAAGTCAGGAGCTGCAAATAACCTTAAAAGTCATGCTTTTAAAATGTTGATTTTTCGAAAATATTGGTTATGTTTGACCGCGTACTGTGGACAAACCATGCATTTCTCAAAATCGCCACCCCATATATTTGTGCGTATATGCCTTGCAAATCATAAGCAACAAACAAAATTCTCCTATCTCATCTCTGAATAAAATGGGCACGTTTTTGGTAGACCTACCCTTATTTCACAGTTTTTTCGAGATTCGAACTTTCAACCTCCTGTAGCACGAAAGTTTTATATACGCAAATTTTTGGAACCTATCATCTTTTATTGGGCTATTTACAAGGAACATTGTGCAAAAACCCGCATTTGAATCGGACCTCAAATAATGGAGATATTGCTTATTAAACATTTTCATATAAAACGCCCCCTGGCGGGAAAATCAAGCAAAAATGAAAATTTTCTCGACGTTAGGATCATCTTCAAGTATGTGGTTATTACTGATAAAAGTTTCATAGATGTGGCTTTTCTCACCTCGGAGCTATGCCGTTCACAAAAAAGGGTTAGAAAAAAAAGAAAAAAAAGAAAAAAAAAAAGAAACAGAAGAAGAACAATAGGTTTTCGCACTGCGAATGCGAAAACCTAACTAGAATCGCTATTGCGATATCATCGGTTTTCGCAAAAGCAATTAAATTCATTTTCACGAGTCGCATGTTTCGAAAAACAAAATTCTTTCTTTCAAGGGCTTTTGAATACTGTTAACAGTGATCATTCAAACTTTTTTTGTCGAATGTATAATCAACTTTTACCAAGAAGAAACTTTTGAGTTTTACCGTCTTTTTATGTAGCAAAAATTAAAAACTTTTTACGGACTTCGGTACTGAAAAGTTATAGTGTTTTTAGTTTATAGGGAGACAAATGACAATTGTATTCGAAAACAAAAATTGCAAACGACAAAAAACATAAAAAATACACCGACAAGCAAACCATCACACTTTTACAACAACTGTTCATTGAATTACTATCTTTTTATGAAAATCGCTTATCTTTTTTGGTCATTTCAAATTGATGTCACCGAAGAACAGAATGCAAAAAAAAATCGCATAAAAATCAGACTTCATTTTTTTAAAATTATTAATAGTGATTTTCAAGCTAATCGCCCCCAAGCGCAAAATGAGAACCAAAACTGATTAAAATTTACTATTAGGCACCTAGCAATGCAGCAAATGGTTCAATCAAGTATACAAGTCGCACTAGTCAAACATTCTATTCCTTATATATCACAATTTGAAGCATAAAAACTGATTTACAACTTTCAACCTTCCGTTATTAACTGAAACATTTTCAACACTTATACATTGAAACTATCATATTTATTAGCCTATCAACACGGAACAGAATGCAAAAAACTGTGTTCGAATCGGACATAAGTTTTTAAGTTATAAAGCAAAAGAGTGTATTTCAAGCTAAGCGCCCCCTAGCGGCAAAATGAGGAACAAAATTGATTAAAATTTTACTATTAGGTACCTACAATGCAGGAAGTAGTTCAGTAAAGTATACAAGTCGAACATTATATTTCTTATATATCACAGTTTGAAGCATAAAAACTGACTTACAATTATTCAAAAAAAGGATCAAACTTTTTGACTGCCGTAATATGACCAAATCAATTCCGATCTACAAAAAACTAAAAATCACTGGAAAGAGCTCTTCAAGAACTAAAAGTTTTGTTCATATACTCTTAATGAAATATTTTTAGTTTTGGAGCTATTTGGGGCCGAATAAAAACACAATATTCGTAACATGACCTGACCTTTTCATTAATTTTTAAACTTTTTAATTTTGAGGCCCTTTCAGACATAGCAATACATAACTTGTAAAATTTTCATGAAGAATGAACCAAAAAATAAAGTCAGGAGCGACAAAAAACATGTTTTTCGAAATTTTAATTTTCCTAACATTTTGTGGAGTTTGACCGTTTCTAGAGGACAAACCATGCATTTCTTAAATTCGCTACCCCATATATTTTGTGCGTATATGTTTTGCAAATCATTTGCAGTAACAGAATTCTCTATCGGATCTCTAACAAAAATGGATAGGTTTTTTCGTAGACCTACCTCATTTGCACAGATTTTTGCGAGTTCGAACTTTCAACCTTCCGTTACTAGCTCAAAAAGTTTCTCAGTCATTCATACCTAGAAACTATCATATTTTATTAGGCTATCAACAAGGAACATAATGCAACAAACCGCATTTGGATCAGACTTTAACTTTTTGAGTTTTTAAGTAGATGAGTGCTTTCAAGCTAAGCGCCCCCTAGCGGCAAAATGAGAAACAAAATTGATTAAAATTTTCCATTTTGTACCTAGCAATGCAGCAAATGGTTCAATCAAGTATACAAGTCGCACTAGTCGAACATTCTATTTCTTATATATCACAATTTTAAGCATAAAAACTGATTAACAATTATTCTAAAAAAGGATCAAACTTTGGATTTCCGTAAAATGACCAAATAAGTCCGATCTTAAAAACTTAATATCACTGGGAAAAGCCTCTTTAAGAACTAAAAACTTTTTTTCATATACTCTCAATGATTTTTTTTTAGTTTTGGAGCTATTTGGGGCCGAAAAAAACACAATAATCGTAATATGACCTTGACCTTTTCATTTATTTTTTAACTTTTAAACTGTGATCCCCTTTCAGACATAACAATACATAACTGTGAAAATATCATGAAGAATTAACAAAAAAAAAATCAGAAGCGATAAAAAACATGTTTTTGAAACTTTAAATTTTCCTAAAAATTTAGTGAAGTTTGACCGTTTCTAGAGGACAAACATGCATTTCTTAAATTTCGACACCCCATATATTTTTGACGTATATGTCTTGCAAATCATTTGCAGCAAACAGAATTCTTCTATCTGATCTCTAACAAAAATGGATAGGTTTTTCGTAGACCTACCCTCATTTGCACAGTTTTTTGCGAGGTTCGAACTTTCAACCTTCTGTAGCTCAAATACTTTCAGCGACACGTACCCTCGAAACCTATCATATTTTATTTGGCTATCAACAAGGAACAGAATGCAAAAAACCGCATTTGAATCGGACCTCAAATAAGTGAGTTATTAGCCATTAATAAATTTCATGCAAAACGCCCCCTAGCGGCAAAAGTAAGATATAAATGAAAATTTTCTCAACGTTAGGATCATTTTCAAATACGTGGTAATAACTGATTAAAATTTCATACATGTGACTTTTTTCTATCATGGTGATATGCCGTTCACAAAAAAAGGTTAGAAAAATAATAATAAAACTAGAATCGCTATCGCGATATCATCGGTTTTCGCAAAAGCAATTTACCTCAGTTAACGAGTGGCATGATTCGAAAAACATATTTCTTCGTTCAATGGCTTGTTGAATACTGTTAACAGCGATCTTTTAAACATTTTTGTCGCAATGTTTAAACAGACTTTTTACCCAAAAGAATATTTTTGAGTATTACCTGTCAGCTATGTAGTCGTGATATCAATGGTTTTCACGAAAGCAATTCCATTCTGTTCACGAGTTGCATGATTCGAAGAACAATTCACCGTTCAATGGCCTGTTGATACTGTTAGCAGTGATCTTTCAAACATTTCTGTCGCAATGTTTAAGCAGACTTTTTGCCCAAAAGAATATTGTTGAGTATTACCCCTTCAGTTCACGAGTCGCATGTTTCAAAAAACATATTTCTTCGTTCAATGGCTTGTTGAATACTGTTAACAGTGATCTTTCAAACTTTTTTGTCGCAATGTTTAAGCAGACTTTTTAACATGAAGAACACTTTTAAGTATTACCTGTGTGTTATGTAGTCGCAAACTTGAAAACCTTTTTTACGGACTTCGGGTACTGCAACGTTATATGTGTGTGTTGCTTTATGATGGCGACATACGACAATTGTACTCGATAAACAAGAATTGCAAACGACAAACAACAGTTTAAAATAACACGCGACAATGTATTATGCAACTCAACACTATTACAGACTAATGTTACATTGAATTACTATCATTTTCATGAAATATCGCATAAATGATTTTAGTGTTGTTTCAAATTGATGTCACCAAGGAACAGAATGCAAAAAAATTGCATAAAATCAGACTTCAAATTATTTTAGTTATAAAGAGTGATTTAAAGCCAAGCGCCCCCCTAGCGGCAAAACGAGAAACAAACTTGAGTCAATATTTTCTATTAGGTACCTAGCAATGCAGCAAATGGTTCAATCAAGTATACAAGTCGCACTAGTCAAACATTCTATTCCTTATATATCAAAATTTGAAGTATAAAACCTGATTTACAATTGTTCTAAAGAGGATCAAAATTTGGGCTGCCGTAAAATGACGAAATCAAGTTCATTCTTTACAAACTAAACATCACTGAAAGAGCTCTTCAAGAACTAAAACTTTTGTTCATAACACTTTCAATAAAATATTTTTGTTTTGAGCTATTTTGAGCCGAATAAAAACACAGTAATCGTAATATGACCTTGACCTTTGCAATTTCATTTTAACTTCTTAATTGTGGGGTCATTTCAAACATAACAATACATAACTTGTGAAAATATCATGAAGAATGAACTAAAAATAAAGTCAGGAGCGACAAAAACCATGTTTTTGAAATTTGATTATTCCTAAAATTTAGTGAAGTTTGACCGTTTCTAGAGGACAAACCATGCTTTATTAAGTTCGCCACCCCATAATTTTGTTCGTATATGTCTTGTAAATAATTTGCAGCAAACAGAATTCTTCTATCTGATCTCTAACAAAATGGATAGGTTTTTTCGTAGACCTACCCTCATCTGCACAGTTTTTTGCGAGGTTCGAACTTTCAACATTCCTTTAGTAGCTCAAAAAGTTTTAGCCACTCATACCTGGAAACTATCATATTTTATTAGAGTATCAACAAGGAACACAATGCAACAAACCGCATTTGGATCAGACTTCAACTTTTTGAGTTATAAGCAGAAGAGTGTTTTTAAGCTAAGCGCCCCCTAGCGGCAAAATGAGAAACAAAATTGATTAAAATTTTACCATTAGGTACCTAGCAATGCAGCAAATAGTTCAATCAAGAACGCAAGTCGCACTAGTCGAACATTCTATTTCTTATATATCACAATTTGAAGCATATAAACTGATTTACAATTATTCCAAAAAAGGATCAAACTTTGGACTGCCGTAAAATGACCAAATCAAGTCCGATCTTCAAAAACTAAACATCACTGGAAAGAGCTCTTGAATAACTAAAACTTTTGTTCATATACTCTCAAAGAAATATTTTTAGTTTTGGAGCTATTTGGGCCGAATAAAACACAATAATCGTAATATGACCTTGACCTTTTCATTTATTTTTTAACTTTTTAATTGTGATCCCCTTTCAGACATAACAATACATAACTTGTGAAAATATCATGAAGAATTAACAAAAAATAAAGCCAGAAGCGATAAAAAAACATGTTTTTGAACCTTTAACTTTTTCTAAAATTTAGTGAAGTTTGACCGTTTCCAGAGGACAAACCATACATTTCTTAAATTCGCCACCCCATATATTTTGTGCGTATATGTCTTGCAAATCATTTGCAGCAAACAGAATTCATCTATCTGATCTCTAACAAAAATGGATAGGTTTTCGTAGACCTACCCTCATTTGCACAGTTTTTTGCGAGGTTCGAACTTTCAACCTTCTGTAGCTCAAATACTTTCAGCGACACGTACCCTCGAAACCTATCATATTTTATTTGGCTATCAACAAGGAACAGAATGCAAAAAACCGCATTTGAATCGGACCTCAAATAAGTGAGTTATTAGCCATTAATAAATTTCATGCAAAACGCCCCCTGGCGGGAAAAGTAAGACAAAAATGAAAATTTTCTCAACGTAAGGATTAAGTTCATATAAGTAGAAAAAACTGGTAGAAATTTCATAATTGTGCCTTTTTTCTATCATGGCGATATGCCGTTCACAAAAACCGGCGGAAAAATAATAATAAAAACTAGAATCGCTATCGCGATATCATCGGTTTTCGCAAAAGCAATTCTCAGTTCACTAGTCGCATGATTCGAAAAACATATTTCTTCGTTCAATGGCTTGTTGAATACTGTTAACAGCGATCTTTCAAACATTTTTGTCGCAATGTTTAAGCAGACTTTTTAACCAAAAGAAGATTTTTGAGTATTACCTGTTAGTTATGTAGTCGTGATATCAATGGATTTCATTAAAGCAATTTCATTCAGTTCATGAGTCGCATGATTCAAAAAACATTTCTTTGCTCAATGGCTTGTTGATACTTTAACAGCGATCTTTCAAACATTTTTGTCGCAATGTTTAAGCAGACTTTTTACCCAAAAGAATATTGTTGAGTATTACTTGTCAGTTATGTAGTCGCAATATCATCAGTTTTCACGAAATCAATTCCTTTCAGTTCACGAGTCGCATAATTCGAAAAACATATTTCTTCATTCAATGGCTTGTTGAATACCATTAACAGCGATCTTTCAAACATTTTTGTCACATTGTTTTAGCAGACTTTTTACCCAAAAGAATATTTTTGAGTATTACCTGTCAGTTATGTAGTCGCGATATCAATGTTTTCACGAAAGCAATTCCATTCAGTTCACGAGTTGCATGATTCGGAAAACATTTCTTCGTTCAATGGCTTGTTGATACTGTTAACAGTGATCTTTCAAACATTTTTGTCGCAATGTTTAAGCAGACTTTTTACCCAAAAGAATATTGTTGAGTATTACCTGTCAGTTATGTAGTCGCGATATCATCAGTTTTCACGAAATCAATTCCTTTCAGTTCACGAGTCGCATGTTTCAAAAAACATATTTCTTCGTTCAATGGCTTTTTGAATACTGTTAACAGTGATCTTTCAAACATTTTTGTTGCAATGTTTAAGCAGACTTTTTACCAAGAAGAACACTTTTAAGTATTACCTGTGTGTTATGTAGTCGCAAACTTGAAAACCTTTTTTACGGACTTCGGGTACTGCAACGTTATATGTGTGTGTTGCTTTATGATGGCGACATACGACAATTGTACTCGATAAACAACAATTGCAAACGACAAACAACAGTTTAAAATAACACGCGACAATGTATTATGCAACTCAACACTATTACAGACTAATGTTACATTGAATTACTATCATTTTCATGAAATATCGCTTTGATTTTTAGTGTTGTTTCAAATTGATGTCACCAAGAAACAGAATGCAAAAAAATTGCATAAAATCAGACTTCAATTATTTTAGTTATAAAGAGTGATTTAAAGCCAAGCGCCCCCTAGCGGCAAAACGAGAAACAAACTTGAGTAAATATTTTCTATTAGGTACCTAGCAATGCAGCAAATGGTTCAATCAAGTATACAAGTCGCACTAGTCAAACATTCTATTCCTTATATATCAAAATTTGAAGTATAAAACCTGATTTACAATTGTTCTAAAGAGGATCAAAATTTGGGCTGCCGTAAAATGACGAAATCAAGTTCATTCTTTAAAAACTAAACATCACTGGAAAGAGCTCTTCAAGAACTAAAACTTTTGTTCATACACTTTCAATAAAATATTTTTGTTTTTGAGCTATTTTGAGCCGAATAAAAACACAGTAATCGTAATATGACCTTTGCAATTTCATTTTAACTTGTTAATTGTGGGGTCATTTCAAACATAACAATACATAACTTGTGAAAATATCATGAAGAATGAACTAAAAATAAAGTCAGGAGCGACAAAACCATGTTTTTGAAATTTTGATTATTCCTAAAATTTAGTGAAGTTTGACCGTTTCTAGAGGACAAACCATGCATTTATTAAGTTCGCCACCCCATATATTTTGTTCGTATATGTCTTGTAAATAATTTGCAGCAAACAGAATTCTTCTTTCTGATCTCTAACAAAAATGGATAGGTTTTTCGTAGACCTACCCTCATCTGCACAGTTTTTTGCGAGGTTCGAACTTTCAACCTTCCTTTAGTAGCTCAAAATGTTTTAGCCACTCATACCTGGAAACTATCATATTTTATTAGAGTATCAACAAGGAACACAATGCAAAAAACCGCATATGGATCAGACTTCAACTTTTTGAGTTATAAGCAGAAGAGTGTTTTTAAGCTAAGCGCCCCCTAGCGGCAAAATGAGAAACAAAATTGATTAAAATTTTACCATTAGGTACCTAGCAATGCAGCAAATAGTTCAATCAAGAACGCAAGTCGCACTAGTCGAACATTCTATTTCTTATATATCACAATTTGAAGCATAAAAACTGATTTACAATTATTCCAAAAAAGGATCAAACTTTGGACTGCCGTAAAATGACCAAATCAAGTCCGATCTTCAAAAACTAAACATCACTGGAAAGAGCTCTTGAAGAACTAAAACTTTTGTTCATATACTCTCAAAGAAATATTTTTAGTTTTGGAGCTATTTGGGGCCGAATAAAAACACAATAATCGTAATATGACCTTGACCTTTTCATTTATTTTTTAACTTTTTAATTGTGATCCCCTTTCAGATATAACAATACATAACTTGTGAAAATATCATGAAGAATTAACAAAAAATAAAGTCAGAAGCGATAAAAAACATGTTTTTGAACCTTTAACTTTTTCTAAAATTTAGTGAAGTTTGACCGTTTCTAGAGGACAAACCATACATTTCTTAAATTCGCCACCCCATATATTTTGTGCGTATATGTCTTGCAAGTCATTTGCAGCAAACAGAATTCATCTATCTGATCTCTAACAAAAATGGATAGGTTTTTCGTAGACCTACCCTCATTTGCACAGTTTTTTGCGAGGTTCGAACTTTCAACCTTCTGTAGCTCAAATACTTTCAGCGACACGTACCCTCGAAACCTATCATATTTTATTTGGCTATCAACAAGGAACAGAATGCAAAAAACCGCATTTGAATCGGACCTCAAATAAGTGAGTTATTAGCCATTAATAAATTTCATGCAAAACGCCCCCTGGCGGGAAAAGTAAGACAAAAATTAAATTTTTCTCAACGTAAGGATTAAGTTCATATAATTAGAAAAAACTGGTAGAAATTTCATAATTGTGCCTTTTTTCTATCATGGCGATATGCCGTTCACAAAAACCGGCGGAAAAATAATAAAAAAAAAAATAAAACAGAAGAAGAACAATAGGTTTTCGCCCAGCGATGCGAAAACCTAAAAAAAAATAAAACAGAAGAAGAACAATAGGTTTTCGCACTGCGAGGTGCGAAAACCTAAAAAACTAGAATCGCAATCAGAATTGCAATATCATCGGTTTTCGCAATTCAATCACATTTTTAAACAAAAGAAATTGAAATGTATCATATTTGATTAGGCTTATGATAAGCAACACAACGCAAAAAACCTTAATTGAATCAGACCTCAAATAACAGAGTTATTAGCGTCTAGTGACTTTTACAAAACGCCCCCTAGGGATAATTATATCAAAGGGGAATAACACAAAAAGTGCACAAGGTAGACATATGGTCCTTGCGCACTGCACTCCGCGTCATTGCAAGGAACATACAAATGAAGTTTCAAGTCATTCAAATTTATTGTGACAAAGTTATGCTCCAGACAAGAAAATCAATCAAAGGGGAATAACTCAAAAAGTGCACACGGTAGAGTTATGGTTCTTGCGCACTGCACTCCGTATCATTGAAGGAACATACATATGAAGTTTCAAGTCATTCAAATTATGTGACAAAGTTATGCTCCGGACAAGAAATTCATCAAAGGGGAATAACCAAAAGTGCACAGGTAGATTATGGTTCTTGTGCACTGCACTTGGCGTCATTGCAAGGAACATACATATGAAGTTTCAAGTCATTCAAACTTATTGTGACAAAGTTATGCTCCGGACAAGAAATTCTATCAAAGGGGAATAACTCAAAAAGTGCACAAGGTAGAGTTATGGTTCTTGCGCACTGCACTCCGTGTCATTGAAAGGAACATACATATGAAGTTTAACATTCAAACTTATGGTGACAAAGTAATGCTCCGGACAAGCAGAAGGGGACGCCGCCGCCGCCGAACAAAGTAACCCCTATACTATAGTCAGGCTACACAAAAATGATATTAAGCAAAATCTCCAATAGCAGCAAAACGATAAACAAATTTATTTACATATTACATTTTAGTTTTTAGAAATGCAGTAAATTAGGATTTCTGCAGTTTCGTGTGTTCTTGTCTTCACTCTGAAAGGCGAAAGGTGAAATTACGAAAACATGCCATATTGTCGATGTGAAGAAATGAAATATGCCAGGCAAAATAACAAAATTTTAACAGGCGAATGAAAAAAGTATCGTCTTTGAATGTTTCTTGTTAGCAGTATGAAACCTTTTATGTCAGAACCATTTATCTGTCTTATATTGTATCTTGACCCTAATAGGCGAAAGAATGAAAAGATGCCATATTGTCATTATTTCGCCTTTTGCTTTTTGGGTCAAAGACACAACATATGCCTGGCAAAATAACAAAATTTTAATAGGTGAAGGAAAGAAAAGTTTCATCTTTGAATGTTTCATGTCCTGGGTTATAAACATCAGACACCACGATATAGCAGATTTCCTGTTGTAGTGTTTTCGACTAACAAAAAAGTTGAAGGAACAAAATGACAACACTTCTGGTTTTGCCGTCCGTGGTTATACTTAATCACTGGAGAATCTGCTGACATTAAGAACATAGAGTAAATAATTATATGAAAATGTAATACTGAAAAAATTAGTATGGAAAAGTTCAATTTATATATGATATAAGCAAGTTCTTATGTAAGACATGCTGGAAACTGCTGACTATATGCACAAAGCAGGAAACTGGTGACCCTATATAGGATGAGAATCTGGAGGGAGAAACTCAAAGCATTCAAAGACGAAACATTTTGTCCTTTCGCCTTTTAAAAAATGTATATTTCGCTTGACATGTTTCGTGTTGTCGTGTCCTTGCCTCGAAAGGCAAAATAAAGACATTGTGGCATTTTTCGTTATTTCGCCTTTCGGGCGAAATGGCAGAAATCAGCCACCACAGTCCCCTGATCATATATACAAATAGAAACCGGAGGGCGAAACCATAGTGCTATCTTTTTTTTCGACTTTTCCTTTTGATGCGCAAAAACACGACAACACGAAATTGCTACAGTGTCGTGCTTCGCCTTTCAGGTTTAGGGTGCGAACACAAGAACACGACAAACTAAAGGGCCAAAATGAAATGGTTTCTACCTGCAAACATGAAACATTCAAAGAGGAAAGTTTTTATTCAATTAGGGTACTTTTTTTTTGCTTTGCCTTTAAAATTTCATTATTTCGCCTGGAATATTTTGTGTTTTCGTGTTTTTGCACCGAAAGGCAAAAGGTAAAATAACGACATTATGGCATGTTTTTGTTATTTCGCCTTTTGCCTTTCGGAAATGAAGACACGAACACACGAAAATGTCTAAAATAATCCACCATTGAAGAAAGTTCATCAAGTATACAAGAAGCACAAGTCGAATACTTTTCTTTATACATCACAATTGAAGCAAAAGAAAATGTAACCAAAAAAGATCAAATTTTACCAATATTACATCACCAAATCATGTTTTTTTTGATTTGGTGCAATTTGGTCCCAATAAGAATACAATATAAAACTTACTTCAATCCGTATCCTATCCAGATCAGTGTATAAAAGGGATGTGTGTTACTGGTTGGTCAAATCACCTATAACATTTTGTCATTAGTAAATATAACATGACAATCATTTTATAGAAAAACCATGCCATATCTAAAAATCTTTCTCCATTGAAACTTTAATACTTTGTAAAATTCCGTAACACAGTTTTTTTGATTTGCTTTCAGAGTCCCCGGGTACCACATTTTTTCTACACGAACATGATACTCGTTATTAGACTAGCATCAGTTATTGTTTATTACACTATCTATCTATGTATCATGCAGTATTCGTTTAAAATTCTCATGGTACTTCACTGTCTCTCTCCCTGCTGTTTCTCTCTCTCTCTTTTTTTTTTTTTTAATCTCCCCACTTAAATTTAGGTTGATTTAAAAGCTTACTTAGCGATTACCTGTACATCACATGATGATTTTTTTCCCTGTAATGCTAATTTTTCCCAACAAAGTAAGACTATGCAATGTTTAAATTAAAACCCCTTAATATTGAAAATCTATCTTCCAAGGTGCTATATACGCGTGAATCTAGCCTGTATTTACAACTTTGTTTTATGATTACGTAAAGTGTCCCGTTTTCAATACAGTACTGAATATTTCAATACAACTGACTTTTTAATTTGAAATCCTATTTTTTAATTTTTCTACCTAATCAATTGATTAACAGCAATTAAACTATCTGTAGTGGTTATTGTGATTTATATGTTAAATCAAAGACAGAGGAGAGGGGGGGGGGGGGGGAGAGAGAGAAAAGAGAGAGAGCAGAAACTGATAGCGATTTATCAAGTTTTAAAAATAATATAAGTGATAAGCTTTTGTAATTTGTTTTTCCCAACAATTAACTCTGATTTTTTATTCAATACCACGTGTACTGAATGGTGGCTACAAAAATCCCCCTTGAAGCCCCCAAATTTTCCCCTTTTGAGTGTGCATGGATCGTATCGTGTATATAAACCCAAAACGTGTAAACGTGCGCGCACCGTTACCGGCGTTCCGTGCCGTGCAAAGTGCGTTCCGTGTCCGTGTAACGTGCGTTCCGTGTGCCGACTTGCACACAACCCGCACTGTATTACACATAATAAAGTTATTATATATGAAATTCATAAATTCGTAAATGATTGTTTTATGCAGATATTTCTAACGCTGAGATGTATTCAAAATCAAGTAACCAACAATCATATATACATTTTTAAAACTTGTGTAAAAGGTATATGCAAAGGTAAAACATTACTTATTGTTTGCAAACTGACCCCTGCATAAATACATTAATGTTGAGATTTTCATAGCTATATTTTTTTTTGCCCAATTAAAACTATGTGAGAGAGGAGACAGACAGACAGATACAGAGGTAAGGATGGAGCAGAAACTTATAGTGATTTTCGCTTCAATAAAAAGGTACTGCATTGGTGGCTAAGAAAGTCAGTCTGCTTTTAAACTAGTAAAACTCCAAGGGACCTAAAAATTTCAGCGGGGCTCATTTTACTTTAGTAAGACAGTCTGCCCTTTGGCTTGCATTCAGGGGAACCCCGTCAGATAAAAGCTTTTTTTCCCAGAAACCATTAACTTTTCATTCAAGATACCATTTTACAACCCTTTTGTCAAGATTATTTTATTAATTTAAATTTTAAATTCAGGTAACACACAAAAAAAAATAAACAAACTTTTAAAAAAAAATTTTTTAATTTTTTTCCCAAAAGGATAAATTTTAACGCCCAAAATGACCCAAAACAGCCCGATCTTCAAAACAAACACATTTGAAAGGCTCTAAACCAAAAAATTTTCCCCACTGATAAAAATGAAATATTTTTTTTTTTGAGTATTTAGGCCGTTAAAAAAACCCAAAAATCAGATATGACCTTACCTTTGCAATATTTTTTTAAAAAACGGATGGGTTTTTTTCGTAATACCCTTTTTTTACCATTTTTTGAAAAGGTTTTTGAATTTAAACCTTTCCCCTAGTTTCAAAAGATTTATGTACCCTTTTATAAAAACTTAAATTTTTTTGGGGGCCTAAAAACAGTAAACCCAAAATGAAAAAAACCCCCCATTTGAATAGCCCCCCAAAAAACAGATTTTACTCCCCTTTTTGGGATTTTATACAAACGCCCCCTAGGGAAAAAAAAAAAAGACAAAAAAAAAAAATTTTTCAAGAAAGGGGTTTAAGTTCAAAAGTAGGAAAAAACGGGTAAAAATTTCAAAAATTTTCCCTTTTTTTTATCTGGCGATATGCCGTTCAAAAAAAAGGGGGAAAAATAAAAAAAAAAAAAAAAAAAAAAAAAAAACAGAAGAAGAACAATGGGTTTTTTGCCCACGAGGGAAAAAACCAAAAAAAAAAAAAAAAAAAAAAAGAAACAAAAAAGGAAAAAATTTTTTTTCCCGACAGCGATGCGAAAACCTAATTACAGAAGAAGAAAAAAAGGGTTTTTCGCCCTGAAAGGGCCCAAAAACCCCAAAAAAAAAAAAAAACAGAAGAAAAACAATGGGTTTTTTCGCCCAGCGAGGCAAAAAAACCCCCAAAAAAAAAAAAAAAAATAAAAAAAGAAGAACAATGGTTTTTTGCCCTGCAGAGGCGAAAAAAAAAAAAAAAAAAAATAAAAAGGGAAAAAAACAATGGGGTTTTTCCCTGCAAGGGGAAAACCAAAAAAAAAAAAAACAAAAACAGAAGAAGAAAAATAGGTTTTTTGCCCTGCAGGGGGGAAAACCTAAAAAAAAAAAACAAATAACAGAAGAAGAACAATGGGTTTTTCCCCCCCAAAGGGGGGGAAAAACCCCTAAAAAAAAAATAAAAAATCCCCAGAAAAAGAACAAAGGTTTTCCCCCCGCGAGGCAAAAACCCCAAAAAAAAAAAAAAAAAAAAAAAAAAAAAAAAACAGGGTTTAAAATTAAATGTTCCTTTTCATTTGGAATGTTTCAATAAAGTTCGGGGTGTCTGGCTAAAAAACTTTAACCGGGTTAAAAAATGGCTGAAGATAGTCAGCGACCAGCTGGTAAAAAAATAGGGGAAAGGGTTTTACGTTAATAAATTAATTTTCCCCCTAACTCTTTTTTTTCGCGTTTTTGTGGAGGTTTTATCCATTAAAATATATCTCAATGAAAATTTGTTCTTTTAAAAAGACCTCACCTTTTCAAAGAACACAGAAAAAGAAGAAAAAGTCCCCCTAAAAATTTCCCCCCATCCCTCCCGGGTTTTTTTCCGGTGGGGGTGAGTGGTGTTAAACAACGACTTTCCCTCCCCCACGGAGGCCCCATTTTTCCAAAACTAGTAAAAATTTTTTTAAAAGGGGTTTTTTTTAGATTGGTAAAATATTGAAAATTTTTAAAACAAATTTTTGCTGATTTTTTGCCCCAAAAGAAAGTTTAAATTTTTAAAACGAATGTTTTTTTAAAGTGCGATATTCGTTTGGAACAAAATTTTAACTATTATATTTAAAAAAATTTAGCCTGAAATGCATAGCAAATACTTCCCCCGCTTCAATGTAATTTGACAAAAAAACCCTGAGGGGTTTTTTTTAATGTATTGCTTTTTTTTATTGTTGTTTTTAAACATTAAATAGTTTGTTTGTTTGTTGTTGATGTTGTTGTTTCGATAAAAAAGGATATGTTTTTTCTTAACAAAAGGAAATTTTTTTGCAAAATGGGGTTTTCCCCCTTTGAAAAAGGGATAGGGAAAAAGGGACTTTTTAAAATGCTCTCAATTTACTAGCGTTATTTTTAAAAATTTTTTTCCATTTGGATACTTCTCCTTTTTCATGTCTAAAATTTCCCGAAAACTTTAAAGTGAATGTACAGTCAAACCTGTCTACACCCGGCTTTAAAGGGGAAAAAAGAGAAAGTGACTGCTTAACAGAGGGGACCGTATATAAAACCCTAAAAATTTTAACAAAATGTACGTTTGTAAAATCCTCAGTTTTCGCAATGTATTTTTACCCCTTTTAAGGGGTTTAACCGTTGTACAGGGGGGCCCCTAGTACGGGTCAACTGTATTTGTAAATATAAAAATTGGGGGTAGACGAATAACTTTGTAAAAGGCCCCTGTAAAAAAGTTTTGCCCTGTCTGTTTTTTGTCTGTTTTCCCTTAAAGGGTTATTTTAATACTCCGTGATACAACGTTCACATGTTTGATGTTTAATAATACCGTTTTCCCCCTATTTCGCTTTTTCCAAAGGTCAGAGACGTTTTTGTAAAAAAGGGTTTTTACTTTTAATATGAAAGACTAATGTCTAAAAAATTTTATTGGAAAAATTAATGTAACCCACTTAAAGTCAACATCAGAACTTAACCCTTTATTCCCTGGGGGATGGTAAAAAAATATTCTTTTAAACCCCCTTTTTTCCCTGGTCCAGTGGGAACTTTTAAAAAAATTTCCATTTGTTCCATGGCCAGTGGTAAATAGTTGGCTTGGACCCCCCGGGGGTTTCGGCTCGAACCCCCATGAAAGGCAATGGTTTTGGATTACCCCCTTTTTAGGGCCCCCAAATATTGGTTTTTAAAACAGGAAACACCCAAAAGGGGGGAGTATAAGTTTAAAAAAAAATTTTTTCCCCCAAAAAAAGTTCAAAAAAGTTTAAAAAAAGTACCCAGCGTCGTAAAAAAAGGGACGTTATTTTCCGCTTTTGGGGGTCGAAATAAAAAAGGGGAGGCGGATGGTTGGCCCGTTGTGGTATGTGACTGGGGTGGTATCATGCCATGTCTAAAGCGTGATACTGCAGTGGGGGGCAGCATAATTGTCTCAAGTAGACATAGTCTAAATTTCTGAAATACGTCGGGGGGGTTAAAAACCCCAAAAAAAAAACAAAGTGAAGGCGGCGTTGGATTTTTTACATTATTGTAATAAAAACTTATACCCCGGGGGGTTTTTAAAATTAAAAGATTTTAAAAAAAAAAGAAAAAACCAAACCAACAAATCGGCCCCCCCCCCCCCCCCCCCCCCCCCCTTTCCCAAAGACAAGTTAATTTTAAAAAAGCGACCCCTCACGGTTTGGGTTTCATGATCGTTGGTGCGAAAATACTTTCTACTTTGGCCCCTTTTTTTATATAACGATTCACCAATGTAATTAAGGTGGTTTTTACAAAGGTGAAAACAAAAAAAACCATCTTGCCAAAGGGGAAAAAAACAGGGGGGCAAAAAGCCGGATATTTGTCAAGGAGTATACTAGGGGTTTTTTTTTTCGACTTCGAGGAATCGATAGAAAAAATAAGGAGCCAAAAACGGGGGTCGGGGGAAAACCAAAAAACCCCTGTTTTTAAGAAAGTTCATAAATTTAAAAATAGAATAAAAAGGGCTAAATCAAGGACCGGGTTTAGCTCAGCCCTTGCCGGGTTCAAAAAAACGCCACATTGAGGAAACGGGGTGACCAAATGTTCTTAGAAATTTGAATCCCTTATTTTCCCAAAACGAAATTTTTTCATTGATGATAAAAATTTTTTCCTTAGGGTTTGCTCAGGAAAAAATTTAGATTCCCCAAAAAAAACCCTTTTTTCTATTTTAAAAACAGTGCCGATCCGCGAATAAATAACTGTTTCTTAAAAAGGGGGGTTTAAATACGAATCTTTTTACAGTCGGGCAATTACACAAGCTTATTTGGGGTTTTTACTAAGAAAAAATTTTTAGGTTATTTTATTATTTTCCCTTTAAATTCTTTTTTTTTTTTTACTAATTTTTGGGTTTAATTTGTGGGATTTTTTCCCAAATGCTCCCGGGATGAAATAGAAAATACATCGAGAGGGGGGGCGAAAATTGGTAAATTTAAATTGTATATGCACTTTTGACTAATTTCGCTTCATTCTTTAGCATGATCATCGATCGAATGTCCCTTTTCATTAATTTAG
>CM037793.1:35854285-35904285 GCA_021229015.1 Solen grandis
TATGGAGCGAACACAAACCCTTTGAACTCTAAGTGTAACCTTGACCTTGGAGCTACAGACCTGGGATTGCACGACATACTGCTTCATGATGGTGAACATTTTTTTACTGTAATTCAAAAAGCCATCAAGGAGTTATAGAACAGACACAAAAAATAGACCCCATTTCTGACCTTTGAACAGACCTGGAGAAAGCATGCAAAACACTGCCTTATGGTGGTAAGCATTTCTGCCAAGTACTTTCAAAATTCATCAAGGAATGTCAGAGTTATACAACAGATAAAAAAAGACCCCATTTTTGACCTTTGAACTGTAGGTGTGATCCTGACCTTGGAGCTACAGATCTGGGGATTGCACACAACACATCAGAGTTATACAACAGATAAAAAAAGACCCCATTTTTGACCTTTGAACTGTAGGTGTGATCCTGACCTTGGAGCTACAGATCTGGGGATTGCACACAACACATCGGAACATTTCTGCCAAGTAATTTCAAAATCCATCAAGGAATATCAAAGTAATGGAACGGAAACAAAAAATAGACCCATTTTTGATCTTTTAACTCTGAGTGTTACCTTGGCCTTTAAGCCACAGACCTGGGGATTGTGCGTGACACATTGAAATTTTTGTTTCGGATTCATGACCATTGGAAAATTCTCCAATTTCAATCCATCAAGGAATGTCAGAGTTATGGAGCGGAAACAAAATCCGGACAGACGGACGGTTCAATTACTATATGCCCACCTTCGGGGACATAAAAATAACTTTCATAAAGGGAGATAATTAACATTTTATAAATAGAGTATTTAAGGAAACTAGCCGACTCCCTAGGGGGCCCCATTTCTCAAGTGATCTATTTTCTTCTATCAATTATAGTAGAGTAATATTAGGTGAACATTCATACCAAATAATATTAGAATCCAACCATTGATTTTCGAGGTGATGATTTTTAAAATTTTCTGTACAAGGAAACTAGTCAACCCTGAGGAGATGTCTTCTAAAGTAAATTGTTGACGACTTACAATGGACAGAGGGTGATCCCAATAGCTCACCTTGAGCATGTTGTGCTCTATTTGCTAAACAAGAGGGCCAAAGAGGCCCTAGATCGCTCACTTGAGTATAGGGTTACCCAAGAAACATTTGTTCTAAAACATGAAATCTGGCCAGTAGTTTTGAAAAGGATGATTTTTAAAGTTTTTAAACAAAATTCCATTGCCATGGCAACCAGAGTTCTATATAGATCAAGTTTATTTTAGCAACTTTGTGAAGGTTCCCTCATGGATCATACCTGCCAAGATTAATCAAATTCTGTCCAGCAGTTTCAGAGATGTCGTTTAAAGCAAATTGTTAACAACGGACGATGCATGACATACGACAAAGGACGCAGGGTGATCAGAAAAGTTCACCTTCAGCACAAAGTGCTCAGGTGAGCTAATAACAAGAACAAACATGGGGCATGTCGCTGAATCGCTCACCTGAGAAATATTACCTTTTATAACAGTCATACTGAATATAAAGACTATGGGGAAGTACAGCAACATAATAATGTACCTGTGGTCCAAGTTTAATGGTCATAGCTAAAAAATGAAGGATTTCAACCAATCAAATCAATTTGAACAATTTTGATAGAGGGCGTCATAAAGATTAATACTGTGAAGTTTGGTCAAAATCCATTAATCGGTTTAGGAGGATGTTTTAAAAGACTCACCATGAACATATTGTGCTCAGGTGCGCTAAGAACAATGGAGAATACTATGATTTAACCTCAAACATCAGGCCTAGAAAATTCTGTACTCATATTCACAATATAAAATATGACCTTCTAGGATCAAGGGGAAACAAAATTATGATCTAGACACAAACTAAAAACTTACTAACCCAGGGACCTTGACCTTATCAGGCTTATGTAAACGACCTCTGATCATTATCAACATGTGTGCCAAATATGAGCTAAGTAAACAAGAGGGCCAAGATGGCCCTGTGTCGCTCACCTGTGTAAGATGGCTGTGTTAGGCATAATGACAAAAAATCTGGCACCTAAAGTGTTTTTCTAACATTTGACTAAGTGACCTACATTTTGATCCTACCTGAATTTGCACTCAATAAGTGACCTACATTTTGATCCTACCTGAATTTGCACTCAACTGGGAATTCATAGTCATCATTCAATTCATTTTAATGAAGACTGGGACAAAAATGTAGGCCTCTAGAGTGTTCACGAGATTTTTCTAAAATTTGCCATGGTGACCTACTTTTTGACCCTATGTTGCCCAGTTTTGAATTCATCTGAGATTTGATGTAAACAAACATTCTGACCAAGTTACATTAATGTTTGTCTAAAACTGTGGCCTCTGGAGTGTTCACAAGATTTTTCTAAGATTTGACCTGGTGACCTAGTTTTTGACCCCAAGTGACTCCTTATCAAGCTCATCCAATAGATCATTTAGACAAACATCCTGACCAAATCTATTGAAGATTGGGCTAAAACTGTGGTCTCTAGAGAGTTCACAAGGTTTTTCTTAGATTTGATCTAGTGACCTAGTTTTTGATCCCACATGACCCAATTTCAATCTCATCCAAGATATCATGTAGACAAACACCCTGACAAACTTTCATGAAGATTGGGCCAAAACTGCGACCTGAAGAGTGTTCACAAGGTTTCTCTAAGATTTGACCTGGTGACCTAGTTTTTGACCCCACATGACCCAATTTCGAACTCATCTGAGATATCATGTAGACAAACATCCTGACCAAGTTTCATGAAGATTGGGCCAAAACTGTGGCCTCTATAATGTTCACAAGGTTATTCAAAGATTTGACCTGGTGACCTAGTTTTTGACCCCACATGAACCAATTTCAAATTCATCCGAGATATGATGTAGACAAACATCCTGACCAAGTTTCATGAAGATTGGGCCAAAACTGTGGCCTCTAGAGTGTTCACAAGCAATTGTGCATGACGCACGACGGACAAAAGGCGATCACAAAAGCTCACCCAAGCACTAGTGCTCAGGTGAGCTAAAAAGTTACACATTTATGTTGTTTACATGAAAATGGGAAGGACAATCAGACAGACAGTGATTCCTGTATAACTTACTGTCTTTCACAGCTTCAGCCAGTTTCTCCTCTGTAGCATTAAGATTGTTGACATAGGTCTGGTGATGTTTCTCATGGTGGATATGCATTATCTCCCCTGATATGCAGGGCTCCAGTGCATTGTAGTCATAGGGCAGGCTTGGTAGTTGGTGTTTGTACCGGGCACCAGCACTCACAACTGGTGCACTTGGCTTAAAGCCCTGTCAAAAATAATGTAAAATTGATCTTTTGAGTTAGATCCTATGAGTCAAAACTTCCAGGAGTTTGTACTTAAAGGGTAGCTTATGAGTAGATAGGTGACTTTTAAAACACTACACACAGCAACCTACAAGATATATTTCTAAACAAAATCATTCAATTTTCTGTCATTTAAAAACTTCATGTTGCAATTATAATTTGTATATGAAGCTTTCCCAGGGTGATCAAAGAATGACAAGATTTAAGGAGAAAATCTTTCTTTTTACCTTTTTTTTTTTTTTCTGTTTTCTCCAGATTGGAATTGAAAATTAAAACTGCCAATTGAAGTGATAAATACCTCAATTACCCTGCTTGTAGTTGTCACTGATGTTTTTTAATAAGCGATTCCCATATTTTGGTTGAATAATGCCAATGTATTTATGAAAACATATACATGTATAGTACTTATATGATAGATTGATATTTCATTATAGTTTCATGCAATACAATGGTAAGTATTAATTTCAAATTTTAAATGTGATGTACTGTATCAGTATAAAGAAATAAAGAAAAAGTAAAATGTAACATAGGAGCATGGAATGTATATATACAGTTTAATCCAATGATTATAATAGGATATACAATAAACAATAATTGGAATATTATCAGATTATAGAATAAGATTGATAAACGGCTGAAAACTTATTATCAGAGAGTTCTTGAAACATGTTATGTTGTATCTGACATTTGATATTATACTATATAGCAACCTTAATCTCTGTAGTGCTGTTTAGTGCTGTTGTCGATTTGCCCATGCGCCAGGCGCATGGAGAATAAAGCCTGCCATTATTCCTAACTGCAGCAATAAACCAAGCAGAAATTAGCGTACAATTATGGCCTAGACAGGACCCCTATAAGGTAGGAACTATGTTCTTACCTTGCATAAGCCTCACAACAATTGTTAACAAATACAATAATGGTGGCAGCAGTTAATTTGGTGCCTTTTTAAATGTTTTTAGAGCTCACTACCATTGATCTGGAACCAGTGGCTTTTGGCTATTAACACTGCATTCACATGTTAATGCGTGTGTGTGTGTGTGGGGGGGGGGGGGGGGGGGGGGGGAATGGATAGTAACTTTTCTTCAGTGCTGATTTATTGCATTGATTTGATAGGTTAAGTTTCCTTTCCTGTTGGTCTTGTACTCTATCATTTGTGGTGTACATGGACTTACAAACTGCATTTATTTCCCGGTATTTAAACTGTTGTTTGTTCTTGATGGTAGTGGCCACCAAGGACCCTTCCTTGGACTTTCCCCAATCTGAAAAGCCTGATCCAGAGGCAATGCTTTCTGTCAGATAGTCAGATAGTCATAAAGGCTGTGGTCAGAGGCTCAGCCTCCTGCCAAAGGATTGTGGTATGCCTGGTCGTTCTTGAGAATCTGCAGAGGACCCTTTAGAATTTAGCCGGCGTGGTTCCTGTATAGTTTTCTTTCAGGTTAATTCCCCTGATAAGTTACAGCTTATTGAGAGGGGGAGTGAGGTAGGTATAGGGCTTGCCCCATAGCCATGGAGGATAGCGAATGAGCTGAGGACATTTCAGTGCAGTTGGTACAGGAGGAGGACAGGAAAAAGACAACCTTTATTACAAGGTAAGGTCTTTTTGACATGTCCATGTAGGATTGGACTTGTGGGGCTTGAGAGTCATCTTGGGAGATTTATCAGAAACTTCTCTAGGATAACTACCCCATGTCTTGCTTGCGGTTACAGACAAAACCAATTTGTCTGGGAATTAGAAGATGAAGCAGAAAGTGCTTGTTAACTAGAATGACCCCTTTATTCTGGTTATTGATGTCTCAGATGAAGGTGGAGACACTACTTTGTTGTCAGGAGCTGCTGATAGTGTTACAGTTTTGGGCACTGCTGTCTCAGGCAGTCATGTGCAGTGTGTGGTGGCTGCTGAAGTCTCAGGAGGTTGATAGACTTTCGTGGGAGCTGCAAGAGTATTTGATCAAGATAGCCAGGGTGTCTATTTTGGAAAAATTCTGGTGCATCAGTCAACCGTGAATGTACAGGAGCTGGCTTACTGTCTAGGTTACCGGCTGGTGGGAGGGTGTCACTTGTATGCGGAGTCCGATTGTTAACTGCCTTGTGGTGGGTGCAAGTACTTAGTATTGCAGACAAGGCCTAGCATGGTTTTGGAATTAGGTTGGAAGAGGTAGAAAAGCAGCGTCATTGGTTACCACAGGGCTGTAAAAATCCACTCGTCCACTCGTATTTACGAGTGAATTTCAGGGTCGGACGAGCATAATTTCCCTGAACACTCGTCCGACCGGACAACTAACTTTTCGCAGCCAAGAAAGAAATGTTTCAGTAAAAATGTATTTCATATTGTTACCATGGTTAATCAAGATCATAAAACGCTTTGCTTGATCAGATGGGCTAATTTTGACAAAACATCACGACGTTCATTTTTTAGAAAGATCCGTAAGGTCTAGCGCAGACTGGTTCACAATATTCTACAGTGTTTTTTCAATACGTGTTTTGTTTGTTTGCGGCACAGTCCAGGACTGCGGCACAGTCAGGGACAGCAAATATGTTCAAAATGTCGGAATATTGTCAATGAAGACGCTTCTAGGCGGCAGAGACGACGAAAATACAAAAAAGCGAAAGTTAAAACATAGTAAGCACCAAAGTGCTTACGATAAAACGAAACGCACAAGAAAGCCCCAGATCATTGGTTTTCTGTCTTTCCGTGGTTGACAAAAAAAAATGTTTTGCGGTGTTTCCGCAAAATATCAAAAGCTTTATACAACTACGAGAAGCAAAATTAAAATCATTTTAGGACGAGCTAACTTTGTTTAAGGACGAGTAAGATTTTTCACTGTAGGACGAGTGACGTAAAAGAAAATTTTACACCCCTGTACCAGAGATTGGAGGTTTACCTCCAGCCCCGTTAAAAAGGGGCAGCTTGTGCTGATTTCTGGAGCCAAGGGGCACTGTGAAGAATGTCTACCTACAAGGCATGAAGGTAGTGTCAACACTCGAGGGTGGATATTATGTCACTGTAGTTGTTGGCATCGTTACAGGTAACCAGAAATAAGAGGCCTATCTTCCGTCCCGTTAGATAGGGACAGTTAGTGCTGTTTCTGGAAGCTATGAAGACGCTGCAAGGAATGTTCAGCACTTGAGGGTGGATGTGTGTGTTAAAGCAGCTGTTGTGCAGTGCTTTAGGTGATTGGAAATAAGGAGCCAACCTCATGTCTCGTTGGATAGGGGCGGTTGGCACTGTTTTTGGAAACCATGAGAGCACTGCATGGGTTGTTTAAAGGTGAAACAATGTCAGTGTGCCTCCACCTCTCGTGAGCTTTAGGATGATTCCAGTTTCATTCTAGGCAAACTGGATAGAGCTTGACCCTTCGTCTTATTCAGCTAATATTGGTCAAGGCTCCAGCCAGACGCCAATATTTTGGTGGTGCTTCCATGGGCATGGTTGATGGTTACTTCAGTCATGCTCCCATGGGCATGGTTGTTGGATCCTGCCGGGTCTATTTTGGCTCAGTAGGACAGCTGTAAAGGGTTGTCTTCCGGACCCCTTTTGAATAGGGAACAGAGATGCCCTGAATCTCTGGACAGCAAGCTTTTTCATGGGTGGGGGTCGTCCCCAGGCCTCCCTTCACCTGTGATATAAGCCCATTGGTGGAACCTCAGACCTCCCAAGCAAACCTATATAGAATGGGGAGGAGTGTAGTGCTGTTATCGCTATGCCCATGCATCCGGCGCATCCGGGGAGAATTAAGCCCGCCATTATCCCTACCTGCAGCAATAAACCAAACGGAGAAATTAGCGTACAATTATGGCCTAGACAGGACCCCTATAAGGTAGGAACCATGTTCTTACCTTGCATCAGCCTCACTACAATTGTTAACAAAAACAGTATCTCTACTGAGATCCGCTCCGTTTTTTTCGTATTGGCCTCCAGCGGCGATTACACGAACCATAGATTTGATATGCATATATAATACATTAAAACATAATAGCGGGTGGTGTAACAATGGCAAATAAACAAAACAAATTCAGATGATCCAGTCAAAAACAGTTCGGACACGGCAGTGTTCAGACACAGCAGGGGTACGGAAAAATAACCGGCACAGATAACAATAACATGCAAGGCGGTATTTTAAACCATTAAAACAGAAGACATGTGAACATTTGTGATCAGACGTCATTCATAAATGGCAGAATTTACCTTCCCAGCAAATTTGCTTTCGATGACAACATATCAACCCGTTGTTTTCTTAAGTCCTTCACTTTGTAATGCTTTTGTGACCTTTCTCGAGGAAGACACAAAATAAACGTATTCGAGTGTTACTTTTGTAAGTAAACTATAGTTTCGCTTAAGGTTACCAACCAATCAAAATTTGTTCTGGTGAAACGCGTCATCATGCGCGACCGCCCGCCCTAGTGCCAATATGTCAATATTTACATGTGATGTATTTTATCTTTAACCGTTTATTTTTAATTACTAATATAAAAATGTTGTTTGATTTTAATCATCAGTTGATAACTATAATGTGTTGTTGTTGTTTTGTTGTTGTTGTTTTGTTGTTTTACACTCAACGTCGTTATTTGTAGACCTAGCATCTCCAGTTATCCACCCATCTCAAAGTGCTGTCTGCTGTCATAAACTGTCGGAGAAATTAGGATACATTCCCAAAATGACCACCTTCCGATACACCCGTTGGTTCCAGTGAGACACGCAACTATTAAGAATACATTGGGGGTGTCTGACACAATTGCTTGCCAGATCGCTGAAAAAATAACATTGCAGTTTATATAAATTTTCATTCTCATTGTATATACGTGTGGTATACGTGTGTATGTTTGTGTAAAAGGTACCTGCTTCGAAGTCTATGATGATTCATTCTACCGGCATTAAGGACCTGAAAAATAAATGAGTGTAGATGATCTAGTAATAATATATATTTGTATGTAATTATGAAAATTAATTTCAAATCTTTCCCCAGTCACTGATCATATCCCTGTAATATAGTTATCGTTAGAACACATTATTTCAACATCTAAACAAAACCTGATGGATTTATGGAGGGTTTGGGAGGCTTTTTGTATTGAAGGTAGGTAAAAGGTCAAGGTCAACTGCATAATGAAGAGGGCTATCCAATTATACAACTGTCCAAATATTGAGCAATCTAATGAAGAACATTGAAGTTATAGCAAATTTTAAAATGTCTCTTTGCAGGAATTAAAGCATAGTCCGCAGGTGCCCTTGTATCCCTTTCGGATGTTTGTCTATATACATGTAGTAGCTAGACAACCTGACATCCGATGATAGTGATGCATGTCAGTTATGTATGCGAGGACTAAAAGTGGACCCAGAACTGTACTATGGGCCGCCGGAGAGTACTAGTAGTATACAGACTGGGGAAAAAAAACGGTAAACACACTTTGACCAAAAAGTGGGTAACCCCACAGGGTACACATACAAGAGTATTGTAGGAGGTCCTGGGGAGAGCACAACATCTACAACAAGACGAACTTCCATTTGGAGAAACATGGATACATACACATACGAACTTCCATTTGGAGAAACACAGATACATACCCCATACGAACTTCCATTTGGAGAAACACGGATACCACCAATATCCATACGAACTTCCTTTTGGAGAAACACGGATATACCCAAAGAGTAGATATGCCAGGTACAACTCTATCGCGAGAAGCCTACGCCGAAATACGGTCCGGTAGGTTGTCTATACGGGAGGCCAAGGAGAAGTACCAAAGAAGATACTATCGAATTTGTGGCAAGTCCGACAAAGTTGTAGAAGCACCCCCATCGCAAGAAGCCTACGACGAAATACAGTCCGGCAGACTGTCCGTACGGAAGGCAAAGGAGAAGTACAACATATCCCGAAATGTATACTACAGTATTCGAGACAACGAGTACAAACAAGAAGATACTGCAAAGGAGGAAGGTATCCCAAAAGAAGAAACAGAAGACGAATGGAGCCGCTTTGTAGAAAAATTTCCACATCTTCTCCTTTTCGCTGCAGAAAAACAAAAAGCGCACAATGCGCTGAGAGACGGCGACGGGATTAACATTCTAAACCCAGCGTTTCTGAAATTATTGAAGCAGTCACATGACGACAAAAACTCCATCCGCTGTTGCTACAGAAGTTCTGTTTGTAACATAATAATCCGGAGTAAAGGTCATGAACCTTTCATTCATAAAAAGCTGCATACCTAAGTAGGTCATTCTCTTTCTATAGTGCTAGCGAATTCTATCTATTGTTTTGTATATGTAGAAATTGACCAGGTATTTGATTATTTAAGATACTAGAATGTTTGCCTATCTATTTCAAAGTTAAGAAATGCCATGGGAGGAACCTTACTCGCCATCATGCAAAATATTCTGTGGACTACTTTAGGTCAATTACATACATACTGAGCACTACTTGTTCTTTTTACAGGAGTAGATCTCCATGTCACGGATATTTTTTTCACGCTTAAAATTGATGCTTCCAGTGAAAAATAATGGCAAAAGAAAACATGTTAACAAACAGTAACACACTAAAAGCGGTTACGGTTATGATTTAAACGCCTGTGTAATATATTCCACTCGTATTCGTTAGTGCAGAATCGCATTGCATGGATCCGCACTAAGCGCGGAGAGGTACAGTTAAAATGTTGTGGAAAATATGCAAATTAGCAAGGCCTGATTTCGATTTTCAGCATAAGACGGCTTATCGCCGTCTAAAAACTAGAAAAGTTGGGGTACACGTTCTACGAGCGGAACAAAATCCCTAGGCAGTTTCTCGAAATATACGCACTTTACTTTTCTAGATACATACGAAAATGCATGGTACTGGACTTTGTCCACATACACCAACCAAACGACTTTCGCCCATCTTCTGGACTTCTTCGAGTAGTTGTACAGAATACGCCAGAACCCTAAAGGCATTCGAAGACATGTGTCGACTGCATTGCTACTATCCACGAAATACCAGGAGTATGTTGGGGAGACAAATCGACATGCAGATGCGGCTCAATAGACCATTGTATTCCTAGCAGGCACTGTGTTCTTTGGAAATACTAAGATGGTAGAAAATTGGGCGCCTATCGAAATTCCAGAGGAAATCGAAGTCGACCGGTACGTCGCCAATATAGAAATCCTACACGACGACGATTGTCTTGCTTGGACTTGCGGCACATGTTTCTAGTGCAGTCTATGGCAAAAATGTGCCCGTGCAGGAAAAGGAAAAACACATGTGTATTCCGAAGGATTGTTGGAGAAGACACCTGCAAGAAAATTGGGATAGAGCCGGCTCCAACACACAAAGGGGGGAAGAGAATAGCTCGATTTGTAGGGCTGGCAAACAACAGTTTACCTAGAGGAAAAGAACTGAAAATAGTGCCGCCATGCACAACATGGAGGAAAACAGGAGACATGCCCCCAGGGAAATATATTGTAGGAACTTTGCAGTAGGGAGGCGCGACAAAAAGAATATAGCGTTGCTGTTGCTGTCCACGACGACGTCCCTGTATACAGCTACCACATGGACCAGGCAGTTTTCGGCATAGGCGGAATAGAGAGGCTGCAAGTCCACGGAGAAATGTTTGTATGCTATCTGGGGGCACACAGATACTCCCCCACTCCGGAAGACAAATCCGATCGAAGTGTCCGAGAAGCTTGCACGTTACCGAAGTTAGCTGGTCTGTAGTTCGCATCCTTTCTTAAATATCGACATGGCGTTTTCTTCTCTCAAGTCTTAACGAAAGTTCTTGCCTAAGTTGATAGAAAGCTGGTCTAACCTGGTTAGAATCGGTGTTGCTTGTAGGATCTGGTTCGGTATCTCACCAGGGCCTGGAGTTTGAGGTTATTTTATGACACCATTTTGTCCTACAGTAACGCTTGGCATGATGGAATAAACACATTGTCTCTCGTCTGGTATATTTTCCTGGCTTTTTTTTACCGAGCAAAAAATTAGATTCAGACTGGCAGGACCCTTCTAGATTTTTAAGGGGGGCTACTCTAGCTCTTGGCGATAGCTTTTGATGTATTGCCAGAATCAGTTCGGCTTTCTTGTGTAGCTCTCGCTGATGATGTCATCCACGTACTCTTGTTAGCTCTCCAGACCTGCCCGTAGACTTCTTGCTGACGTTTCTGTTAACGGTCAATGTCTTTTTTCGCTCCCGTTGTTCTGACCCCCCCCCTTTTTTTTTCTTTATAAAGCTCTCTGGCCGTATTCGTCTTTGGGTTACTATATTTGACTGAACTTTATTCTTTATCATTCTTGAAGTCAAACCACATGGTTTCCGAGTGTATTAACCGGTATAACGGATTTTTTGGCTAAGTCCTGACCGTTACGCTCACTCTCTCTCTTTCTCTCTCTCTCTCTCTCTATATATATATATATAGAGAGAGAGAGAGAGAGAGAGAGAGATTTGTCTTCGTCGGGGCCTAAGACGTGGAATTGCTATTTAGCAGAACGTAACGTAAATATCAAATCCAGCGCCTTTTCTTTCCAGATAGGGATCGAAGTCCATTAGTTGCTCCAAGCTGCTATCCGCCATCACGTCTAAATAAATTTTACTGGTTTATATTGTATTTCTAAGATATTGTCAGCAGGGTGCCTCGGAAACAGCAGGGTCCTGGTGACTGGTCGGGTGGCGAAAATAATACAGTAAGGGACTCGCAATGGGGATTTCCACTACCGTACAAAAAGAAAATCACGGCAATTTCATCAAAATATAGCTTAGTAAATTGTATGACCAAGCCTGTGCCCCCGGTAATCCGGGCCTGATCCAAATAATGACACCACCTGGAATCTCGCGGGCGCCTTCATTTCGAGCCTCGTTGTGGGATACAGTTAACAATATGAATGCTCTGATGGAGGTCGTTGAGCCAAACCCGATTATTTTTTCACCCAAACTAATTTTTCCAGTATAATTTGACGAGATTTCTGAATGATTGTTATATTTGCAAAAATCAGTTAATGTTCAAGAGCTTCTTTGGAAACCTTTTTATCTGTCTCACGCATTGCGCACACAAAACTATCCCTGTAATCATAATTGTGTTGAGTTTTTAGGGTGAAAAGTTGCACATAAATATGCATTACGTTTTTTTACGACTTAAACTTTTCTAAACAACATTTCGCATGTGTGTCATCTTGTGGTTTAATTTAAAAAATGCCATCGCGTTACATTATGCAGGATAAAAAAAAGGTCAACGCGCCATTATGAAACTACATGTAATATGAATACATGTATCCCATCGACTAAAAATATATGCATAAATTCCTATGGGAATAATATATGGTATTTATAAGGAGATAATTCACATAGGCTACTAGCCTTTGTTCAATCATATTCATTCTTGAATAAAATATGAAATTTATAAAATTAATATTTTCAAATAGTAAATAGAGAAAAATGAAGGCAATTTATAATATAAGTCATTTAATATGATATCAAGTAACGAATTTGAATTTAAACCATCAGGATAAAGCGTTTTAAGTTTGTGTATCGAAAACATTTCTTCACAAAGGTTACAACATAAGATACGAGTTCAGGGCGTCTGGTCATAGATTAATTTGTCCCAGGGTTTCTATATACAGAACATAGATTCCCTGATTTGTCCGTGGCCAACGGTGGTTCTGGATTGAGGTACACTTCCCGGGATTTACAATGTTCCTGATATATTTTAATAATAAACACCTTTTAGTTTAATGTAACGTCAAACAGAGTCAGTGTTTACTTTTTTTTTTTGGGGGGGGGGGGGGGCAAAATCGTTTCCGGTTAATCACAGGCCTGAGACCGTCAATTACACACGTCCACCACATGGAATCTCTTTATATAGCAAAGAGACCGTGCCCCGTGTCATTTGACCCTCCAATGCTATTTCACTGTGTAATATGGCAATGGAATATTTTTTGCTAAAATAAAAATTAAATATTTGAAGAAAAAAAACGCAATCTCCTATGAGGTTCCGAAGTTTAAACAAACATTTCTGATCGATTTAAACCTTAAGATTATTAAATTTGATTATATTTATGTTATTCTTAATTAATTATACCAGTTTGTTTTAAATTTCCTTTTTTCCTATAAACCATACATTTAAAATTAATTGATTAATTGTGTGTCAAATTTTAATTTAATGTTCAAACCGTATTTCAGACTGGTTCTGTATAACAATCCGGCGCATAATCTTGTGCTTGAATGAAACACGTGACCCGTCATAAAATTTCATGGGGGGTGATCGAAGACGCTTTACTACAAACTGAAATGAAAAATCATATATAGACGGAAAAACAGACAACTAGTACTTTTGAAAGGATAATGTAAGAAAACCAATGTGTATACCCTATGTTAAATGTTCATGATATTAAAATGTAAAAATTGGTATACAGGCCAGATCTGTTTGCAAGGAAAGGCCTTTTCATATCCGCCATTTTCTAATTTGTTTCTTTCGGTATCAAATTGTTTAGAATATGGTAAAGATCACACCGACGATTCTGTTATTTTCATTAGGAATATAATATAAACATGATACATTACGAGAAAATCATAAGGAAAACGTCTAGGTCTGTATTCTTTCCTTTGTAATCCTTGTTTTGGTTGAATGTACAGTATAATCACCCCACCCACATGTAAAGCAGTACAAAAGGGAAGAAAACTAGTAGTGACAATTCATTTCGTGTCAGTGAAGGTATGGTTGATTCTGTTTGAAGGTTAGTTAAATGAAAATGGAAGTAAAGGGTTTGCTAATGATGTCTTTAGTCATTGAAATGTTTACAGTCTCGGAAAATGGTCCATGTGATTCTCGGAAAATTCATTCTCATCGGGTTTTCCATATTATAGTGACATAATCAAATTTAGTTTTCTTCCCTTTTGTGTTGCTTTTTTTTATCTGTAATTGATATAGATATTTATTATCTGAAAAGGACATAGTTCTACTATCATTTCATTATTTGCCATTATGCGGTTGCTAACTTAACATTTTGTACAACTGTTTGCTCCAGAAACAAAACATAATCAATTTATGCTTTTCTTAACTTCAGTGCAAAGCCTTGCAGGAGACAACCAAGATGTCAGAAGGTTCACTCACACCGAAGAAGGTAACAAAAACAACTTGCTTAAAACTTACATTCTTTTTTTTTTTCTTCATATTTTACATTCAAAGATATTTATGGTGTTTTAGACATTGTTACTTCATACTTTTTTTCATAGAACAAAATTTAATAAAACCACATATGAAGAAAAAAAAAGATTAATTTTCTGTAAAAACTTTGCAACTTAGAGGTTACAGATGGGAGCATAGACTGATGTCCTATCAGGCTATTGGGGCCAGGCTATTGTCACATTTCTGGTATTTAACCCTTTCCCTCATATATACTCATTTTGACGCCCTCAATAGGTATCACATAAAGCCTGATCTGCAGAAAACCACTGTTAAACCTTACCAAATTTAATTACAAAATCCTCATTTCCAGACCTCTGAGGAGCAGCGAACAGCATAAAACCTGATCAGCCTGCGAGTTACTCGCAGGCTGATCTGGTTTTATGCTGTTCGCATAGGTCTTTTCATGGTGTCCTCTATGAGGGAAAGGGTTAAACCTATCAAGAATGTATATAATTATATGGACAATGGAATGATACATGTCCATAAATTCTCCAACACTCAAAGTATCCATCTTTCTGGAGCTATATTGCAGGTTTGGTTAAGGATATTTCCACCTGCCAGTAATACCCGAAAGGGGAGTTTGTGCAGTATATATAGATAGATAGAAGTTGTTACCCTTTATTTCATGCAATATGGCTGTCACCATACCAAAGGTACCACAATATATTGCAAATTGATCATACTTTAATCAGGGGCTATTTCAAACTATCTTGTTTCAATCAAATAATAAGCCAAATAACAGATATCCTCGTAAAGAATGCTGAAAATGCTCAGAAATTGAGTACACTGAGTTTCTAGAAGTGTTAGAATTATCTCCCACAGCATGGATTTGACCCTAGATACTAAGAGCTGTAACGAATACACCAAGTAGCTTGTCGAAAAGTACATTACGATACATGGTCATGAATATTTATTTGTGAATATGAATACACCCTGATATAAAGCAGAAATAAAAGTCTAACTAAATTCAGGTTTCACATATTTTGAAGCGATTCAGTGGATGCTATCTCGTCAATCATAAACTGTATTCCCAATGATCATTGAATGAAAGGAGGAAACAAATTAGTTTGAGAAAATATACGATAAAAAAAATAAATTGTTTGAAACGTGACCAAACATTACTTTTCTAAAAATAAAAATAAAACTTGTACTTGGAGTCAGTAAACACTGTAGAAAATGGCATTGCATGTGATCAAATTTTTTATGCAAACTATAATTATACACAAAAAATGTTAATAAACCAGACTGTCCATATACACTGTTAATACCAACATATTTTTTTTTATTTGGGCTTGGACCCCAAGAACCGCGCTATAGCAGCGTTGTACTGTAGTAAGGTTTATGCAGTGGATTTTAGACAATGTTTGTGTATTTTATCAAGTATCTGCTTGGTATTGAATGTCCATACCAATTAAATGCTGATTACTGTGGTTGGATAATTATACCGACAAACCTGCATTGTTGCCGATCATTAACACTGGATTGTGTAATCATCAACTGCCCCCAAACACAATAGCTTACTGCCTTGGGTGTTTAATTGTTATCACTTCTGCGTGTCGGTGCACTAGGATGTTATATTCTAAACCGCAAAACTCTTTTAAATACATATAGATATAGAAGGAGATAGATTAGTTTCGCAGTAAGCCTATTCAAATGATGCGATATATTTTTGGGGTCCATAGATCAACCGCGATATATTGGTCACCGCGAAATAGCAGTCCGCGATATAGCGGTGTTGTACTGTAACAAGCCCAAAGGAACTCGTACGTAAGAATCAAATGAACTGTGGATTTGCTGGAGTCTTACATATAAGAGACTGGACTGTACTGTACACTTAAGCTGATACATTTACAACACCTGTCTAAAAAAAACTAGCAAAAGCCAAGCATTGGACTATCTGGGTATATAGGTATTTATTTGCAAAATCGGTTTATTAGTTGTTAATTAGCTTGTGATAAATATTCGGTTATTTGCCTAGCGAATAACAAATATGTATTCATATACTGGCAAAATTCGGTACACCAGATACACAAGTGTAGCATTACACCTTTACTAGACACCATTCTCAATCATTTGTTGGTGACTGCATTTGATTTTTTTGAGAATCTTTTACTTTAGACGTGAAAATGGTGGTCGCATAGATTATCGGCAAAACCTGGTATGTTTATTTTGTATTGAGGGACAATATTGACTTATTCAGTTTTGCAATATACCAGTTTATCATGACAGCCCATCTGATTTGGCAGGGATATCAGTTCATTGAATCTGCTTGAGTTAATATACATTTTTATTGATTTTTTTTACCTTACATCCAGCATCCTAGATGCGATGTTTTTGCTATGGATGCAATGTTTTAATTTTGGTGCATCCACTGAATGCATAAAATGCTATTGAAATTTGGATGCATACATTCCGTATTAGGACTCATATTTTGTTCATGAGCCATTTTTGAGTAAAGAATATTTTAAAAAATGTAACATTTCATATTATATTTAGCACATTGTTTTGTATTATATTTAAATCTCCCAACTCCCATGCTATTTCAGTGTGTGTGTGTGTGTGTGTGTGTTTCATATAAAACTTAGAAGTGACCATTGTTTTAAGTGTATTCATCCCCTTATATTTTTTAGCTCACCTGAACACACCATGTACACATTGAGCTAATGTGGTCATACTTGTTGCAATTGCTATAACAAAAATAAAGAAAAAAAGAAACTTATCTAAAACCAACTATCAGAATTTGAATTGATTATTTGCAAATCAGTACTGAATGGCCCTCCGTCATAACTGAAGCCTAAAAAAAAATCTGTGTTTTGGGTGACCTGACCCTACCTGGTGAAAACCTGCTGACCCTAAAGTTTTTAGTGGCCTTTATGGGATTGCCATTTTCCATGATTCATTTGCTGATATGACTTGACTTAATTAAAAAATTTGGGGGCCTCCATGGCTGAGAGGGTATAGTCGCTGACTTTAACACTCACTCAGCCCCTCACCGCGTGGGTTTAAATCCCAACAGGGTCATTCAGATTTTCATGTGAGGAAGCCTTCTAGCTGGCTTGCGGTAGGTCAGTGGTTCTACCCGGATGCCTCCGTGCATTCAGGGTCTTCCTCCACCTGTAATTAGCTGGACGTACTATATGACTGAAGTACTGTCAAAGCGACGGTAAACTCAAATAGTCAAGTCAAGTGACTGAAGAAAAGAAAAAGTTTTTTTTTTTTTAAAAAAAAAACAATCTCTACCCTACCTAGCTTTTTTGAGACTGTTGCCCAAAACACATGTTTTTTTTTTTGTTGTTTTTTTTGTCTGATTTAAAAAAGAGGTTTGATGAAAAATGAAGTTCCTTCCAGTGGTTTTGCTTTTTTCCATGTAGAAACTGAATAGAAACTTACAAATATCTTCTCAGAAACAAAGTCAGAATTAAATGTTAGATCAAATGATCAGATCATGGACTTGTCTTATTGCAAAAAATCAAGGTTGACCTATTTAATGATGAGGTTTTTTTTTCTCAGAAAACATTGGTAAGAATTTCATTTGGTACAAGTGCAGCAAATTTTTTCCTTCTTTGAACAGGTTCTGTAAAAGGACCCATTTCCAATACCCACAGGATCCATTCCCAATTGTAAAAGACCCTTCCCAATTTAAAAAGCATATTGAAATAACCTGTTTAAAGGCTTTTTCAAATGTACAACCAATTTCCCAATCTCTTGAATTCTTTTTTTCCCAATTTACTTTTTTTCACAATTCAAAAATTCCCAATTTGAAAGGTACAGGACCCGTTCCCAAATGGCTGTAAAAAATTGCTGAAATGGTTTCTTCATAACCCTCTTTGGTAATTGCTCCAACAAAGTTAATCTCTGAGATTCTAATGGTGTAGGCCTGATTTTCTTAGATGTGTTTGAATCTTGCTGTTATTGTTGGTCAATAAAGCCTTATTTAGGTCTTTTAAAGTGGATAATTTTCTTGTTCTGGATAAGGAGATAAACAGTCATTCCTTGTTGCATTTTTTTTTTTTGACAAATATTTAAAATATATATCGATTGTTGTTCCAGGTACACCCAGATAATGAAGATCTGGAAAGCCTTTCAAAAGCAGACCTAATAAGCAGGTACTTTTTAATTTATATATAAATTATGTACGTATGATATTTATTTAGACCATTTCAATCCAAAATGAGACGTAAACCTATGCAAATCAACCAACAAGCACTCCAGGAATATCTAATTTACATTCTAAATCCATGCATTGTTTAACAGGAAATAAACATACATTCCCCCTAGTCACGGATTGGTCAATTTAAATCCACAAATTAACTGGATATTGGTGATCCTCTGGTGAAATTAAAAAAATAACTTGTTCTGCATGGTGATATGGACACTCTTGTTCTACAAGGTGAGATTGCATATATCTTGGGTTGCACATAGAGGTTGAAATCATAAATAGGTATTATAGATTATGTCTAGGTTTAACTTACTCATGCATTAAAGAATTTTCAAATAATTTGGTAAAATATTCAGTATGGTAAAAACAAAGTCAGGGTCACAGCTCAAATTTCAAGCCTCAAGGTCAAACATAGAGGCTGAATATAAAACGATAGATACATTATTCCTTATGAGAAACTCTTTTAGTGGAACTTTCATATTTCTTGTATCAAATTTAAGCAGTTTACGGTGACAAATACTTATTGTATAAGATTGTATGTATACTTTAAATACCACCCCACTGGCCAAGATGAAGAACGGTACTTCCTTAATAACAAGGCCACTATTTCCAAGTCCCTTTTTCTCATTTCGTAAAATCATATTCATAGCACCTCATTATTTAGACTTGTTCATAGTAGCCACAATGGTGGTTGTATTTTACAGATTTTACCTTATATTAATCATTAATGAGAATAAGTGAGTCAAACTATATTTTTTGGTATTTTTTTTTATTTTTTTCGTGCTGTTTGGTCATCATTTCGACTTGATTCATCTTATAGATGCTTTCTTTAACCAGGATTTCAGATTTATGTGTTCAAAATATGCATTTCAGGGTGAAAGAGCAGGAGCAGTATATAAGGCAGCTTGAAAGTAAAAGATCAAAATTGGATAGAGGTATAGTATTGTTTTTAATGATAGTCACTGTATGTGAAATTGAATGAAAATGTTATTCCATAATCTTTGATGAGCCTGACTGACACACTTCATCATAGGTCATTGTTTACACCAAAGCTGAATGTCTAATGTCCATAAAGAGTTTTTTGTGGTTTTATCATTCTTTTTTTCTGAAAGTGTCAAAAAGTAATGTTTGATGAGTTTATTTTCTTGTACATCCTTGGACTGATATCACATTAAACACTAATGATTCATATGATATTGGAAATTATATTGAAGCATTAGGCTTTAGGTAATGGTGTTTGTTTTATTGGGTGTAACATCCCATCAACAACATTTGAGTCATTTACAGACTCTGCTAGTGTCTGCATAGGATAGAATCATAGATATGATGCTACTGCGTACATCATGTCAAAGACAAGTGGCATGATACCACAGTACTGTGACATGCAATAATTAGCAAACGGTATCTGAATGTCATTATGTTCTTACATATCTTTGATTATACAGTTGACACTCGTTATGTCGACATCGCCGGTCTCGACATTTTGTATTTCGACATATTTTATATCTCGACTGGTAATTTAGGTCCTAAAAGGCATATTCTCAACTAATTACCTTTGTTTATCTCGACACACGTCGGCTTGTGCAAACACGCTGATAGGTGCGAAAATCAATGATTCGCACGTCGGCTGATTGCGTCCCCAAGCTGGTTAAGAGTTTGTGTATAAAGTATAGATGTTTCTTGTTTATTTATTTTAATGTTATATATAATAAAGATTGAAAGTTTATATATCTGGTGTTTTAATATCCATCAAAAGATTGATTAATTATATAATTTCAGTACAAAATATATAACTATTGAGTCATTCTTACGTATTCGTTAATTTCACGGCACTGTATTTAAAATGGACGATCAATCCCAGCCGTAGACAGGTAAAATTTATATGTCGACATGTTTATATCTCGACATAAAAGTCAGGATTTTTCCAATGTCGAGATAACGAGTCTGGACTGTATTTGGAGAAAGTGTGGCTCAAAAACAAAAAATAATTGGTGAAGGAAATGTTATTTGAACAATATAACAGGAATGTGCTTAACATTAGTCGCAAGTTTGATAAAAAAGGTAGTTAGTTAGGTAAACACTTGATCATTGGTATTTTTGATATTGAGACATTTTTTTTTTTTTATAATATAATTGGGGCAAGAACATTGCAACTACAGAGGAGTATCATGCTGTAGATATCTGACAGGTTGCTGTACAGTCACATTATTCTGACTATGAGCCATTAAACAAGCAGGCATACTAGTATAGAGTTGATATTATCATATCTTGATATCTTGAAACAAACCACACAAACTCACACATATCTCAAAACAAGCATTCTGACCAGGCTATCATGAAATTAATGTTTAACCAATTATTGTATCGATGGGTAGATTTTTTTTTTTTTTTTTGTATGATTTTGTTTGTTTTTTTGTTCTGGTTGTTGCTGTTAAATTGTCCAACTGCTGCAAACCTGCAGTTCTTTTATTGGTGGCCACACAAGACTTAAAGCATTTACTGGTAAAATGATCACATAAGTTGAATTATACGAAGTATATATATTTTTGACATTTGACAACAATGGTTGTTATATCATGCCCACTCTGTTTGACCCCTACAGGAGATGAGGACCAGGAAATGGGTGAGCGTCTCAAGCAGCAGCAGAAGGAAGCCACGCGCAGGGAGAACACGCTAGTACACAGGCTCACAACAAAGGAGCAGGAACTTCAGGACTTCATGGTACATACACTCTCTACCTCCTAGGCAGTTAATAAACTTTAATCTGTATTAGCGGCCACTTGTACTAAGCAGTCATCCTTTATTTAGTGGTCAGATTTGACATTACCAAACTATAGCATTTTGTGAAATGTTTGACTTTCATTTAGCAGCCACCTCTGTTAAGTGGTCACTTTCTCTTGTTCCCTAGACTGACCACCTAAGACAGGTTTGATTGTATATCTATCTTTATCAGTTGGCTCCCGAACTGCTTATGTATATGGTTTCTTAGTCCATAATGGTAAGAATAATAAAAATCTCTTCTAATTAGGAATCCATATAAAAGCCATTGCCTATTTCAGCATAATTGGTCAGTCTGATGATCATCTTAAGAGGGTTCTTTTGGGACTGCAGTCTTGCTAAATAATCCCAGTCACTGGTGGTTCTGTAACCTTTTTTAATTTGTGTGATTGACAAAGGATTACTGTTCCATGGGTAAAAGTTGACCTTCAGGTTTTTCTGATTGCCAAATGACTTCTTATTCTGTATAAAATTATATCAAAAATTGCTTAAATCAGGATTTTCAGGGTTTTTTTTCTTCTTTTTTTTCAATCTAACTTTTACCCACCAATTACATTTTCACGACCAACAAAGATATATCAGTCAGTCCACATCACAATGTGGGTAAAGTCTATTGTAACCAGATTAAAGGTCACCACTTGGATCAATTCATTCTTTCTGGATTAGATATTGCTAGTTTGATTAGGTTTTGCTCTTAGCAGTGAAAATATTGTGTATCATTTGCTTCTGATCAGAAAATATTTTTGTAAATGATGAATGTAGAAACACCCTGTAAGTTAATGAGTAACAACCAGGCTTATAGATGAGGATTCTCTTGAAACCATGTGTGTCAATTGGCAGCAATTATTGAAATTAAGATTTGTGTTAACCCTTTCCCTCATAGAGGAAATCATGAAAAGACCTATGCGAACAACATAAAACCAGATCAGCCTGCGAGTAACTCTCAGGCTGATCAGGTTTTATGCTGTTCGCTGCTCCTCAGTGGTCTGGAAATGAGGACTTTATAATTAGATTTGGTAAGGTTTAACTGTGGTTTTCTGCAGATCAGGCTTTATGTGGTACCTATTGAGTCTGTCAAAATAAGTCTATATGAGGGAAAGGGTTAAACAAGCTCAAATAATTAGCTGTATTATGTAAAAAAAAAAAAAAAAATGAAACGAGTCCATATACTAGTGCTTATTTCGACCACTGAGTAAGTGCAGTACTGCTGTTATGTTTCAGTGTTCACAGTATGTACAAACAAAAATGGGAATTCCAACCTTTATCACCAATAAAAGTGTGAAACGTCTGTCACATTTAGGAAACATTTAAAAGAGCATGTTCAAACAAACAAACTAAATTTTTGTTGGATGATATCCCATTTTCAGTACGTAGCTGTTGAATTTTATTTTAAAATTGTTTTAACAGTCAGCAAGTATAACATATTGCCTTAAACTTTATGAAAACTGATTATGAATGAAAATATAACGATGATATTCTTATGTTTTAGTTACAATAATATCATGATTTAATGGAATTAAGTGCAAATACACTTGTAATGACACATATTAGTTGTATGGAATTTCAAAGATAATTTTCACAAAAATGATAATGTTAGCTCATTAGATTAATTTATTAAGATATGGGGGTGGGGGGCAGTGTGAAGCTTTGATCTGGTTTCAGATTTCTCCTCTGAAAATTTTGTCTGGTATGTGTAAGAGCAACTTAGCATAATTCTTATTAGGGCAGTATGTTATACTCCACGAGCAATTCAGAGGCAGTGTGGGGTTTGGGAGGGAACTGTATAAAAATCACATAGTCCAGAAGTCTCCTGGCCTGTCACATAGTAGGGGTTTGATTCATTTTAGTGATGCTTTTCAAGGTTTGACACTATGTTAAATTTGTCTTTGGGTACCAGATTCTTTATCTAGATAGCAAGCTGGAGTCCTTGATGCTCACAGCTGTGTAAAAGGGTCTTTATTAGATACAAAAGAAAAAGATTAATGTTTTATAATGAACACCAATATTCACCTGAATAATTTCAATTTTGAACTCACATACTGACACTGCAGGGTTTGAATTTAGCCAGATTTTGCACTTGCTATTTTTAGTAGTAAATTGTTTTACTTGCTACATGAAATCAACTCGCAATTTTAAAGATTCATATTATTTACTTTTAAAGTCAAGTGTGAGTGCAAAACTATAAACCATAGCATGTAATTTTAGTTTCGGGCCCCGTAGGGCAGAGTGGTGGGTCTTTTCTGTCTCTCTCCAGACACCATCTTGTAGCTGCAGGCTTTGGATCTTAGTTTTTAACTCAACATTAGTTATTCTATTTCCACTCGCAAAAAAAAAGCAGGTACATGAAATTGTAACTCACATTTAGCGAGTATGTGAGCTTAAATTCAAACCCTGCACTGATTTTGCACTGACATATGTCCATACTACAAAACCCAACATTTTCCTAGGGTATAATGTGTTAATTTGACTTCTTGCAGATTGATAAAGTACTGATAGAGTTATAAGACTTTGTATTTGATCTGACACTATTTACTTGTATTTCAGAATCAGATCGCGGAGGTAAAGCAGGCCCAGACGCAAGGATCAGCACAGCTAAGATCTATGCTTCTGGATCCCGCAGTGAACATAGTATTCCAGAAAATGGCTAAAGAAATGGAGGAGGCCCAAGAAAAACTCAAACAAACCCAAAACGAACTTAGTGCATGGAAATTCACGCCAGACAGGTGCATATCTCAATTAGTAACTTTTATTAACTTAACTGACCAGCAGGCCTACTGTCTGGCCTAGTCTCGCTGTATGGCTCCTTTGTCCGAGGGAAGGCGGTATAGTCAGACTGATCAGCCAGCCTTGCTTTGAACACTGAATAGCGTTAACAAAACAAAGCTGACTTCTCACAGTTTTGGCACGTCACAGTATTCTACGCTGGCAAAGCCTTTCTAGTCAAGTGAGCCAATGTCGTGATACGGAACCCATTGTTGAGGAAACACAGTGGTAAAACCTGGTTGTTGTGTTGATAATCGATTTTGACCATTTTCAGTTAAAAACTCTTGGAATAGAGTATTTCTGAGATAAGTATTAGACAGTTTTCTCAGTACCCATCCATATACTGTTCTCCATTTGACTTTATCTAAAATACATATTGAGACATTTAGAATAAGACACTAGGCAGTAATCTTAATCAGAATCCAATGAAAGAGTACCAGGTACTAAGCAAAGATGAAGAACTGTTAAAGACTCGTCACAGATAGCTCAGTTAAGACTTATAGGAGAACTGAAGTATGTAAACATTTATATGTCGTATGGAGAGCATTGACTTCTCAAAACAAACAATTGACTCCAATCTGTGACATTTGAATACATTAAACTGACTCATGAGACAGTCATGAGATGTTCAAATGTGGAGGCTATGGATGTTGATGGTAAAGACATTACTTTATTTCTAGTTATGTTGCCATGTTTCAAGTTATTGTCCATGTGATAGTGAATCAGACTGTGTGCATGTAGAAATATAGATCCATCGAGTGGCTTGGTGCATCGTTGGATGCCTCTGGTATCTAGATGATTACACTATCCGTCATCATCATACTGTGAGCATTTGACAACAAAATCACCATTCTCTTGAATGATTAACCCTTACAATGCTAAATTTCTTCATGGGACTTGTCTTTTTTTCATTTTGGACTGCACTGTTGATTGTGAGGGTGCTTGCTGAAAATTTATTGATGGAATAGTGAACAGTGCAGACTTTGGTCAGACTGCATGGATGTTAGGCTGATCTTGGTCTGCAGTGTTGGCAAAGGCAAAGTCACAATAGCCTTAAGCATTGTACGGGTTAATGAGCTGTTATTGGTTATCATAATGCTCCAGATTTCTAAACCAAGTCATTGAAATGACACCTTGAGATCAATTTGCCACACAGAATCACGGCTTAATTGTAGTAATCAAATCCCATCTGTCTTATCTCTTTACATTTAAGAGTATTAAGTTGTAAGATGTGATTTATTGAAATATGAATGACTTTCATTATATATTCATTATTGATCATGAAAACAAAATACCACTAGTCAGTTGTCCCATGTTATATTATGCATGACAGTGCTGACAGTGATTTTGTATTGCTTGCTTCCTTCAAGGTGAGGAACAGATCCTTGTAGAACCTGTTTCAGAACAAGTCGGCTGATTAAGTTTATTACTAACTGACTATGTGAGAGGGACATAAAAAAATCATAAACTATCAATTTATTGTAGGTTAATAGGAAACTCTGTAATGTACTATATCTGTCTCATTTAGACCAATGTCCTTTAATTACTGAACTACTGTCATTCAACCCAAGCAAACAAGCATAGATACATTACTTTAGGAAAAGACTGAGCAAAATTCATTGACATGATTTCAAAATTTGCCTTTAACACTCACTCAGCCCCTCACCGCGTGGGTTCGAATCCCGGCAGGGTCATTCGGATTTTCATGTGAGGAAGCCTTCTAGCTGGCTTGCAGTAGGTCGGTGGTTCTACCCGGATGCCTCCGTGCATTCTGGGTCTTCCTCCACCTGTAATTAGCTGTACGTCACTATATGACTAAAATACTGTCGAAGCGACGGTAAACTCAACTAATCAAGTCAAAATTTGCTTTTTGTGTCACCTGCTATAAGCAGAGGTGACACATAGGGATCACTTTCGGTCATCCGGCTGTCTGTCACAGTTTTTCTATCGCGCTTCAGCAGGTGACACGTGTTCCAAAGAACACTCTTGTTTCATTCTTCATCTCCAGTTAATACACAGCTAATTGTCTTAACAGAAAAACATCTACATATTACATTTTATACCCCCACCCCCACCCAAACTTTGGGAGATATACTGGAATCAGCTTGTTCCTCCATCCATCTCCTGGAATGATCAGTATCAAGTCTAGTAACTGTTGTGCAAATCTTCAGCAAGTTTGGTTTGATGAATCATAACAAAGTTGTGGCCCTTGGGATTTTTAATGCAATTTTGTACACACTTCATCTCCTAAATCCCTTTCTTGAAAATTGGTGAAACTTCTTAGGATTGATCAGTATTAAGTATAGTTGTGTATACATTCGGCCCATTTTGATCGGATGAATTATAGAGTTATGGCCCTTTGTATTTTTGATGCAATCTTGTCTGCACCTTTCTTCATTACCCCTGAAACTTCACAGGATTGATCAATACCAAATTAAGTTTTGCGTATCATCAGCATGCTTAGTTGGAATGTTTTATCAATGAATTCTATCTGTTTTTATAGCATCATTATGTACCTACAGAGTCTACTAAAGCACTAGCTTGAATTGGACAGGATTTCACTGGAATGATCGGCACTAGTCTAGAGAAGTATAGCTGTAAATATGATTGGCATAAAAGGATTTACTTGAATATTAAAATACAGATAAAGAGTAGTTGCTGTGCCCTGTCCAAGAACTGTAACTCCATATTTTTTTTTTTATAATCTACCATTATTAAATTATCCTAAGATTGCATGCAGGGAAGCCAATGTTTTCTTTTTTTGTGACAAAGCAACATGCTTCAGTGGTGATAGTTCTAGTTTTGATATGTGACTGTATGTGGAAGAAAGAGGAAGGTGAATGTATGTGGAAAATATCTTAATTGAAAGGACATTGTTTCAATGATAAGGTGGTCTAAGATGAGGTTTTATCAGGAAGGAGCAAGTATTTATTTTCCTTGACTGAACATTGTTATATTTACACATTGTGACACTTCCTTTTCAGCTTGAATTCATTGAAGTCTTAAACATTTTACAAAAGTGAAAGATTAATTTTGTTTGTCTATGTCAACCTGTGTGTATGTTTTCATACCCTTTGCACTTCCATTTCATTCACCATTTGACATGTACTGTATCACAGCTCATCATTTATTTAGTCTTTGGTAGTATAAGAATGCTTTCCAGATTTTTTGTAATTTTGCAAGTCATCAATAGAGCTGTCAGTTGATATCATATTTTTAGATATCAGATAATAAATATTGATGATACATTGAAGTAGATTATAGTAGAGGTTATTAATAATTTTGATTCTTAAGTTTATGACTGCATGATTACAAACTGTTAGTCCTTTATATTACACTGGACAGCACAGACAAGGATGACGAAACATTGAAAGGGTGGGGTGATACTTTAAATAACCTGCCGCGCACACGCTTTCAGTATATATATGATTTTTGATTTATGGCAGTAAAAAATGACAGCACTAGTTTTTAATATGTCATGAACATACATTCAAACAACCCACTCAGAACTATTTGTGTGTCTGTCTGTCCCTTGTCTTTGTAAGGGTGAGTACATAGTTGTTGTAATATTGCAATACAATAGCCTCATAATTTTCCGTACACAAATTTTCAGTACTTATATGTTGACTTGTTTTGTATTCTTCATATTCTTTTTGTATTATTTATATGGTCATTAACCCTGTTTCTGTTACAGGAAATCTGAAGTTTGCATAATTAGTTCCATAGCTCCGAGTATCTTTCTTTGTCACACATTCCACTTCTAAAATACTGATCAAGCAAAATCAGGAGTGTCCTGAAATTATCATTCATCCTGCCTAGCATGTCGACAATTTGAAACAGATTAACCAAGAAAATGACAAAGAAATGTTATGATTTTTCACTTGTTCTGCTCTAATTTTCACTGGCCAGAGCAAGCAGGCAATTGGTATTTTGCAACCCTGTAAAATCTTGTTGATGGCATTAACATTCAAACCTGGAATCCTGGTCACTGTTTTGTCATAAGTTCCTCTTCTTATATTGATTCCTGTGCAAAATATATCAAAACTACAAAGTTTTATATTGACCTAATACATGTAATTGTTCAAAGTGGATTGTAGCTTTGTTTTTATTTACATTTTACAATCCTTCAACACCATGATATCATTTTGCACAATGGTAATGGTAGAAAAATCAGAAGAGCCAGGAAGCAGTTTTATATTAGATAATGTTTATTTGTGGTGTCCCCTCATCATCTCCAGGGATGTGGTGTGTAGCAGATGCTATTAGACCTGATCAGTCTCGGACTTACTTGCAGGCTGATCTGGTTTTAAAATGGCTGCCTAGATCAGTTCCTTGAGATCTGGTAACCACACATTGACATGGGATATGTTTGAAGATGTTGCTTTAATAGACATATCCAGTGATGATATTTTTCAGATACATTTCAGGGTATTTTGGATCTAGTGTAATAGAAATTATGTAGTTTAGTTTGTTACAAATATCATTTACAGTTAAGGGTTATACAAATATAAAAGGTAATTATATATCTTTGTAATCACTCAATTTAACTATTGCATGCAATTATTATCTACCTACAAAGGAGCCAACATCAGATTTTGTGATGCTGACTGTGAATAAATGCTGTTAGTCATTTTAGATAGCAAATTTTTCATAAACCATTAGCTAATTTCATGGTAAAATGTAACATGCTTTTTTGGTCTTAGTTGTTTTTATTCTTTTTATAGTGAATAGCATGAAAAGGTCTTAATGTTTTGTTTAGTTATACGTGTGTTTGAGTTGATATCACTAAAACCTTGTTAACTTCCTCTTTCTTTCTCGTGTCGTGCATATCTTACAAAAGGAATAACTAAAGGATGAAAATTTATTACTAATTCAGCAATTTACCTCAACTGAAATGCCATTTAACGCCATATAAGTCTATTGAAAAGCCAAATCTGACAGAGACAATCCCCCCCCCCCCCCCCCCCCCGAACAAGGATAGGATAAAATGTAAAACTTGTCATAATTAATTGATTTGGTTTAAAAAAAATATGAATAGATATAAAATGATGTGTAGTGTAAAAGATATTGATTTATTAAAGCTATGTCTAAAAGTAGCTGAAATTTATGTATGATGGTACTTTCTGTAAATCAGTGATTTGTCAAGAAATTTATGTTTGTGATTTAGATGATTTCCCTTGAATCTTAACATTTTATAATTATTCATATGTAATGAGGATTGGAAATATTTGTTGACAACTATCCATAAGTCAAATAATCCAAATTGGTGCAAGTTCAGGTGGTTCATAATTATGTTGACAGTGATAAGGCTTTTTCAATTGGTATTGTGTATAAATCTTTACTGATAACAATAATTTTGACAGAAAATAAGACTAGATTTATCTACTTAATTTAAAATTTGTTACAAACTATTTTTTCTGTAGTAAGCAAAATCATGCATAGTATATAGTAAAGGTTATATGTGACGTCTATCCCTTTCCCTCTTAAATATTCACATTCTAATTTATGACTTGATGAATAATGTTTCACTGAACTTTAGATGGTAAAAAAACAATGTACAGTCGGCACTCGTTATGTCGAATTTCCCCGGACCTCGCAAAAAAATCGAGATAAAAAAAGTTTGATATATAAATGTCTAAAGAAAATACCTGTTTGATTGGTTCGTTATATCCAGCATATCATGAGAATAAGTTTGGTGCCCGTATAATTTACATTCACGTAAGATTCAGTACGATGATAATGAAAGTAGAACAATAAAAATGCGTTTTATAATATTTATTTACATTTTGTTTTTCAATATAACAGTATATAACATTAAAAAACACATGTTTAACATTAGTAATTAACAGAAGATCGGCTTTATCAAAGCGGAATGATTATGCGTGAGCAGTGACCAACACAGGGATATTCGCACCTGCCAAGTAACTTCGACATGAGAATTAGAAATAAGGTGTGAAATACATACTGCGGACAAGTAAAAAAATCGAGATAGTGAAAAAATCGAGATAAGAAAAATCGAGATATGAATGCTAAATTAATATTAATAAAGAAGAAAAAAATCGGGACTTTGCAAAAAAATCGACATAGGTAAAAAATCGACATAAACGAAGTCGACATAACGAGTGCCGACTGTATTTTTAAAATCTGAGTAACAATATTATATGAGCCAACAGAAAATATGAAATGAGCTATATGTAAACCAAAATGAGTGACAAGTTCAGATATTGATAATATGCATGCCATGTAGTTAGAATTGTTTTTATATCTCAGCTTCACAGAAGTAGGGGCTATATGGGAATCAGGCTTGTTACTACTTCTCATTAGTGATAGTTCTACTTGGTCACGTGCCTTCGTAAACCCACACGATTGATTACATTTCTTTACATTTACCAACTGTGGGTTCATTGGTTGCTATGAAAATTGTATTTAAAAAAGAAATAAATAAAATAAATCATGCATTCAATATTCATTAAAAATAGAGTAATGCACTATTGAAGAATGGAAAGAAATGAAATGGATCTATGGTGGATGTCCAGTAATGTTTGTTTTACAGGTGAAAATAATTGCAGAATTGCTGGACAGTGAATTCAGAAGAATGTCATGGATGTCACTGTTACATTTGAACAGTAGTCACCCTATTTGTGAATCAAGGCAAGGTATTTCATGGACCTAACTCGCTGACCACTTATGTTTTCCTCATAAATTTCATTTCAGTCAAACTGGGAAACGTCTGATGGCACGTTGTCAGATGCTGCTGCAGGAAAATGAAGAGCTAGGAAAAACAATCGCTTCAGGTCGCACCGCAAAACTTGAAGGAGAAATAGCTTTACACAAAACTCTTGTTACAGAAATGAAGAACAATCAGTCAGGTACATTTGGAAAATATTAATTATCATATTCCTAATCAATATATAGAAAATATCTAGAATCACCCCTGTTCAGCTGTTAGAAAAGGCATTTCTTTCACCCATATTCTTTTTAATTTAACCATGAGTATCATTTTAGATTTAAACCTGTTAGATTTAAACATAAGTTACAGCTTCAGCCTGGAATCATTACGAAATGTGAAATACAGTGAAAATCTTTAACATTGGCCATGGCTTCTAAACTTTTAAAGCTTCTCTCACAAATTTCATTATCACGAGGGCTACATTCTCATCAGGGGCAATAACTCTAAGGTCCATCTTCCCCCTTTTTAACAAAATCCCAAAGCAGACAAGCATTTGCATCTGCATGCTGTGCTCTTGTAAAATGAAAGTCAAGTCCAACTTTCTGCAAAGTACATAAATATTTGGCATGGTTATGACCCTTATCATGGGACAAACTTTCATTGTTCAATAACTCATCATAGGCCTAATACATTTAAATCCGTAAGCGGAGGTGACACACACGGATCACTTTAAGTTGTCTGTCTGTCACTTTTTCCGTCACACTTCAGCAGGTTACACACTTATTCCAAAAACACTCTGGTTTGTACATTTGGTTAACACAATAAACTGAAGGCCATGTTTGACTTTTGCAAAATCCATAAATTATTCAAATAATTTAGCCCTTTGTAGAATTTGCTAAAAAGATACTTTGTCAGTAAGGCTTAAATCCTTTACTTTCCTCTTACTTTGATATAAGCTTAGCGGCCCATTATGCTTCCAAAAGCAGTGTTAATCTTCGGACAGAAAAGCAAAGAGTGTGCAACAGATTTGTTAGGAGATGCAATCTGTACATACTCGTTGACGATAATGTTACTACAATGCATAAATTAAAAATATTTTTTACTTAAGATCATTCATTTGTTTACAGTAATAACTAATTTGCATATTCTGCATACCTTCAATTTGTCAGTAGATATTCCATATGTCTCCGTTAACAAATTATGAGTGCATAAATTGATGACGTAGCAGATAAACAAGTTGTGATTAAACAACAGTTTTTCAAATTATTTCCGATTACAGACTGTCTTCGGGGAAACTCACCAATGCAATGTAAACAAGTAGAGCACATGTATTTTGACAATCATCCAAACTACTTGTGTAATTTGACCATCATTTTCTTTTCATTTAAGTGTTATTTTACAGCATATATTTGCACATTATGCACCCTTTGTGTTAGTCTATGTTATTTTGTATTTTCTTTTTCATGAAAATTGAATCATTATGAAATATAATTGGTGATTGTACTATGCAATACAGTATATAGTTCTGGCAATATTTTTGCTTTCAATGACATGACAACAAAGGGAGACAAGTCTGTGATTCTTTACTTGCAGATTTCACTTTTGTGTCGCTAATTTTAAACTAGCTGTAATTATACAATATTACTTTCACTATTATTTTTCACAGTAGGTCATAAGCCAGCATATAACACCACATAATAAAGTGATCATTGGATCCAAAATTCTTTGGGATAAAGGACAGGTCAGCAACTTATATGAAACTCCTTCTCCTAGTTTTAATTCATAAATAGACCCCATTATTTTTACCTTTAAATTCTAAGTTCAAATCATGAATTGATGGTAATTGAATAATTAAAAACATTTTGTGCATGTAGCGGCTACTAGGATAAGCTGTAAGAGATGTAGGCCATGTTTGAAATTCATATAATTCATACTGGCTTTTTCCCAAACATGAAATAGTTGAATCAAGAGGAAAACAAAGAAATGTTCTGGTTTTACACCCTTTGCATAAGACAGTTGGTCTTTTGGGGGTCCTTGTGGTATACATGCTTCAGAATCATATGATAACTCGAATGAAAACAAAAAAGTGTATGAACAAAACAAAAATAATTGGTATGGAAGATGCAATTTAATGAACAATATTTACATTTAGCAGTTTAATTATAAGAGATGCAATCAAATGAAAGGCCAGTCAGCTGTTTTCACATAAACCCTTTTGATCACATGCTGGTATTGTTGTGGTACCTGACTAGTGTCTTTAGACAAGATGTGATGCAACATGCTTATACATGTATTTCAAAACATGCATTGAAATCTCATGGCAGTCTAATTTTCCCTTGATAGCACTTCAAGTCAACTTTTCAGTTTCACAAAAATTTTCAAAGTCTGCGGAATCTTGTATTAATAGAAATGCCATATGTTATAAGGTCATCTTAGCACAAAGTGCTCAAATTAAGCTATTTTGACCAGTCATTATCTGTCCTCTGTCCATTGTCGTTATTTTTTTTTCATACAAAATCTTCATATTATCTCCTGGGCCAGCTTTGAATAAACTTTACAGCGACTTTCCTTGGGTGATGCGGTTTAAAATTTGTTCAACGAATTCATTTCGTGCAGAAATTTCAAAAGAAAAGAAGAACAGATGGAACCTTTTAGAATTTTCTTCAAAACAACTAGCCAGATTTCAAAACAATATGGCTTCATGTTCAAATTATTCATTTTCCTTAACAAAACAAATGGCAAGATTTGAAATGCTTTTGAAGATTTTCCCTTAATAATCCTGTAGATTATTGAAATTATTCCAACCTATTAACCCTTTCCCTCATATAGACTCATTTTGACGCACTTAATAGGTATCACATACAGCCTGATCTACAGAAAACCACAGTTAAACCTTACCAAATTTAATTACAAAATCCTCATTTCCAGACCACTGAGGAGCAGCGAACAGCAGAAAACCTGATCAGCCTGCGAAGTACTCGCAGGCTGATCTGGTTTTATGCTTTTCGCATAGGTTCTTTTCATGGTGTCCTCTATGAGGGAAAGGGTTAAAAACATGTCAATATGTTGTTTTAAGCAAATTGCCATCAGGTGAGCTATCCAGGGCTTTCATTATCCTCTTGTTTATTTTTTGTTTGTACTATTTTCAGATTTCATTGAAAAGTATTGTGATCCATAAGCAAATTTACATGACTTTGAAGGGTTAAGCATTTCCAGATTAAGGCAGGCCATATTTCATACAGCATTTTAACATTTTTAAGTTATTTGCAAGTTATTTAATGTCTTATGCCCTAACGTCCCCAAAGTCAGCATTCCTATGCCTCTCCAAAGCTGTCACAATGTTACATTACATATGCTTTAAAAGTAAAAGTAAGATATTGTTTGTGATTCAATTACAGACTTGGACGAGTTCCTGGGTGACCTGGAGGAGGATGTGGAGGGTATGCAGACCATGATCTATGTTCTGCAGCAGCAGTTGAGGGAATCAAAAGAACAAATAGTAGCCCTAGAGGAGGAAAATGCAGCTCTTCGTACAGGGGACTCCCCTTGTACAGTAAAGACGTTCCAAACTAAACAACGTGATAAACCTGATAAGACTAAACCTATCAAAACAGAAGAGACTAACCACAAGAACTTCACAAACAGTTACGGTGAGGAACCCTCACAGACAGACTACACACCCATGGAAACTGGGTTTTACCAGGGCAACGAGAAGACTGATAGTGACCTTGAGGCTGAGTATAATTATGAAGGCCTCTAAAAAATTACGAGGAAAACGGTTACAAATCATATGAGGAAGTCTGTGTGGCTCAAGAGGAATACAAGGAAACAGAGAGTAAAAACAATCAGGTTGTTCCAGAAGAGGAAGATATGGACACAGATGATTATCATATTAAAAAGTCCACAGCTCACTGTGAAACAGAGAATGTCACAAACCACAGTCAAGCACATTTACCATCCTCATCATATACTGAAATGGCAGTCAGTAGTTCAAACAAGAGAGACCAAAGTATGTCAGAAATTAGTTCAAGACAGTCTGTATGTGAATCAGAAAAGCAGCACCCTGACAGCATCTGCACAGACACTGAACTTGTACAGCAAAGATTGGATGGAAAGAAAGACTCTCCTGCACCTTCAGTATCCAGTGAATCCAAAGATTTGAACCATGTCTCTAGTACACAGAAAGACAAGTCTAACCTGCATAGGATCAGTAGTGCTAGCGAAATTGTAGGTAGTTCAGGTAAGGATGAAACTGCATATGTGGAAAGGACAACTAGTCCCAAACCCATTAAAGCAAGTCCTACAAAAAATAATGCTCCAAAGGCAGTGACTCCAGATAGAGAAATGAGATCAAAAGCTGACTACTCCAATGGCAGTCCTAATTCCACCAGTGGCACAGTCACCTCAGGTGTTAGTCCTGTAAAACTAGGTCAGGTTGACAGCAAAGCTGCAAGTCCGGGAGACAACTGTGCTAAGATTCCAAATGAACATAGTCCAGTTATCAGAGACCACACAAAGAGCCCTAGTGCAGGTTCTGGTTTCAAAGATCGAGAACCAGTATTGCAGAAATTTTTGAACGGAGTGACTTCCACTGTTGATGATATTGAAGATTTATAGAAATGTTGGTCATAATAATTGCAAGCTATTTGTTGAACCTTTCATTGTGTTTTTGTGTAAATTGTTGATGTATCTTTTCAGTTATTTATTTAGATGAAACAGTTGTACATTATGGACCTAAAGGTTTACTAAAAACAGGTCAAACTTGGTCAGAGTGGGGAGATCTTTCTAAATTTATAACTTGCTTTTATAAGAAAACACTGAAATAGATTTCATTTCCTTTTAATGATTCATATTTGCTAAATACTGAACTGAACTTATGATAATGGGAGCATAATAAAATACCTCATGATGGTTTGTTAAAAAAATTTAAAAAAAAAAAGAGCATTAGAGGATTTTATAACAGTATTTGGGTGTAATGAGATAGGGTCTTAGGTATGTCTTGGATACTTTGTGTAATAGGGAATAATTCCACTGTAGAGTTTATATTGCATTCTGATAGCAACTCACTGGAATAATATAATAAAGTTGAGATTTTTACAATTTGATAAAGTGTGTGTTGTCATTAATTCTGTTGCTTATGGTCACTTAACAAGATTGAGCTCAAGTTTGAGTAAAAATTGGAATTGTTCAGTTGTTCATTTTTATGTGTGATATTTTGGTATGTTACTCACAGTCATGGCCTATTGTGAATTGCTAGAGCATTATAGCAGGGCATGAGGAGGATGTTAGATGGTGCCATATGGTTTATTGTTAAAGTGAGTCCAGTTCTTTTCAAGATAATCATTTGGAAGCAAATGGAGCAGATTTGATTGCTTCATGGAAGTTGGTTTTGATAAAAAAGATATATCGAGTATGTATACTTATTTGTATGAACAGGTTATGACTGTTTGTTCAAAGTGTTAATATTTTTAGATACTTCTTTATTTCAATATATCAAATGTTTTGTTAGAGACAGTTACAGAACATACATTTTCTCAGAGATTTTAGAGGTTAATTTTTCTGATTATATTTTCATGGACTGATCTGGGATTAGTATTAGAGTTCACAACATAATTGTCACAGGAAACAATATAACAGCAAATATAAGCTTGAGTTGCATTAGTTTACCCATTTCCACATTTAATCTATATGATGAAAAAAAGACTCCAGCATGAATGAAACAAATTTAATCTTAAGATTAAACTACAGGCTGATCAGGTTCTGTTTAGCTTCTCGTTAGTCTGTGGAAGTTTCCATGTAATGCCTGATCAGACTGGTTATTGTTCATCTCTGGTCTCACATGGTATACTTTGACTCATGTTGAAAACTAGTCAAATGCTTTTTGTGGGTTAAGGCACAGATGTTATTTTTTCTGGCTTTAAAACAAGTTGACTTTTTTCAGTGTTACGCATTTTGATGGAAAGTATTTTGATTGATTTACAAATTTTGTTAATGCAGTGCTGATAAGGAACACATTTGTGTTGTCAGAATGGTATTTATAGTGTAGCTGTTGTTATTCAGTATTTTTTTTCTCCTTTGCTTCAACAACACAGCAAAATGTTAGAGCTCTTTATCTCTATGCGATCGGGGTTATCTTTTAGGAATATCGAATGTCATCTACAGTCTGATTTGCACCCTAGCATCTTCATTTCTCTAGTAGTAAATGGCCACAGATTCCATGCAAGTTCAATTATGGCTGATGATAAGCAAGGAATTCTCTTCAAAAAATGACATTTACACTCAAGCATCCACAATGATAATGCAGTTTTGATTGATGGTGTGGTCATAATCTTTCAGTCAAGTCTTAATATGGCTATTGCACCATTAGATCAGGAGTTAAAGCCCTTGAATTATCCAAAAATTCCAGGTTTTACCTCATGTACACTTCTTTATTTGCATTAATCAAGCAGTCTTGAATGACTTTAGATAAATTTTCAGCAAAGTTAGATCATTGCTTACATTTGGCCATTTAGTCCGAGAAGAATCAGGCCATCTCAGCACTGTCTGAGTATGATTGTTTTTTGTCTATTTTTGCATTGAGGTCTTCTGAATGCACTTGTTAAAATAACTTAAGTGATGATATCACTTTTTCTTTTAAACTTGATCCAGACTGGTAATCATTTATAAAAGAATTAACCGACATTTGGGGAAAAAATATTCAGGCAAAAAAGGTCTTTTAGCTATTCAGTTTCAAATCCAAATACGCTGGTGTGATCGAGGTTTTGCATAGATTTTTAAGAAACTGTTGAATCATATTTCATTGACTTCATATTTCTTGAGACAGTATTAAAAGCATTTGCCATGGTAATTATGAACTCCCATTCAATAAAGCCTGTGGTTAACTGATCAGTTTGTATTTTTCTGCTTTTTCTTAAGTTTTGTTAAGATGGTTGTAAGCTGTGGGACTCTTTAGAGTATAAAATTAAATGTGCTTGATATGTAAAATTATTTGTATAAGTCCTTACAATTATGTGTTACTACTTGTCTACATTGATGAATATATCAAAATGAAATGAGGGTAAGACTTTGCTTACAGTTGAATGTACTGTGGAACCTCTCTTAACCACTCTCTCTGTAAGCCTAAATGCTCTCTAGCACGATTTCAGAAGTCCTGTTTTCCCTATTTATTTCATGCTGGAAAAAAAAATGCTCTCAGAACTGGAACTACTGAATTCAGAAAAACTATCTGCATATTTTTACTTCTGTAAACCACACACAAGACTGAAACATGAACATAGAATTTCATGTCCAAAGTAAATACTGCATAGTCTATTTGGAAGACTGCATAACTTTCTGTATGGAGATTAAACAGCATTGTAGTGAATTGGCTGTGTTTTATTACATTGACCTGACAGATCAAAGGCACAATGCGATAATGACTGTGTTAATCAAACCTTGTGATCATCAGACATGTTTGATAATTAAGGCAGGGATTATAAACACCACATTTAATATGCTTCATAAATGGTTGATGATTATCATTTGAAATTGGCTCTTGGCAGATATTTTTTCTATGAATTGCATTTTGTGACAAACTTAACAGGAATATCCATAAATATGAATGCTCGTGTGTGTGGACTATTTCACTCCCAAGTGAGACTCGAACCAATGTAAATCAACATGCACTTTCCAAACACTACATGCTGGTGTTTAATTTCACACATTGTTCAATGGGGTATAAACATATGTTTAATATTTTTACCCAGTCACTGATTGGTCAATTAAAATCAGCAGATTATACCGGATAGTGCTGATCCTCTAGCGAAATGGTCCATTTAGGGTATGTTAAAGTTTATTCATATCTATTATTTAGATAAAATTACTATAAAAACCCATTAAAAGAAAAGTCTTCTCCCTTTGTAAACCGCACGTCTATGGAAACCTGACATTTAAGCTGGTTTGGGTGTTGTACTGTTTAGAGATGTTCCACTGTATATATTACACATGTTTAGATGTGTATTTTAATGAGTGTTTAAGGTTGGTTGTGCAGTCTTTTTATTTCATGTACAGCTGTAACCTAAAGACACAGGCCAGATATTTCATGATGGAGTTCTTGAGTTGTTCCCCAGCATTGATGACTTTTATATTAAGATCTTAGTAGGAAGGATGGTGCAGAGGGACAAATAATGGGGTACAGGGAGAGAGGGAATATCAGCTTGGGGTGGGGGACAAAAAGTAATCTCATGAATGCAAGACTAGATAAAACTTACAAATTTCCTACAGAGGAATTTTATTTCTTTTTCAGTAACCATTAGTTAATGTGTCAAGGATTTTTTCTTGAAGAAATATGTTCTAAAACATACATACTGCATCAAATTTCCTGAATTTGCAATCTGATTTTGCGACTTGTGTTATCTAAAGCAAGCTGTTTCTGTAAAGAAGACTTAAGTATGGACCTGCTGACACAGTAATGTCCAGCTTATTCCTCCTATATCTACCATACAGTTTCTTTCAATTGTCCTGCATTCAATATACAGACTTGTAAGAAGCAAAGTTAGGAAAATAAGAGAAGTGACTACTCTATCCAGAGGGCAGCTGTAGGGGATCATAGGCTTAATAAAATCATTACGGTAAGTTGGTTGATGGCAGATGACCTTTAACTGATATGAAAACTTAATTATTATGGATAAATATATTACATTGAAATACTTAGGATTTGGGGTTAAACTTCCCAATAAATTCTTTAATTCAAATACTTGAATCGGAAAATGACCTTTACATTAGATTATGAAATTGTGTATGAAATTATTTTCTTGTCTTTATGTTAGTTGCTGATCTAGTAGGGTAATAAATCAATTGTGAACTACCATTGATTGTGTCCAAGTGCTTGCCCCACTCTAGAATGGGTGATTCTTAAATCAAGTCTGCTGTCTTTTTTGTCTTGTCTTTTCTGGACTTTTAATCTGCAGCTAGATATATGTTCTCATGCAGCTTCTTGATTTTGTGAAAATGTCGCCAATTATATTTTCTCTCTTTCGTCACGTTGCACACTGCGTCTCGTGTACAGTTTTCTATAGTTGACTTTAGAATGTGATCTCAGTATGGACTGTGTACTATTTTTATATTGTGATTCCCAGCTGATTCAGATGTCATCTTGTATACTTTTCACTCTTGACCACTTGAAAGAAAGCCAGAAAAAAAAAATGAGAGATGCAACCAGTCAGAAACCAGATTGGCTAGTCACTCTTGCGAGCTGATCTGGTTTTTTGACAGTTTGCAAGTCATCAATACCTTTGGATAAGATAATTTTTTAACTTCATAGAATTGGTCTGAAAAAAAAGTGACCTATTGGTGTGACAGATGCTCAGTTTGACAACATTTCAGATGGATTGCTTTATCTTGTAAGAGATAGGAAATAACTCTTAAAATGATTATGCATATAGAATACATGTAATTTGTTAGGTTTATTTACTGCTTCATATAATGAAATAACGGGAAAAAATCAGTTTGCCCATTTAATGAAATTTGTTACTTCCCAAAAACCAGTGGTCTGAGATGGGCTTTCATACTGATTGTTTTCTAATGGGCTGTCACAGTGTTACATGGCTTAGTCTTGTGGTTAAGGGCTCTGTTTCCTGTGCTCTGTTGTGTATTTTCAAGTCTCAAGGTCATTCAGTTGGTACAGTGGATATATAACAACTGGTGAAATTGAATTTCTAATTCAGTTGTAAGACTAAAGAAAATAAATAAAAAATGAACATGAAAATGTCTTAGTTTTCATTTTACAACCAGTCTGTAGATACGAGGGAGAACTGTCCCTTTTGATGAAATAGGTTCTGCTTATTAAGAGAGAAAAAAATGAGTGAAAAGGGCGCTTAACATTACTTTCATATTAAGAAAAAAAATCTGGCAAATACCTGCATCAAATATTGATATCATTTTTAGCTATCTGGAGCACAATGCATTTAAGGTAAGTTAATGTGATCATCATTCTTCTTCCAAGGACAATGATTTACATGAAGTTACATAATCCTCTGAAACTTGCTATGCAGACGGTGACGGTTCTTTGGTGGTCTTTTCGCAAAAGTTGCTCAGATAAAAAACATACTTGCTGAACTGGTTGCCATAGCAAACTAAAGAATTGAAAAAAAATATAAAAAAATCTCTGAAACAAAAAGTCAGGATTTCATTTTCCTCTGTTATTGCAAAACAAAACTGATCCTTTGATAGGTAAGTTTCTTTAAATGTCAAAAAAAGGTCAGAATTTAAAATTTTCCTTATACACTATAAAGACTTAAAACCCATTCCATACAGATAGGTCAGTTACTTTCTGAATTTGCATGATTAACTGTCCCTGGTGGCTGAGTGGTTGGAGCATCTGTCTCAGGAGTAGGAGGTCCTTGCTGGACACTCTGCATATAAGGATAGTTCCAGGACTAGTTGACCCAGTGTCAAGATAATGTGACTGGGTGTAGTATCATGCCACATGTTTATGGCCTGATACTGCAGTGTGGCAGCACTATATCTGTCTCGGGTAGACATTGTCTACATGACTGAAATACGATAGGACGTTAAACCCAACAACAATTGTATTTTCACAACAAACCAGGAAATAACAGCAGTCCACATGGTTTGTTGGTAATGTCTATTTTATTAAAAGATCACCAGTCAGCACTTGGATCTATCCATTGCTAAAACTATATTGATACCTGGAAAAAAAGCCACCTAATGGAGTCTGCTAGATTCCAAATTTTTATACACCCAAACGGCAGTACATGTAATGCCACTGGTCGTCCCTCCGTTAGCAATTTTGTGTCCGCTCTGTATCTTAAGAACCACTGGAAGGAAATTGATATTATTTGACAGAAATGTTAAGCATACTGAGAGGATGTGCAGAACGTTGTTTTCAGATGTCTTGGTTCAAGGTCACACTTGAAGGTCACATGTCATACTGTTATGATATTAGAATAATTGTGTCTGCTTTGTATCTTTAGAACCACTTTAAGGAAATTGACAGAAATGGCAACCGAACTGAGATGATGTGCAGAGCATAGTATTCGGATGTCTCTTGGTTCAAGGTCAAGGTCACACTTGAAGGTCACATGTCATACTGTTATGATATTAGAATAATTGTGTCTGCTTTGTATCTTTAGAACCACTTTAAGGAAATTGACAGAAATGGCAACCGAACTGAGATGATGTGCAGAGCATAGTATTCGGATGTCTTGGTTCAAGTTCAAGGTCATACTTGAATGTCACATGTCATACTATTATAATATCAGAATATTTTGTGTCCGCTCTGTATCTTTAGAACCGCTTGAAAGAAAATTATAATTATTTTACAAAAATGTCAGCCATACTAAATGATGTGCAGAGTGTAAGTTTCTGATATCTTCATTCAAGGTCAAGGTCACCTTTAAAGGTTGGCAATTTCTTGTCCACTCTGTATCTTTGGAAACGCTGGAGGAAATTGAAATTATTTGATAGAAATATCGACCATACTGAGAGGATATGCAGAGCATATGTTTCAGTTGTCTTGGTTCAAGGTCAAGGTCACACTTGAAGGTCATATGTTATAATGTTAGAATATTTTGTGTCTGCTCTGTAGCTCTTGAATCACTTAAGCAGATTTAAACTATTTGCCAGAAATGGCAACCAAACAGAGAGGATGTGCAGATCAAGTGCAAGGTGCTAGCTGTACTGGGTCAAGATCACAGTATGAAGCAACATATACTAATATAATGCAAACATATTTCCTGTCTGTTTATTAGTCCCCTACCAATGTTTCCACAAGAGGGGACTGTAAGTTTACCCTCCTTTCTGTCTGTCAGCATCTCCTTATTAAAATGTTGCTGTTGATGAAGTGCTTATCCATTTGTCACAGGTAGTTTACTTTCAATACCTTCTTCGGGCATATATTGCCCTGTTCTCAGCGGAGGTCTTGCTTCTATATAGAAACTTCTAAAATTTAGTAAAATTGGCAAAAGATAATCACCTTAAAGCTTAAGAAAAAAAAAATGGATCCTTCCTGTAGAAATGGGGCTTCCAAGGGGTGAGGCTTGTTATATGTGGTTGAATTTGGTTGGTACTGAGGGTCAGTATAGTATTTCAATCATAAAGCGACGTCCAGCTAATTACCGGTGGAGGAAGACCCCGAGTACACAGAGATACCGGGTAGAATCACCGACCTACCGCAAGTCAGCTGGAAGGCTTCCTCACAGGAAAAATCTGAAGTCCATACCGGGATTCAATCCCATAGCGGTGAGGGGCCGAGAGATTTGTAGTCTACGACTGTAACCACTCGGCCACAGCGGCCCCAGGAGTATAGGTAAGCGTGTCTTTGGCTACATCATCTTGTTCACTCTATAACTTCCATATCTCTGGATGGATTTTTCATACAGATTTACAGAAGTGTATGACATAAGTTAACACAAAGGTGTGATGCGTGCATCAGTCATATGCATTGGGAGGACATGGGCATTGGAGTTGTTCAGAATATCGCAGTAATTAGTAAAGCCCAACTGATGAAACTTTCAGAAGATAATTTTTAATTACATGTTGCTACAATGATGAGGAGATAAAAATGTTTTTTTCCACCCCTTTGTCACTTTGAACTCTGAAGACGTGCTGTGCACAAGAACCATTACTATGCAGTTAATTAAAGGCCCATTAGACTTCATAATGATATTTTCATGAGAAATAAAATATAAAATAACATTTACATATTGTAGAATAACACAAATGGTACAGAATGTGCAAACATCGGCTGCAAAAGAACAGTTAAATGCACTGAAAATGTTGATCAAATAACGCAATTTAGTATTTTGTCAAAATACTCTAATTGTTTGCTCCCACTGGTGAAACCGGTTGAGGACTATGGGTTTGCGCGTGTCCTTCTATCTGTAATTGCGTCTGTCCCGCTTATGTCCACTCCATATCTTAGACATTTATGGATGGATTTCAACAAAATTTCACAGAAGTATTCTTCATTACACAAGGGTGTGTTGCCCACATGAACCATATCCACCCTTGAAAGGTCAAGGTCACAGGACTTGTTAAAAATTGCCTTTGGTGTTCATAGGTTCATCTTTGTGTCCATAACTTCCATATTAATTAATGAATTTTTATAAAATTTTGCAAAAGTTTTTGTCATAACTTAAAGGTGTGTTGTGCACATCAACCATATGTCCTTGAAAGGTCAAGGTCACTGGAGTTGTTAGAAATTCACTTTGGTAATTATAGGCTAAATCTTGTGTCCACTCTATAACTTCAATTTCTTTCAATGGGTTTTTATAAAACCAGAAGTGTTTGTCAAAACAAAAAGTGTATTGAGCACATAAACCATATGCATGCTTAAAAGGTCAAGGTCATCAATGTGGTTAGAAATTATCTTTGGTATTAAAGGCTACATTGACTTGTCCACTCTATCTTCCATATCTATGGTTTGATTTTAATTAAACTGTACAAAATTGTTTGTCATTACATGAAGATATGTTTTTGCAACAAACATATGCATGCTTTGAAGGTCAAGGTCACAGCAGTTGTTAGAAATTGTTTTTGGAATTCATAGGTGTCATTTTTATGTCTGCTCTATACCTTCCACATCTATGCTTGGATTTTCATAAAACTTTACAGAAGTGTTTTTTATGACAGAAAGATGTGTCATGTGCATCATCCATATGCACACTTGAAAGGTCAAGGTCACAAGAGTTGTTAGAAATCATCTTTGGAATTCATAGGTGTCATTTTTATGTTCGCTCTATAACTTCCACATCTATGTTTGGATTTTCATGAATCTTTGCAGAAGTGTTTGTCATTACACAAAGGTGTGTCTTGTGCATCAACGATATGCACACTTGGAAAATCAATGCAGTTGGAAGTTCATAACCCATTTCCATTATTTTCTTATTTCAACCTGGCACAAATTTTTCATGAGGGGTTTTCACCGGTGGGGACTCCTGACAGTATTGCTTGCTAAAGTGACAATTTTTCATTGGCGAATATTCACAAAGATGGTCTGAAATTGGAAATTATTTTAATTTGAAAAGTCATCACCGAATCACAATTTGTTTATCTGCTACGTCATCATTTTATGCACAAGTGATTTGTTAACAGAGACATACAGAAGGTCTATGTGAAACCTTAGAAAACTAAACGAATGTATGCAGAATATGAAAATTAGGTGTTTTTGTAACAATTGACTCTTTTAGTAAAATATTTATTCATTATAGTAATGTTGTCATTAATGAGTATGAACAGATTGTAATAAATCTGTAGCACACATTTGCTTTTCTGTTAAAACAGTATACACTGCCTTTGAAAGAATAATGGGCCTTTACTGTTGAGTTATTGCTGTTTGTTAAAGTTATTTTTTTCTTTGGTCCAGACCATAATTTTTTAAGTTTTAAAGGTATTGTCATGAGACTAAATAAAAATAATAAATAAATAAATATATCTCATTGGGGTGAAGTGCATTGCACAAGAACATTATTTTTATATAATTTTGGAGTTATTGCCCTTTGTTAAATGTCAAGATGAGAGAAGTACAGTGTACCACAAATCTATTTTTAATTGTCAATGTTCATATCTCATTTTTCCACAATGTTACTCATATTGTTCATTTGGTTTTATGATTTCAAAAACTTTTTCAAAAACTTATTTTACGCGGAGAATATCTTCCACATATTCACACCGATGGGGAATGCAACATACAGTATTTCACTTATCCTGTACCAAAGCACAGTTCAAGGATCATAACCCATTTCCATCGGTTTCTTCTTTCTGTCTGGCACAAATTCTTCATGGGCGATTTACACTGATTGGGGACTCCTGTATTGCTAAAGCCTTGTTTTCTTTGTAATTTTGCCATTGTTCAATGTACATGTATATCACTGAATCAAACATATATGTGTCAGACTTGACAAATATCTAACTTTTCAGTGATGTACTCTTTACACCCCCACCAAAAAAGGAGGAGGGGAGGCATAAAGATTTGCCCTTTTCCATCTGTGTGTGCATCTGTAGCTACTCAATCCCGAAACTTTGTGACACACATAAATCTGAAAGTATTGGTACTGTAGATATGAAACTTCATGGATATATTATTCAAGACATGAACTTGTGCACCTGGATATTTTCATCAAATCACCATTGCTGTTGACAGAGTTACAGGCTTTGAATTTGTGAAAAAATGGATTTTTATGTTTGTAACATGCCTAACTTTGAAAGTATTTGTACTACAAACTTGAAACTTTGTGGATATATTCAGCACATGATCTTGTGCAGCTGGGTATTTTCATCTAATCACTGTTGCTGTTGACAGAGATATGGGCCTTGAATTTGTGAAAATATGGATTTTAAGTTTGTAACATTATTCTGTACATAAATTGTTAGTGTCAATTTTTACCCTTGTAACTAAGAAAGTGAAAGGTGGAGGCATCTGTGTCCTGCAGACATATTTCTAATTAATTCTGTATATCAAAATTTTATTAAATCATAACAAAAATCAACATTTTTGTAAAACTCCTTCATATACAGGTGCACACTAGTTTAATCTGGTCCTGTATTCTATTCTTATACCAGATTAACACTATGCAACTATGCAATCACTTTAAATGGGCCATCTTGCAAACTTTTTAGCCCTTTTTTAACAGTTATAATGGCAAAGTTTAATAAAACACTAGCCAAGATTTATGTTAACAGTCTCTATATGGCTTTGATACACAGGATATCTGAATATTAAATAATCAAAGAAACAAATATTGTAATAACTGTTTACCCAGGTAGTGCAGAAGGTAATACTGAAACAGTGCTGAAGGTAAAACTGATATTTAATAGTACAAATAACTGAAACAGTGCTGAAGGTAAAACTGATATTTAATTTTAACTGAACAGTGCTGAAGGTAAACTGATATTTAATAGTACAAACTAACTGAAAAGTGCTAAATGTAAAACTGATATTTAATAGTACAAACTAACTGAAACAGTGCTAAATGTAAAACTGATATTTAATAGTACAAACTAACTGAAACAGTGCTGAAGCTAAAACTGATATTTAATAGTACAAACTAACTGAAACAGTGCTGAAGGTAAAACTGATATTTAATAGTACAAACTAACTGAAACAGTGCTGAAGGTAAACCTGATATTTAATAGTACAAACTAACTGAAACAGTGCTGAAGGTAAAACTGATATTTAATAGTACAAACTAACTGAAACAGTGCTGATGGTAAAACTGATATTTAATAGTACAAACTAACTGAAACAGTGCTGAAGGTAATACTGATATTTAATAGTACAAACTAACTGAAATAGTGCTGAAGGTAAAACTGATATTTAATAGTACAAACTAACTGAAACAGTGCTGAAGGTAAAACTGATATTTAATAGTACAAACTAACTGAAACAGTGCTGAAGGTAAAACTGATATTTAATAGTACAAACTAACTGAAACAGTGCTGAAGGTAAAACTGCAAACTAACTGAAACAGTGCTGAAGGTAAAACTGATATTTAATAGTACAAACTAACTGAAACAGTGCTGAAGGTAAAACTGATATTTAATAGTACAAACTAACTGAAACAGTGCTGAAGGTAATACTGATATTTAATTCTACAAACTAACTGAAACAGTGCTGAAGGTAAAACTGATATTTAATAGTACAAACTAACTGAAACAGTGCTGAAGGTAATACTGATATTTAATAGTACAAACTAACTGAAACAGTGCTGAAGGTAATACTGATATTTAATAGTACAAACTAACTGAAACAGTGCTGAAGGTAATACTGATATTTAATAGTACAAACTAACTGAAAAGCTGAAGGTAAAACTGATATTTAATTCTACAAACTCATTGAAAATTAATTTTCATCATGTGTGTATAAAATCCTCAGGTAAATATGATTTCTCAGCCTTCTGTGTGTCAGGTAAATATATACGAAGTGATTTCTCACCTTTCTCTGTTTACTTACAAGACCCCCACCCCAATATTTAATGAAGAAGATTAGACAACTGTAGATGAGATCTTTCTCTGGTAAACTGAGTGTCAGTAATTTGAGTGTTAAAACTGTTTATTGAATATTGCTCATCACAAATTAATTTTTTCAATGTAGAAAGACTTTCACACTAGAATATAGCCCAGAGAGAAAATTGGGAGCCCAGATTTAATATGCTGTTTGTGAAAAATGCCAAACTAAACTGTGCAAATTAATTTGTGGTTTTACAGTATCCACAACCATTCTACATGTACTTTGTTTGCAGTATTTGCTACCTAAATCCAGTCAATGCTATTTTTTACATTAGATTATGAGAATTGATTATACTTTGCTTATATATATTTATTTCATGATAATTAAATGGAAATGGCTGCGTGATGTCTGAGTATTTGGATTAAGTTTAGTAAATTCAGATTCATCAAGTCAAACATTTGTACATTGCTGGTAATATTCATGAAGTGAAGGGTCAATTTTTAATTGATGGTTTAAAGATAGATAGATAGAGATAGATAGATTTTATTTGGCAGATATGCATTGGCATGGACAATATTTAAAACAAGCACATATAAAATTGTTACATGTTGATAAATTATATCCATGTCAAACACACCAACACCAAGGACGACACAAAAAAGAGTAAATAACTCTTATTTCCATTGTGGTCCTTTGTGTTGGTGGCTTGACATAGAGAGGCAATGTATTAATTAAATGCTTTAGTAAAAGAAAAATACATAAACTATACCCAACGACAGATGACCAATTAAGAAACTCATAAGGTGGACTGACTAATATAGGAATGTAATTGGCAAAGTGACAACAGTGTAACAGTAAAATATTACTTATAATTTTACATTGAAATTGAAATGGCCTATTATACTTTGATAAAAATATTGTATGCAAAATATAATTAAATAAAAAAAAAAAAAAAAAATGAACTTTAAAATGAAATGCCAAATGATATCTTACAAGTACATTAATAAAATTATTCAAAATGAAATTTTGATAGAATTATGTTTTTATTATAATCAAATATGATGTAAAATACTTCAATACCTTAATTTAACATAAACAAGTTTAAAAAAATTAAAAAAAAAAAAAAAAAAAAAAAAAAAAAAAAAACATCAAATTATGCTTTAAAAATTAAAAATTAATTTATTATTATAATAAAAGCAAACAAAAATATGTTATTACCTAAACTAAAAATAAAAAATAAATAAATAATAATAATTACAAAAATTTAAATAAAATTTTTAATTAAAAAAAAAAAAATAAATTAAAACAATAATTGTTATTTAAAATATTTATATTATTCATTAAGATAATTATAAAAAAAAAATTAGGACAGTGTATCTAAAAAGTACCTCTTTACTGCTTGTTTAAAAGATGAAAATTTGGTGATACATGAAACATTGGTTGGTAACAAGTTCCATAACTTGGAACCCACAAAACTGAATGTTTTACAACCAAAACTCTTAACTTTAGGAAGAGCATATGCACCATTTTTACTGAGCCTGGTATGGTATGAATGAATACTGTTTTGCTGTGTAAATTTAGACTGTAAATAAGTTGGGGATAACCCATGTTTGACTTTAAATACATGAGACAATGTAATACAGTCAACTCTTCTATAAACTGGAAGCCAACCTACAGACTTAAACTGGTCTTTGCCAATATGACAATATTAAAGGCATTTATTTGTCAGTCATTCAAGTTTTTCATCGATAACACGGTAGCAGAACACCTCTACTTGGGGGCTGGTCACTATCCTACAGGACAGTGACGGTCAATTATAACATTGTTTCGGGTTCGGGGGTCCAAACTTAGTTACTGCATTTACATTGAACCCAGAGTGTAGATATATGATAATTAACAAATTAATGACTTGTTATATCTGAGTGGTTAGGCTGAAACAATTATAAAAGTAGAAGTTGACTCTTCAGATAGTTTCAAACAAACACACCAAGTACCTTGTTGATTAATTTCTATTTGAACGATGCAGGCCCCACTTAAATTTTCTAACACAGTAAGTATAAAAAGTCAATTTAAAAAAAGGCCCAGAGCAATATTGGAGAAATAAAAATGTTATTACTATTAGGGATCATTCAACCAGACAATGCTATTAAAGTGTAGGGCAGTCATTATTGAATAGAATGTGATAACAACATTCTTAACCTTTTACCCCAGT
>CM037793.1:35904385-35954385 GCA_021229015.1 Solen grandis
TCAGGTGACGTAAAAAGGGGAATTATTTGGTCAAAATCCATGACTTATCCCCTCTTGCCTACAAGTGGAGTTGATTGTCATAAATTAGTACTCCAAGTTTAAAAGCAATACGTTAAGGGGTTCAGTAATAAAATGAGGTGGTATTACTTAACCGTTACAGCGATGCAGACAGAGATGCTTGGGTAAGTAGAATAGCCCTCCTTATTCTTCAAATAGTCAAGCTAAAACTGTCGAAATAGGGTCAATGTAAATTGTAGATGGACAGCAAACCGGATACATATGTCACTTATGCAAGAGTGACAAAAATGGCAAATACAAGAGCATACTGATAGCATGATCATGTGGATGATAAGCAGTCCAAATGTTACACCACATTACTGAGAACATTATGGAGATCTTCAGACAGAACTGCAGTGAGATGGACTCTAGCAGCTGGTATCCCGAGTTGAGACTGACCTGTACATTATGTTGTTGATCCCTCTGGATGATTCCTTTGGAGGCAGCACCAATCACAATCACACTGTCTCCTGTTGCACTCAGGCTACCATCCTGCAAACCGAAACCAACTGTATCATTCTATGGTTTAAACCCCGAAACAATTGTATTGGTCTTTGGTTAAAATAGAGAACCAAAAAGCAGTCTGTGGGAACCAGTATCAAATTGGGGACAAAAGAGAAGAACCCTTTAATGCTTTTCCTATATTTCATATTAGACCTATCATTTACAAGAGGGCCAAGATGGTCCTGTGTTGCTCACCTGAGTAAGACTGCTGAGTTAGGCATGATTACAAAAATGTGGCATCTAAAGTGTTTGCAATGTTTTTCTAACATTTGACTAAGTGACCTAGATTTTGATTTGATCCTACCTAAATTTGCACTCATCTGGGATTTCATGCAGTCATCATCCTGACCAAATTTCATGAAATTGGGCCAAAATGTGGCCTCAAGCATGTTCAAAGGGTTTTTCTAAGATTTGAGTTGATGACCTAGATTTTGACCCCATGTGACCCAATTTCGAACTCATCCAAGATATCATGTAGACAAAAATTCTGACCAAATATTATGAAGATTGGGCTAAATCTATGGCCTCTAGAGCGTTCACAAAGTTTTTTTCTTCTTAATTTTCTAAGATTTGACCTAGTGACCGAGTTTTTGACTCCACATGACCCATTTTCATTTTCGAACTCATCTGAGATTTCATGCAGACAAACATTCTGACCAATTTTTTTTGATATGACCTTTAAACATCCAAGATATAATGTAGACAAACATCCTTACCAAATTTTATGAAGATTTGGCTAAAACTGTGGCCTCTAGAGTGTTCACAAGGCTTTTCTAAGATTTGACCTAGTGACCTAGTTTTTGACTCCACATGACCCAATTTTGAACTCATCCGAGATATTCATCCTGACCAATTTTCATGAAGATTGAGCCAAAACTGTTGCCTCTAGGGTGTTCACAAGCAATTGTTGATGACGAGGACGCACGACAAAAGGCAATCACAAAAGCTCATCCTGAGCTAAAAATGATGAATAACTCTGCATAGCAATATTAAACTAGAATTGCCATTGTCATGGTGCCAATAACCCCTGCATGCCACTTTGTCATAAGGATTTTAAAATGATGCAAATGGGGATACAGTTCTTGGGCACTGCACTTCCTTTCAATGAGACCTATCCACACCTGAAGTTTCATCTTGAAACCTTTTATCTTTTGAGTTATGGTCCGGACAAAAATAAAGTATAAAAATTTACAAAGGGCAATAACTGCAATATTACACAACAGAGAATTATGATTCTTGGTTCTTGCACTCCTTTTCAAGAAGGTCTATCCATAAATGAGGTTTTTTTTTTTTTTAACTAAAATTAAGTATGAAAATTTACAAGGGGCAATATCTCCAAAATTAAATGACAGAGTTATGGTTCTTGATCACTGCACTCCCCCTCAATGAGATCTATCCACATATGAAGTTTCATCTTGATACCTTATATACTGTTTGAGTTATGGCCCAGAAAAAAACAACAACAGATGACAGACAGACAAGCTGAATCCAGTATACCCCCCTTACAACTTCATTGTGCGGGGGAATATATATATATATATATATATATATATATATATATATATATATATATATAATCAGTTGTCAAGTCAAACTTGTATTTCAGTATTTATACAACTCCAAATTAAAATATAATAATTCAGTGACTATAGTGCATTGAATACTATTTTTAGCTAGTTGTTGCTTTAGCATAACAAGAGGCCCATGATGGCTCTAAATCGCTCACCTGAGATAAATAGGTTGACCCAAGGAACATCTGTACCAATTTATTTTAAAATATGGCCACTAGTTTTGAAGATGATTTTCAAAGTTTTCATATTTCTTTTCTTTTTGTTGCCATGGCAACCAGAGTTCTATATGGATCAAGTTTATTTTGGCAACTTTTGTGAAGGTTGACCCAAGGATCATTCCTGCCAAGTTTAATCAAATTCTGTCCAGTGGTTTCAGAGGAAATGTTGATTAAAGTTTTCCCTATATACACATATAAGTCAAATAAGCACCGCCCCTGGCGGCCATGTTTTTTACGGATCGGAAAATGTTTAGCAACTTTGGTAGAGGTTGACCCAAGGCACATCTGTACCAATTTATTTTAAAATCTGGCCAGTAGTTTTGAAGAAGATGATTTTTAAAGTTTTCATTTTTTTTCTTCTTTTTGTTGCCATGGCAACCAGAGTTCTACATGGATCAAGTTTATTTTAGCAACTTTTGTGAAGGTTGACCCAAGGATCATCCCTGCCAAGTGTAATCAAATTCTGTCCAGTAGTTTCAGAGGAGATGTTCTTTAAAGGTTTCTCTATATACATATTAGGCAAATAAGCCCCGCCCCTGGCGGCCATGTTTTTTTAACGGATCGGAATAATTTTAGCAACTTTGGTAGAGGTTGACCCAAGGAACATCTGTACCAATTTATTTTAAAATCTGGCCAGTAGTTTTGAAGAAGATGATTTTTAAAGTTTTCATTTTTTTTCTTCTTTTTGTTGCCATGGCAACCAGAGTTCTACATGGATCAAGTTTATTTTAGCAACTTTTGTGAAGGTTGACCCAAGGATCATCCCTGCCAAGTTTAATCAAATTCTGTCCAGTGGTTTCAGAGGAGATGTTGTTTAAAGGTTTCTCTATATACATATAAGGTAAATAAGCCCCACCCCTGGTGGCCATGTTTTTTTATGGAACGGAATAATTTTAGCAACTTTGGTAGAGGTTGACCCAAGTAACATCTGTACCAAATTATTTTGAAATCTGGCCTGTAGTTTTGAAGAAGATGATTTTTAAAGTTTTCAAATTATTTTTCTTTTTGTAGCCATGGCAACCAGAGTTTTTCATGGATTAACTTTATTTTAGCAAATTTTGTAGAGCCTCACCCAAGGAACATTCCTGCCAAGTTTCATTAAATTCTGTCCAGCAGTTTCAGAGGTGATGTCGTTTAAAGAAAATTGTTGACGACGCACGACGGACGACGCACGATCCTAAAAGCTCACTTGAGCACAAAGTGCTCAGGTGAGCTAAAAAACAATTTAAGGAGAAATCTATGTTACAAATTTGCCTTTCTATACTTCAACACCAAAGACTTTTGCAGGTTATAAGTTCCATTTGAATTTGTATTCGGTAAAAACTAAATTATGTTGATAAGCATCTTCAGGTGACGATGTGGTCCAGTGAAAAACAAACCCAAATGCAGATTTGAAGGTGGGTTCAAATCCCAAATGCAGATTCGAAGGTGGGCTTAAATTTTTCATGACATTCCCAGGCATGAAGTACTGGTCCAAACCACAAACTGTTGAGAGGGATTAGTTTTAAGTTTTAAGAACTTCTTTCCTTATTGACTTTAAACAAATATACAGATATTATCATGTCCTTTTCACATCACTCAGATTATCCCAGCTATATTTTCCATTATTTCTTTTAAGAGCTAATTGAATATGATCTTTAATGTTACAGAGATTTACACAATAAATAACAAGATGTGTTCGACAAAAACTATGCCCCCATCTGAGCAGGTCAGATGTCAAATAAATGATGTCAATTGAAAACCGTTCATGAGTAGAGTAAGTATGTCAAATATATAGACTTTACTCCATATAGTAATAAAATGATACTCAAGGCAAAAACTCATTTAAAATAAAGGGAGGTAATTAAAAAAAAAAAAAAAAAAAAAGAACCAGAGAAAAAAAAAAACAAGAGGGCCATGATGGCCCTGAAACGCTCACCTGAGTACCATTGCTACAACTGATTACAAGGTTTTTAAACAGACAAGAATTCTGATATAACTCAATCTTAAACATTTTAGCCCTGACAATATTATACACCAAATATATAAGCACTGGGCCTTATGGTTTCAGAAGAGAAGACTTAGTGCGGGGTCATTTATCTCCAAAGGGCCACCATTTTGAAAATTTTGATAATGAACCATTAGATGATACTACATACCAAAAATCTAAGCTCTAGGCCTTATGGATTCATAGAAGAAGATTTTTTTAAAGATTTTCCTATAGATTTTCCTATATAACTCTTTGTAAAACAAGTGATCCCTGGTGCGGGGGCATTTATCACCATAAGGTCATGATTTGAACAATCTTGGTAATGAACCTTAAGATGATGCTACATACCAAATATCTAATCTCTAGGCCTTATGGATTCATAGAAGAAGATTTTTAAAGATTTTCCTATATAACTCTATGTAAAACAAGTGACCCCTGGTGCGGGGGCATTTATCACCATAGGGTCATGATTTGAACAATCTTGGTAATGAACCATTAGATGATGCTACATACCAAATATCTAAGCTCTAGGCCTTATGGATTCATAGAAGAAGATTTTTTTAAAGATTTTCCTATATAACTCTATGTAAAACAAGTGACCCCTGATGTGGGGGCATTTATCACCGTAGGGCTATGATTTGAACAATCTTGGTAATGAACCATTAGATAATGCTACATACCAAATATCTAAGCTCTAGGACTAATGGATTCATAGAAGAAGATTTTTAAAGATTTTCCTATATAACTCTATGTAAAACAAGTGACCCATGGTGCGGGGGCATTTATCACCGTAGGGCTATGATTTGTACAATCTTGGTAATGGCCCATAAGATGATGCTACATACCAAATATCTAAGCTCTAGGCCTTGCAGTTTTGCAGAAGAAGATTTTCAAAGTTTGCATTTTTAAAATCTATTTTTAGCTCCTGTGACCTACTTTTTCAACCAATCTGAATAATTTGTACAACTTTGATAGAGGGCATCATAAGGATGATTCCTGTGAAGTTTGGTCAAAATCCCTTCAGCAGTTTATGAGGAGATGTTGTTTAAAGCAAATTGTTGACGACGGACGGACGCACGCACGCACGGACGACGGACGACGGACAAAAGGCGATCACAATAGCTCACCATGAGCACGTTGTGCTCAGGTGAGCTAAAAAGGATATAAAATAAAGGGAGATAATCAGAAAATCAGACCAGGCAGAGTTATTGTTCTTGGTTTCTGCACTGTTCCTACTTGCTATCATATTTAGGTGTCAAGTCTTTACCTTCTTTTGTTTAAGAGTTTATAAAAATTAGAAATGTGTCAAGTGAAGAGGACACAGATGTCCCCACCCGTCCCATTTTCCAAAACAAAGGCCAACACCCAGGAGCGCAAGTCATGTCCTGAGCATTATATCCATGAAGTTTCAAGTCTGTCAGAGTTACAAGTGTCACAATAATAAAATTCAGTATTTTTCAAAAACAAAGGCCCATAACTCTGTCAACTTTACTGAAAGTTCAATAAAAATACCAGGATTCACAAGTTCATGTCCTGAATAATATATTCATGAAGTTTCAAGTCTGTAGTACAGATACTTTCAGAGTTACATGTGTCACAAGCATAAAAATCCATATTTGCAAAAACAAAGGCCCAAACAACTCTCTTGAATAGTATATTCATGAAGTTTCCAGTCTGTAGTACAAATACGTTCAAAATTATGTGTGTCACAAAGTTTCGGGACAGACAAAGGCAAATCTATATGCTCCCCCATTTTTGGTGGGGGAATAAAAAACAAGAGGGCCATGATGGCCCTGGATCGCTCACCTGAGTACCATTGCTACAACTGATTACAAGGTTTTTAAACAGACAAGAATTCTGATATAACTCAATCTTAAACATTTTAGCCCTGACAATACTACACACCAAATATATAAGCACTGGGCCTTATGGTTTCAGAGGAGAAGACTTAGTGCGGGGTCATTTATCTCCAAAGGGCCACCATTTTGAAAATCTTGATAACCAAAATCTAATCTCTAGGCCTTATGGATTCATAGAAGAAGATTTTTAAAGATTTTCCTATATAACTCTATGTAAAACAAGTGACCCCTGGTGCGGGGTCATTTATCACCATAGGGCTATGATTTGTACAATCTTGGTAATGAACCATAAGATGATGCTTCATACCAAATATCTAATCTCTAGGCCTTATGGATTCATAGAAGAAGATTTTTAAAGATTTTCCTATATAACTCTATGTAAAACAAGTGACCCTGGTGCGGGGTCATTTATCACCATAGGGCATGATTTGTACAATCTTGGTAATGAACCATAAGATGATGCTTCATACCAAATATCTAATCTCTATGCCTTATGGATTCATAGAAGAAGATTTTTAAACATTTTTTTATATAACTCTATGTAAAACAAGTGACCCCTGGTGCCGGGGCATTTATCACCATAGGGTATGATTTGTACAATCTTGGTAATGAACCATAAGATGATGCTTCATACCAAATATCTAATCTCTAGGCCTTATGGATTCATAGAAGAAGATTTTAAAATTTTCCTATATAACTCTATGTAAAACAAGTGACCCCTATTGCGGGGGCATTTATCACCGTTTGGCTATGATTTGAACAATCTTGGTAATGAACCATAAGATGATGCTACATACCAAATATCTAAGCTCTAGGCCTAATGGATTCATAGAAGAAGATTTTTAAAGATTTTCCTATATAACTCTATGTAAAACAAGTGACCCTTGCGGGGCATTTATCACCTGGGTATGATTTGTACAATCTTGGTAATGAACCATAAGATGATGCTTCATACCAAATATCTAATCTCTAGGCCTTATGGATTCATAGAAGAAGATTTTTAAACATTTTCCTATATAACTCTATGTAAAACAAATGACCCCTGGTGCGGGGTCATTTATCACCGTAGGGCTATGATTTGAACAATCTTGGTAATGAACCATTAGATGATGCTACATACCAAATATCTAAGCTCTAGGCCTTATGGATTCATAGAAGAAGATTTTTAAACATTTTCCTATATAACTCTATGTAAAACAAGTGACCCCTGGTGCGGGGTCATTTATCACCGTAGGGCTATGATTTGTACAATCTTGGTAATGGCCCATAAGATGATGCTACATACCAAATATCTAAGCTCTAGGCCTTGCAGTTTTGCAGAAGAAGATTTTAAAAGTTTGCATTTTTAAAATCTATTTTTAGCTCCTGTGACCTACTTTTTTAACCAATCTGAATAATTTGTACAACTTTGATAGAGGGCATCATAAGGATGATTCCTGTGAAGTTTGGTCAAAATCCCTTCAGCGGTTCATGAGGAGATGTTGTTTAAAGCAAATTGTTGACGACGGACGCACGCACGCACGCACGACGGACGACGGACAAAAGGCGATCACAATAGCTCACCATGAGCACGTTGTGCTCAGGTGAGCTAATAAAGGAAGCTTATCTAAAACCAGACTTGGTAGAGTTCATGGTTCTCAGTCGATGCACTATTCCTAGTTGTTATCTACTTATTTGTGAAGTTTCAAGTCAATACCTTGTATAGTTATCAAGTATGTAGTTAATCAGTTATTCTCTGGACAGAAATTCTTTGTAAAATCAAATAAAGGGAGGTAATTAAAAAAATGGACCTGGTAGAGTTTCGTTTCTTGGTAACTGCACTTCCCAATCTCACCATCTATTTATATTTTAAGTTTCAAGTTAATACCTTGTATGAGTTATGCTCCCGATAAAAACTGAAGAAAAAAAACAAACAAAAAACAAGAGGGCCATGATGGCTCTGAATCACTCACCTGATTACAAATGAGCAACATATGTTGCATTTTTTATATTGACCTACTTTTTGACCCCACATGATCCAACTTCTAACTTGTCCAAGATTTTATGGAAACAGACATTCCGACCAAGTTTCAAGAAGATTTGCCCAAAAATGTGGCCTCTTGAGTGTAAACATGGTTTTTCTAAGATTAGACCTTATGACCTACTTTTTGACGCCACATGACCCAAATTTGAACTTGTCCAAGATTTTATGGAGAAAAAGATTCTGACCAAGTTTCATGAAGACTGGGCTAAAAATATGGCCTCTAGAGTGTTAAACCAAATGTTGACGACGCACTACGGACGCCGGACAAAGCGTGATCACAAAACAAGAGGGCCGTGATGGCCCTATATCGCTCACCTGAGTACCACTGCTCTAAAGGCAACCTTAAGTATTATGGACCATAACTTCCATACAAGGCATAATAATCCTTGGTTTATTAACATTATGTATACATCTGATCAAGATTGCTTTATAAATGTGGATGCTAGAATGTGAACAAAGTTAAATATGACATTTTTTATACTTTAAGCGCCATAACTGTAGTGCTCCAATATCAAGTCAGCCTTGATCTTTAGATAATAGTCATTAACATTCATCAGGTTTGTGTAAGTTTACTTTCTAAATAATCCCTAGGAACCTGAATTTTCAAGAGATCGGATTTGTTTGAGCAGTTTCGGTAGAGGGTAATGATGTGATAATTTTTGTTAAATGAAATTAAATTCTTACCAACATATTTAGAGAAGAAGATTTACATTCATTTGGTTGTCACAGCAACCAAAGTTCTAAATGGAGAACATGTCTATATAAATTTCACTATATACATATAAGGTAAATTAGCCCTGCACATGGCAGCAATGTCTGTTTACAGATTGGAATAATTTTAGGAATCTTGGTAGAGAGTTACCCAAGGAACATCTGTACTAAAACATTTTGAAATCTGGCCAGTAGTTTTGAAGGAGATGATTTTTAAAGTTTTCATATTATATTTCTTTCTGTTGCCATGGCAACCAGAATTCTATATGGATCAGAATAATTTTAGCAATCTTGGAATAAAGTTACCCAAGGAACACCTGTACTAAAACATTTTGAAATCTGGCTGGTAGTTCAGAGTTCTACATGGATCAAGTTTATTTTAGCAACTTTTGTAAAGGTTCACTCAAGGATCCTCCCTGCCAAGTTTAATCAAATTCTGTCCAGTGGTTTCAGAGGAGAGGTGGTTTAAAGTTTTTACTATATACATAATTATAAGGTTTATTTTAGCAGCTTTTGTGAAGGCTCACCCAAGGATCATCCCTGCCAAGTTTAATCAAATTTTGTGCAGCAGTTTCAGAGGAGATGTCGTTTAATGCAAATTGTTGACGACGGACGTTGATGGACGCAGGTTGATCACATAAGCTCACCTTCAGCATGTTGTGCTCAGGTTAGCTAAACAAGACGGCCATGATGCCCTGGGTTGCTCACCTGAGAACCAGGTATTAGTGAGAGGAAAAGAAACAGGAAATATCTAATGATATTGTGGAAAATGGGCTCTGCCCTCTGCCAGCCATAAATCGAGTGAGTTCTTTAGGACAAGAAATTTTTTTTAATTTGTACTATATTCAGTCGAACCCCGGTTACTCCACCACCTCTCATTCAAATACCTGGCGTCATTCGAAATACTTTGTTGGTCCCGATCACTCTCCTTCTTATTTCTATATAAAAATATATGGGTTATTCGAATTTGTGCTATTCGAATACCTGGCCTCATCCGAAAAGATCTTTCGGCCCGTGCCAATGCATTCATAAGATTTTCGCACCTCCTTATCCGAAGTCGCTGACGAACATTTTTTACCGGCGACATTTTGAAAACAAACAATGGAAAGGCGCAAACATCAATAAATTACCGAAATGGGTGGGAGACAGCTGCTTACAGTTTGCATAAGTTGTGAATTGATTGGATGTTTGTGCAGTTCAATCATAAAGATAAAGGTGGTGATTGATGATTTTATAGGTATGCGATATGTATTTCGGATACGCTTGTAAAGGAAGATTAAAAGAAGTGTAACAAGCAGACCACAATAACATACTTTTTTAAATGAACATTTCGAGATGACGTTGATACATGTAGTTTCTTGTGATTAAGTCAGACCTGATGAATGGATGTATGCATTTATTATGTATCATTTATGCAGAAATAGATGAATGTTGTTAAATAAATATCAAATATCCATTGCTGTTTTCAAGACTAAGTTGATATTGGTTCGTGTTAGTCAGACCTAATAAATGTATACATGTATGTATCTGTATCTTTGCTTTTGACGTATGCATTTATTATTTATGCATCAATATCTTTTATGCTTAAAAAGATGAAGTTGTAAAATAAAAATTAATTATCTATAGTCGTTTTATATTTACGTTCCTCAATCAAAATAACATAGTTTAATAAGAATACATTATATATTACGTTCATGAAAAAGTGGGTGGGATGGGTTTTTGTCTCTACGTTTGACATGATTTGAGTTATTCGAATACATGCCTTACTCGAAATAAAACGCCGATCCCCATGACTTCGAATAACCGGGATTCGACTGTACATACAAGAGGGCCATGATGGCCCTGAATCGCTCACCTGAGAAATATTGCCTTCATTGCCTTTTATAACATAGTCATACTGAATACAGCAAAATAATCGTAATTCCACACAAAAACTGTACCTGTGGTCCAAATTTTGATGGTTAAAGCTATAAAATCAAGTGACACCTAGGGTGGGACCAATTTTGACCCAAGAGCCATGATTTGAAAACTTGGTTCTAGTCTACAAGGCCATGTTACATACCAAATATCTAAACCCATGATCTTGTTGTGCCTGACAAGAAGATCTTTTAAAGACTCCCCTATATAAGTCTATGTAAAACCAAGTGATCCCTGGGGCAGGGCCAATTCTGACCCACAAGCCATGATTTGAACAATGTAGTACATGTCTATAAGGCCATGTAACACACCAAATATCTAAACACCTTGTGGTTTCTGACAAAAAGATTTTTCTAGTTTTTCCTATATAAGCCATGTTAAATCAAGTGACCCCTTGGGCAGGACCAGCTTTGACCCCAGGTCCATGATTTGAACAAACTTTATAGAGATCCACTAGACAATGCTACACACCAACTATCTAAACTCCAGGCCTTGTGTTTCTGAGATGAAGATTTTTCTAGATTTTCCTATTTTAGCCTATGTAAAATCAAGTGACCATGGGGTGGGGCCAATTTTGACCCCAGAGTCATGATTTGAACAAACTTGGTAGAGCTTCAACAAAATATCTAAGCTATAGGCCTTGCAGTTTTGCAGAGTTTGCATTTTTCAAATTTATATTTAGCTCCTGTGACATACTTTTTCAACCAATCAAAATAATTTGAACAACTTTGTTAGAAGATCAGATCTTTCGGTTTAGGAGGAGTTGTTTAAAGGAAATTGTTGACGCCGGATGCACACACGGATGAATGGACGACGGACGCCAGACAAAAGGCAATCACAAAAGCTCACCATGAGCACGTTGTGCTTAGGTGGCTAATAAGGAAAATGGGCTTAGCCCCCTGGCGGCCATGTTTTTCAACGAATCAAAATAATTTGAACAATCTTGGTAGAGAGTGACCTAAGGAACATCTGTGCTAAATAACTTTAAAATCTTGCCAGTAGTTTTGGAGGAGATTTTCAAAATTTTCATGGTGTTTTTTTTTATCAGTTGCCATGGCAACCAGAGTTCTGCATGGAATCAAATTCTTTGAACAACTATGAAAGGGCTTCACCAAAGGAGCATTTCTGTGAAGTTTCTTTAAAATTGGCCCAGTGGTTTAGATGGAGATGTCTTTTTAAGTTAAATGTCGTCGACGGACACTGGACAACGGACATTCAACATCAAAATAGCTCACCTTCAGCACCTTGTGCTAAAAAAGCAGGCTAAAAAAAAAAGTACATCAAGCCATCAAAGAATGACAAAATCATGGGGCAGACATGAAAAATAGACCACATGTTTTACGTTTGAGCTTTAAGTGTGACCTTGATTGAAGCTACAGACCTGGGAATTGTGTGTGACACATCGTCACATGGTGATGAATATTTCTGCCAAGTAATTTCTAAGTCCATCAAAGAATGTCAGAGTTATGGAGTGGACATGACAAGAAGACCCCTTTTTGGACCTTTGATCTCCAAGTGTGACCTAGACCTAGGAGCTACAGACCTGAGGATTGCATGCGACACATTGTCTTATAGTGATGAACATTTCTGCCAAGTTATTTCAAAATCCATCAAGGAATGATAGAGTTATGAAGCGGAAACGAAATCTTGCCAATCTCTCCCGTGTAAAACCAAAGAAAAACTAAAGCTACAATAACAGCATTGAACTGTATGGACAGATGCTGATAAAAGAAACAAACAAACCAAAAAATGAATACTTGTTATTTCATTTTTCATCTTATTCAGCCTTTTTTCTGCCTTTTTAAAAATTCATCCGACTCAACCTTGACCGATGATCAGCTACGTTTAAACTGCTGATTCTCTACAGTATCTATCGAGCATCTCGGTGACATTACTGGTGTAGTTTTGTTTTCGATTTAGTCACAAAATCTTCTCAAAACAATGGATTTCAAGTCAGCATAAGTGTTCATTTCAGGTATATTTGTTTTTTTCATCAGTATCTGTTTATACAATTCAACACTGATATTGTAGCTTTAATTTTTCTATAGTTTTACACGGGAGAAATTGGCAAAATTCTGTCGGTCAGATCTCTTCCAATCAAACATGTTTTCGACTTTGCGAACTATTGTAGCGTGATTCCTTTGACAAGTCGATTGTCTTTATTCATCCCTTCCACGCAATATAAGACCAATTTTATGAAAATCCACCAAATTTCACAGGAGATACAGCAATTGAAACAACATGATGTACGTTTTCAGTGGAAGAAGTTACCTACCTTCTTATTATATATAAGGTTATTGAATTATTTTTTTTTTTTTTTTTTAATGGGCAGCAATGTACCGGGTACCTTTGATTTCAAAGAGCTGCAATGACACAGGAATTACACAACTATTAAACAAACAACAAGTCTATCAAATGTTAAACCATTTAGACATTAATCATCAAGCTGGTTACCATGGCCGAGTATCTTTTTTAAAGATATTCTTGTTTAGAACTTTACCCCAACCACCAAAGAAGTCATATCAGTGAAATCTAAGAGTGTATTTCATACCTTTTATTGATATTAAGCTTAATCTTATATGTATAATTGTTGCATTACATCTAACTTGTGGAAGTACTAAAACATTTGTCACCTGCAGTGCAATAGCACCCACAAAACACCCATGGCAAAAACAAGATAGCCACATGTATAGCCATACAAAATTAAAATTTACTAAGATCCCTTGTTCCTGAGAAATTCACTTGATTCCAGTGACCATGTTAACTTTCGTTTTTGCAATTCAGGGCATTTTAACCTATTTCTGTAAGGTATGTACTTTAAAACTGATTATGTTTTAAGCAGCTACTTCCTTTACTTAACTTGTTCATGGATAAATGCATGGATAAATAATCAACCACATTTCCTGTCAGGAATTATCATATTTAGATAGAAATTTGGTTATCAAAAGCTAACCTAATATGAAAACTAATGAAGATGTTAATAAAATAAACAGCATTATTGATATATAAATAAATCACATAAAAATGAAATATTATGTATTATATGTTTTTTGATGATAAAAACATAATTCATGATCACTTCTCTTGACTGGCTGCTCTAACCAGGCTTGACCACCTGTCCCACACAACACCACACATATATTTTAAGGTAGGACAAAATTAAGTTGAGATGTAATTTTAAACAGAATAAATTAAAGTGAGTACCTGGCAAATATGATGACATGGGTAAGTAATATCAGGATTTACAAGGTTAGAAATGCATGAGGACATAACAATGATGAGGACATAAATTTGTAGTATGTGTTAGAGTATGTGGACATGAAAATGATGAGGTCATGTGTTAGTAGTATGTGGACATGACAATGATGAGGACATAAATTTGTAGTATGTGTTAGTAGTATGTGGACATGACAATGATGAGGTCATGTGTTAGTAGTATGTGGACATGAAAATGATGAGGTCATGGGTTAGTAGTATGTGGACATGACAATGATGAGGACATTGATTAGTAGTATGTGGACATGACAATGATGAGGACATGGGTTAGTAGTATGTGGACATGACAATGATGAGGACATGGGTTAGTAGTATGTGGACATGACAATGATGCGGACATGGATTAGTAGTATGTGGACATTACAATGATGAGGACATGGGTTAGTAGTATGTGGACATGACAATGATGAGGTCATGGATTAGTAGTATGTGGACATGACAATGATGAGGACATTGATAAGTAGTATGTGGACATGACAATGATGAGGTCATGGATTAGTAGTATGTGGACATTACAATGATGAGGACATGGGTTAGTAGTATGTGGACATGACAATGATGAGGACATGGGTTAGTAGTATGTGGACATGACAATGATGAGGACATGGATTAGTAGTATGTGGACATGACAATGATGAGGACATGGGTTAGTAGTATGTGGACATTACAATGATGAGGACATGGGTTAGTAGTATGTGGACATGACAATGATGAGGACATGGGTTAGTAGTATGTGGACATTACAATGATGAGGACATGGGTTAGTAGTATGTGGACATGACAATGATGAGGACATGGATTAGTAGTATGTGGACATGACAATGATGAGGACATGGGTTAGTAGTATGTGGACATGACAATGATGAGGACATGGGTTAGTAGTATGTGGACATGACAATGATGAGGACATGGATTAGTAGTATGTGGACATGACAATGATGAGTACATGGATTAGTAGTATGTGGACATGACAATGATGAGGACATGGATAAGTAGTATGTGGACATGACAATGATGAGGACATGGGTTAGTAGTATGTGGACATGACAATGATGAGGACATGGATTAGTAGTATGTGGACATGACAATGATGAGGACATGGATAAGTAGTATGTGGACATGACAATGATGAGGACATGGGTTAGTAGTATGTGGACATGACAATGATGAGGACATGGATAAGTAGTATGTGGACATGACAATGATGAGGACATGGATAAGTAGTATGTGGACATGACAATGATGAGGACATGGATTAGTACAGTGGCGCTAACTTATCAGTTGTCAAAAATAGCGTATATTGTTCGTATTGCATCGTATCGTATAGTATATACAATCGCATCGTAACATATTGAATCCTATCCTATCGCATTCAATCGTATTACACATAATGAACAGGAGCTTATCGCATCGTATCGTAAAGCAATGGTATATCGTAAATCGTATATCGTAAATCGCATAACGTATATCGTATCGAATCACTCTAAGATTTTTGGCAGCCTATGTTTCGGGACACCCTTTATTTTTATTATATAGACTAGATGTGGGTGTTCCTCGGAACACTTGTGTCGCCTGCATTTAAGCATGTTTGATGAAAGAACTGACTAGAAAATCGATCTTTTGACAAATTATTGATAAAGCATAATCTATTTTGTGAGGTACAAAATAACACACACACACACATATATATATATATATATATATTTTTTTTTTTTGGGGGGGGGGGGGGGGGGGGGGGAAATAAAATATTCAAACAGTGCAATATGTAATAATTTTCCCGAGCACTTTCGACTATACAGTCTTCATCAGAGGAGTGTCAGAATGACTATGAATTCAAAACATTAACTGTAAGAAAAATTATGACGTCATTAAGCACTTATGACGTTAATTATATATATGTTGCAAGTTTGTAGTCATCATTATCATTATTGAGTTATCATTCTTGTGTACTGCACTCAGACCAATGAGATCTATCTACTATAAATGTTTAAGGCAACACTTTACAAGTTATGCACCACACAAGAATTAAATCCAAAAAAATAAACAAAGGGAAATTACTCCAAAAATACAACAGTTATCATTCTTGCACAATGCACTCCATGAGATCTTTCCACCTGTGAGGTTTCAAAGTAATACCTCAAATACTTTTCGTGTTATGCTCCAGACAAAAATGAAGTCTGAGTATCAACAAAGGGCAATAACTCAAGGAAAAAGAGAAACAGAGTTATCATTCATGTGCACTGCACTCAGACCATTGAGATCTATGAAGTTTCAAGTCAACACCTCAAATACGTTTCGAGTTATGCCCCAGACAAAAATTAAGTCTGAAAATCAACAAAGGGAAATAACTCAGAAAATAAAACAGAGTTATCATTCTTATGCACTGCACTACAAATCCATGAGATCTTTCCATCTATGAAGTTTCAAAGCAATATCTCAAATACTTTTTATGTTATGCTCCTGACAAAAATAAAGACTGAGAATCAACAAAGGACAATAACTCAGGAGAAAAGAAAGTGAGAGTTATCATTTATGTGAACTGCACTCCTCTTCAATGAGATCTATCTATCTATAAAGTTTTAAGTCAGCACCTCAAATACTTTTTGAGTTATGCCCTGGACAAAAATTAAGACTGAAAATCAACAAAGGGCAATAACTCAGAAAATATGAAAGTCAGAGTTATCATTCTTGTGCACTGCACTCCACCTCAATGTGATCTATCCATGTTTTAAGTTTCAAGGTGATACCTCAAATACTTTTTGAGTTATGGTCCGGACAAAAATAAAATCTCAGAATCAACAAAGGGTAATAACTCAGAAAATATGAAAGTCAGAGTTATCATTCTTGTGCACTGCACTCCACCTCAATGTGATCTATCCATGTTTTAAGTTTCAAGGTGATACCTCAAATACTTTTTGAGTTATGGTCCGGACAAAAATAAAATCTCAGAATCACAACAAAGGGTAATAACTCAGAAAATATGAAAGTCAGAGTTATCATTCTTGTGCACTGCACTCCACCTCAATGTGATCTATCCATGTTTTAAGTTTCAAGGTGATACCTCAAATACTTTTCGAGTTATGCTCCGGACAAGAAAGTGTGACGCCGACGACGCCGACGACGACGACGACGCCGACGACGACGACGACGACGGACAAAGTGATCCCTATGCGTCTGCCATGCTATGCAGGCGACACAAAAATAATTATTCTTCGTGTCTCTAAATTCAACATTTTGCGTATATGTATTATTTTTCATCATAAATTATTTTATGTAGTATAATCTTATTATTTGTTTAGTTAAAATAACATTTTTTACTTTTTATGTACCGGTATATACATGTGTAGTGGCCTACGTGACTTTCTGCAGCAGACGCCGTGCGTCGTTAAGCAATTTAATGCACGTGTGAAAAATATGTATTAGAAAACATTAAATCGGTATTAAAGTAAACGCTGGGCTACATACATTCCTATATGTTTATTTGATGTGTTTGATCAAAATATACATTATTAGCAAGTCTGAAAATTAACAATTTAAATCTGACCTAATTATGCATAATCAAACTCCGATCTCGTCCAAGATGTTGCTTCCTTTGAATAACTTATTTTCCGGGACCTTTTTCCTCTGCAGTGTTTGCTCGCGTGCTCTTATTTAAAACATTGAAAGAGATGATCGTAACTTACGCATATACCTACATTATAGATCTAATGCGTATTTTTTTTTATTTCCTACTTTATTTACTCCCCCCCCCCCCCTCCTCTCCACATATGCCAACGTCATAATTCGCACAGAACATATTTCATTTTCTTCTCTCCCTCTCTTTCAGTTTGAATAAGCAATATAATATCAGGAGGTCTTGGATTCAAAACCCAACCGGGGTATATTTCTCCGGTGATAGCGTCAAGACGTATAACATTTGTACTAGATTTGCCCTTGTCTTGCACTCGGCAAATTGGGGTTGCTATGGGAACTCGGAGAACTCAGTACTGGTTCTAAGCAGGAACTTCTCTCCCGTGTATAGGTCGGTGCTATTCCCCTGACACATAAAATAACCAATGTGTCTTTTTGCGAAATGAGCTAAGGTATCGCACCCGGACTCACTTGTATCCAACCACTGTCTTTTCCGATGCTTTTTTTTTTCAGCAAAAAAAAACAAAAAAACAAAAAAAAAAGGACCCCTACAATAGAATATTAACATACTGCCTTTGAGAATAGAGGCATACGGTTTTAGTCAAATTACCGATCTCTCCTTGTCCGTGAAAACACAAATTCACTACATGATAAAAGCTAAATGGGGAAAAAATCTATAAATTCCATATTATTACATGTATAGTTCGCTTAAAATATGTCTGATTTTTTTTCTCATGTATGTACAGTTATGCATGAATGTGTATATTTAACCAACGTAATTGTATTTCACCAGACGCGTGTCATACCTTCTTATCAGCGGGCACAGCATGTGTTAATTTTGACCGGATATGTCACCTTTATGTAATGCCGATACCGATATACCGTCACTCACCCCCCACCCCGAATCCCACCCCAAGGCGAGGGAGGGACAATCAACTTTTACACAACATGAATGTTATAACCGAACTAATTAACGTGACAGAAAACATGAAAGATGGTCGCAGGCTTATTGTGAGAACATTATCACAGAAAGAACCAGGGTGTTACGTACGTAGTGTCACTGGGTAGCTTAGTCAAAAACTGTTCCTATATTATATTATACAATAATTTACATGTAACTTAGAATAAGTATGTGTATATACATACATACACTATCGAACACTTACGTAATATAAACTGTACCGACTAAATTAATACCGTCTGACTAAAAGCTCTGCCGCCTACGCGTTATAGAGTATATATTTACAACATTGCGAGTGTACATAATGAAGTGTGACCCTTAATACAGAAATCTCAAAATTCTTCATCCTACCAAGGAGTGTCCCAAAGACAACGGAGGAATCTACTAGACAACAACATCACTACAAGTTTCTTCCATTAATTAATTTGATTCATATTGTTTATTCCTTTTAATGTATATCATTATTACATTATTATTCTAAAATTAAATTGTCATCATAGAAATATTATATTCCAAAGAGGAAGACATTCTATATATCAATATATTTCCATAGCGAATTTTGTTGATGATGATATTAATAATAAAAAAATCTCTCTCTTTCTCTCTCTCTCTCTCTTTCAAGGGGGTGGGGTTCTTTACAAATTAAAGACTAATGGACTTTTAAAAAAATATAGAAATCACATACGAGTAATAAAAAATATTTTTTATAGTTAAAACAGCGAGTAAAATATAGCAACAGTTTTTTTTATAGGAACAAATAATATGTGCTTATGGTTGAAAGCATGGGACCAATTTAGAAGTTGTTTGCAAATTAGATTTTCTGCTATCATCATGTATAAGCTGCAACAGAATCGGCAACCTCTTCACTAATTACTTATCTTCGAACAAGATGGCCTTCCGGCCTTCATCTTTTTAATAAATAATTGTTTAAAGAAGCAGCAATACGGGTTTCTCTTTCTCTCTGTATATAAGGTGCAGGTTGCATGCAGTTGCCCATGCATCATTACATTTTTTCAGCTATTTGACAGTTAACAAGAAGTTCTCTAGCACGTGCTATACTTCTATATGTTCGTTCACAAGCGCTCATTGAGCGGTTGCGATCGTATATATAGGGCATGGACCAATAAAATCATAATTTTTTAAGAAAAGATATTGTGTTAATTAACACAAATATCAGAGTACTAGATATCAGTAAAGTACTGTTATCATTTTTTTATTGTGATTGTTATTATATAATCTTCATTAAAAAAAGAACTTAACTTTCTCTCATTACATGTGCCGTTAACAGTGGTCCGTCGCTTTTTCAGGGGGACCGCAATTTAATATGTCCTCATTTCCTGTCACTCGCTATGTTTATTTTAAATGAACACACGGATAACCAGTTATATGTAACGATAAATATTATTAACAACATGAAGTTTTTGCAAATTTCTAGACTTGTAGTCAAATAAAGCTTGCAGGTACATGTATAAAAATGTCATGTAAACCGTGCTTACCGTCTATCGTATATCGCATAACGTAAATCGCAGATCGTATATCGTATGAAAGGTAAATCAACTTGCTATCGTACATCGCAATCGTATATCGTTCGTATTTCAATCGTATTTTTTGACAACTGATACGATGGTATAATACAGGAAAAAGTATGAATGGGTTAGTACAGCATGTGAGTTAGTAGTATGTGGACATGACAATGATGAGGACATTGTTAGTAGTATGTGGACATGACAATGATGAGGTCATGGGTTAGTAGTATGTGGACATGACAATGATGAGGACGTGGATTAGTAGTATGTGGACATGACAATGATGAGGACATGGATTAGTAGTATGTGGACATGACAATGATGAGGACATGGATTAATAGTATGTGGACATGACAATGATGAGGACATGGATTAGTAGTATGTGTTAGTAGTATGTGGACATGACAATGATGAGGACATGGATTAGTAGTATGTGGACATGACAATGATGAGGACATGGATTAGTAGTATGTGGACATGACAATGATGAGGACATGGATTAGTAGTATGTGGACATGACAATGATGAGGACATGGTTAGTAGTATGTGGACATGACAATGATGAGGACATGGATTAGTATGTGGACATGACAATGATGAGGACATGGATAAGTAGTATGTGGACATGACAATGATGAGGACATGGATTAGTAGTATGTGGACATGACAATGATGAGGACATGGGTTAGTAGTATGTGGACATGACAATGATGAGGACATGGATTAGTAGTATGTGGACATGACAATGATGAGGACATGGATTAGTAGTATGTGGACATGACAATGATGAGGACATGGATTAGTAGTATGTGGACATTACAATGATGAGGACATGGGTTAGTAGTATGTGGACATGACAATGATGAGGTCATGGATTAGTAGTATGTGGACATGACAATGATGAGGACATGGATTAGTAGTATGTGGACATGACAATGATGAGGACATGGGTTAGTAGTATGTGGACATTACAATGATGAGGTCATGGGTTAGTAGTATGTGGACATGACAATGATGAGGCAGTGGATTACGAGTAGTATGTGGACATACAATGATGAAGACATGGATTAGTAGTATTGGACATGACAATGATGAGGTCATGGGTTAGTAGTATGTGGACATTACAATGATGAGGTCATGGGTTAGTAGTATGTGGACATGACAATGATGAGGCAGTGGATTACGAGTAGTATGTGGACATACAATGATGAAGACATGGATTAGTAGTATGAGGACATACAATGATGAGGTCATTGGTTAGTAGTATCAGGACATGACAACGATGACGTCATGGGTTAGTAGCATGTGGACATACAATGATGAGGTTATGGGTAAGTATCAAAACCTGACAATGATGAGGACATGGGTTAGAAGTATGCGGAGATGATAATGAGGGATAATGGGTTACTTTTATGAGGATGTGGCAATGGTTAGGCCACTGATGATGAGGCATATAAGGACTTAAGCAACATGCAACAAGCTAAATCACTTGGATCAGAATATCATCACACTGAATTACAAATATATGTTTCACCTAATAAAACAGAAAATCTCTTCTAAAATTATACCCATAAAGAAAATACAATTCCAATTAATTTGAAAATACACAAATTACATGTTAGAGAAAAATCAAACCTGAATCCAATTTTCAGTTTTGATTAATAATAGTTAGCAACACTAAACCTAAAACCTCTGAAATACTGCTTGTTTAATTTCTTTATGTAACACAGCATTGGCAATGAAAAAAACAAAAAAACAAGAGCTGTCAGAGGACAGCATGCTCAACTATTCAAAATGCTTGTTGGTAAATCAAATGAAATCTATTTCAATTCTTGCCCTTCACATATCATGTACATAATAATAGTCAAAAATGATATACCTTGATAGTCAGATACCCCTTAATATTTTTATGATGTCTAAAATCAATCCCATGCCTAGTTACTGAGACATAAGCACAATAACACTGTGCATGCAAATTTTTAACCAAAAATCCAAGTTAGAAAAGGGCCATAATTTGCATAAAATTCAGTCCAAAAGTTATCCTCCTAAGTTTTCTGATGCCCCTGAAGACACTCCTTAACTTTCTAGTCAATTCCTTAAGCAATTTCTGAGATATAAGCTGGAGAGTAGCTTGAATGCAAAAATTTAACCAAAATTCTAAGTTAAAAGGGGGTCAAATTTTTTTAATATATTTGATCAAGTGTTATCTTCCTTTATAGTATGATACCTCTAAACATATCAAAGATGTTATAAATCAATCCCATGCCTGGACTCTGAGATATAAGCATGAAAGTACCTTGCATGCAAAACTTTAATCAAAATTTCTAAGTTAAAAAAGGGGCCATAACTTGTAATATATTCCATCAAAAGTTATCTACCTTGATAGTATGATACTCCTAAACATATTAAAGATGTTTCAATCAATCACATGCCTGGATACTGAGATATTAGCATGAAAGTACCTTGCATGCAAAACTTTAACCAAAATTTCTAAGTTAAAAAGGGGCCATAATTCATATTAAATTCAGTCAAGAGTTATCTACCTTGGTTGTCTGATGCCCCTGAACATATTTATAAACTTTCAAGTCAATACCATAAATTATTTTAAGTCATTGAGATATAAGGTTGATAGTAACTTGCATGCAAAACTTTAACCAAAAGCCGCAACGCCAATGCCGACGCCAACTCAAGGGCGACTACAATAGCTCTCATATTCTTCGAATAGTCGAGCTAAAAATCCCTGATAATGTGATAATTAATTCTGAGCCAGTTTGTAGGATTCTGAAGCAAAAAAATAATCCCACAAAAAAAAAGGGAAATAATGAGGTAAACAACTTACTTGACCATTGGCTTCAAGAAGCTGAAATAAGGGACATTCTCAACATACAAACAAAACTGCTTAATAGTCAACAGTCACATGCTTGTTTTGAAGGAGTGATTGCCATGGTAAGTAAAAGGAGTTACAATTTTCTTTTGAGCCAACTAGTCCTGTAGGACAAGTGCTGCTTACACTAAAAGTCCCAGTATGCTTTAGCTTAAAATTCAAATGAGCAAAATATATTTTAAGAAACATAGTTTTGTTATATGAGTGCTATATCACAGAATAATGCACAGCCTTAAATGAAGTTGAAGAATCATGAAGGCCATAAGCCTGAAAAGTAAATTTACAAAAGTCAAAGCCTTAACTAAGTCTGAAATCACCACAATGAAGTACCTAATAAAAGAAATTCTCTGAAATCCTTAGTTGTTCAGACAAGGGTACTATATGACAATTTAGTGAGAAAAGTGAGTAGATGTCTTGAGGCATTCCAGGTGTTTCAAATTCTCAATGACTTTCCTTATAACTTGAACAAATTTGGATATACCAAAGAAGAAAAGATATGGAGAAATAGTAATAATAATTAAAATATCCTTTGTATCCTTTGCGCACCGTGCCAATCTTTACAGCGAATGCCTGTTGCATATTAAAACGGGTAAAAGAAAAATGTTGCCTCAAAAACGGGCCAATCTTTACAGTGATTACCTGCAACGTTATGAGACGGGTGCCTTTTTTGCAGGTTTAAAACCAGACACGAGATTCAGTGTATTTTTAATGAAAAAATATGTTGGGCAACATTTAAATTAACCTAAATACATTTTTTTTTGGTTGTCGCTGTTTTTCAGTACTGAACATATCAACCTTCATTGTGGACACAAACTACTGATGTGTATAAACTTATGTTAAGGCTATAATGCACCATACAGGACACTTATGAATGATAATTATTTTGGTAAAACATAAAATAAGATTACCATTGATAATGGTTCAAAATACAGTTGTGTAGTTCAGTAAAACATGTAATCAGTTTTTCTTAAATTACAAAACACCTGTAGCATAAAAATGCATGATATAAGACTATCAATAATGATCAATAATTTAAAGATAATGAATATAATCAAGTAGTTTAAATAGTCTATTCTAATGATCTATCAATTGGTAATCCACAGAAATCATAAAAATAAACAGTTTAATTTGTGTGATTTTATTCAATTTAGAAATTTCAGGTAATTTACTTTTTGATAAAATTATGCAAATGTATGCCATTATTGATTTTTTTTCCTGATTAAATTTACTATATCCTATATCTCCAGAAAAATGAAACTTTAAATAAACAAAAGGAAATGTTAAATAACCCGAATATCAAATTACATTTGAAGTCATTTTGATAAAACTTTTTAAATAAATACATCAATTTTGCAATTATTTTTCTAAGATTAATTATTTTCAGGGTTCCAATTACAGATTATTATGAGGACAGAGATCAGGCGGTGGTCTGAATAGTACACAGGCATGTTGGATACGCGACATTTCAAGCCAGGTAGTTAGTGACGGTAATATCCAGGACAGATCCAAGGTCACTGGTAAACTGCTCAACCAGGTGTATGAAGCAAGTGTTTGACGCTTCCTTTTCGATAGGAAAAACGATTGTGTAAAAAAAGGGGCCTTATTTTTTTATAACAAAAAACATACTTATAAATGCACCTTGCTGTGTGATCTGTAAGACTTGACTAAGTTGTATAAGTTCTGTAGTTCAGAAGTAATTAAAGAAAAACATTCAAGAGAAAAAACAATTTGCTATATTAGGGGCACAAGTTTGTTAACATACTGTGTAAACTAGCAATAACACTAATAAAGTTTGTATAAAGTATCAATCAAATGCATCTATAGGTTCCGGAAATATTCACGGAAATTTAGATTTTTTGAAAATTTTCGATGTGAAAAAAAGGGATAACTTTGTGAAATCAAAAGTCAGAGTTATGAGACATGACATGTGAACTTGCCTTTGGCGTCTCAAAACATGTAGCAAGTTTAAAATGGTTATCTATTAAAAGGGCTTCAAATATGTATCACCATTTTTGCACTATTTCAAGTATATTTGCTGCCATTAGCAACATTTTTCAACATATGGACAACAAAATAAAATGATGTGTATCATCTCCATATTGCCATCTATCCATATTTCAAGTTTCATGAAGATATATAGTACTTTTTGAATTGTTGCAGGATCCAATTTTTGCACTATTTCAAGTCTATTTGTTGCCATAGCAACCACATTTCTCAACATAGGGACAAAATAAACTCCATTAAAAGTAAACATTGATGATAACATGTCACATATTAAAAGCCATTAAAATCCTTTGATGCATATTTGAGTTATGCTTTTTCAATTTGCCCTTTTTTTCCATGAAGAACTTACCAAAATACCCTTCAATTATCGCAAAAACTTGTTTTGACAGATCTAGAGAATTACAAAAGGACATCACGGTGAGTAATTCACGGATGTGTTTTTCTTTTCTTCTTTAGAAAAGGAGAATTAATTTTGAATGTAAACAGATGAATACCATAAAAATTGATACATTTGATAAACGATAATAAGATACCATAAATGAAACTTCTTAATGAAAAAAATCATAGTTCGAATCAAGGCAAGTTATGACAAAAAATATAAAAAATTTGGCAATCTTTGCCGACACAATCTGAAATTTACCCAGCCATTAGGGTTCCTCTGCCTTAATATCTAACAAACAAGTTCCAAAAAGTGGCTCTGGAAGGTAATTTTCATTTTAAAAAAAAATGTCTATTTAAAAGTAACAAAGGGCCATAACTCAATCATGCATGGGTAGATGTTGATGGCATTTGGTTAGCATCATTTCCCCCATCAATTATTTCATGTTTAGTTTCATCAAAATCAAACCAACCAGTCCCAAAATATGGCTCCAGATGGATGGATGGACAAAAGGATGGATGGACCTTGCCATTTTAATATCTCGCTTCGGGTTTCCTCAACATAGGATAAAAAAGCAACACTATTACACAACACAGTAGGCGTTATCATGAGGTTTTTTGTTTGCTTGTTTTTATAAGTCAACTTCAGACATTTGCAGAGGTTCAATGTTTTTCTACTGTTTTAATGTTAATTAATTAATATATCTCTAAGGTTTTGTTTGTTTTTGCTGTTTTTAAAAACTGCCTATTATTGGCTTGATATTGTGCTGGAGATGGATGGGTATTTACTGCAAATGGTGCATATTACTTAACCTTTCTCATTGATATAATGAATCTTGAATGGTTTGCTTGTTTTTTACACTTGCCCAACAGGACTAATATTAAGCCAAATAAATTTTTTTAAATTTTTAAAAAATATTAACATATGAGCATATAGGTGTGTCTAAACATGAAAAGAAAAGGGCAACTGCAAAAACTAACCACAAAGATTTTCCTCTGTCATTCAAAATAAAAACAAATCATAAACAAAACAGCATCAGCAATATTGAACTAATATTCTACTTATAAACTTTATTCCTATGTTCCTCTGATGTTTGCTTGGGTTTAACAGGATAGTGCTGCTTCACCCAGTCACACATCCTGCCTTACCCAGTCACACATCCTGCCCCACCCTTTCACACATCCTGCCTCCTGCCTCACCCAGTCACACATCCTGCCTCATCCAGTCACACATCCTGCCTCACCCAGTCACACATCCTGCCTCACCCAGTCACACATCCTAACATCAAGAAAAGTACTGCCTCACCCGCTCACACATCCTTACATCAAGCAAACCAGTCCTTGAAACTACCCTTAAATGCTGAATGCCTAGCAAAGGAGATATTACCAATTTTGGTATCAAATCTTTAACCTCTTTGATACAGAATGGGCAATAAGCTACCTATGAAAACATATATTAGTAATTTTATCCAATTACAATTTTATGAAGCTATTCCCCGCCCCCCCCCACACACACACAAATCCTTTGGTATCTTAAATTTCTCTTTAATAAATTTTATTTTAAAAGGTTCAAATCTATATCATGTAAATTTTAATACAGGTCTCATTTTCAAATATTTTCATTAAAAACAAGAGGGCCATGATGGCCCTGAATCGCTCACCTGAGTACCATTGCTTCAACTGATGTCAAGGTTTTTAAACAGACAAGGATTCTGATATAACTTAATCTAAAACATTTTACCCCTGACAATACTACACACCAAATACCTAAGCAATGGGCCATATGGTTTCAGAGAAGACTTGGGCGCAGGGTCATATATCACCGTAGGGCCAAGACTTTGAAAATCTTGGTAGTGGCCCATAAGATGATGCTACATACCAAATATCTAAGCTCTAGGCCTTATGGATTCATAGAAGAAGATTTTTAAGGTTTTCCTATATAACTATGTGTAAAACAAGTGACCCCTGGTGCGGGGTCATTTATCACCATAGGGCTATGATTTGTACAATCTTGGTAGTGGCCCATAAGATGATGCTTCATACCAAATATCTAAGCTCTAGGCCTGATGCATTCATGAAAAGATTTTTTAAGATTTTCCTATATAACTCTATGTAAAACAAGTGACCCCTGGTGCGGGGTCATTTATCACCATAGGGCTATGATTTGTACAATCTTGGTAGTGGCCCATAAGATGATGCTACATACCAAATATCTAAGCTCTAGGCCTTATGGATTCATAGAAGAAGATTTTTTAAGATTTTCCTATATAACTCTATGTAAAACAAGTGACCCCTGGTGCGGGGTCATTTATCACCATAGGGCTATGATTTGTACAATCTTGGTAGTGGCCCATAAGATGATGCTTCATACCAAATATCTAAGCTCTAGGCCTTATGGATTCATAGAAGAAGATTTTTTAAGATTTTCCTATATAACTCTATGTAAAACAAGTGACCCCTGGTGCGGGGTCATTTATCACCATAGGGCTATGATTTGTACAATCTTGGTAGTGGCCCATAAGATGATGCTACATACCAAATATCTAAGCTCTAGGCCTTATGGATTCATAGAAGAAGATTTTTTAAGATTTTCCTATATAACTCTATGTAAAACAAGTGACCCCTGGTGCGGGGTCATTTATCACCATAGGGCTATGATTTGTACAATCTTGGTAGTGGCCCATAAGATGATGCTACATACCAAAAATCAAAAGGTTAGGCCTTGTGGTTTCGGAGAAGAAGATTTTTTCAACCCCGGGGGGGGCCAATTTTGACCCCAGGGTCATAATTTGTACAATCCTGGTAGAGAGTCATAAGATCATGCTACATACCAAAAATCAAAAGGCTAGGCCTTGTGGTTTCAGAGAAGAAGATTTTTTAAATTTTCATTTTTAAAATCTATTTTTAGCTCCTGTGACCTAATTATGCAATGGACCAGAACCATTTATACAACTTTAGTAGAGCTTCATCCAAGGAACATTCCTGCAAAATATTTTTCAAATTGGCCAAGCCGTTTAGGAGGAGATGTTGTTTGAAGCAATTGTTGACGCCGGACGCACGCACGGACGCCGGACGACGGACGCCGGACAAAAGGCGATCAGAAAAGCTCACCTTGAGCACGTTGTGCTCATGTGAGCTAAAAAACCTGTTACAGTTTCTGCATGATTTTGATCTTCAAAATATAATTATTATATAATAAAGAGGTGAATAAAAATGCACTTGAAAGAAAAGCACTCAATTTTTACAATGATAAGGATTACATAATTCATAAAACAAGAGGGCCATGATGGCCATGGGCTCACTCACCTGAGAACCAGGTATTAGTGTGAGGAAAAGATACAGCAAATATCTTATGATATTGTGGAAAATGGGCTAAGCCCTCTGCCAGCCATAAATTGAGTGAGTACTTTAGGACAAGAAGAATTTTCAAATTTGTACTATATACATATAAGGGAAAAAGGCTTAGCTCCCTGGCGGCCATGTTTTTCAACGGGTCAAAATAATTTGAACAATCTTGGCAGAGAGTGACCTAAGGAACATGTGTGCCAAATAACTTTGAAATCTAGCAAGTACTTTTGGCCAAGAAGATTTTTCAAATTTATATTATATTCATATAAGGAAAACAGGCTCTGCCCCCTGGCAGCTATGTTTTTTAACAGATCAAAATAATTTGAACAATCTTGGTAGAGAGTGACCTAAGTAACGTGTGTGCCAAATAACTTTGAAATCCAGCCAGTACCTTTATCCAAGAAGATTTTTCAATTTGTACTATATTCATATATGGAAATTGGGCTCCGCCCCCTGACAGCCATGTTTTTCAACAAATCAAAATAATTTGAACAAACTTGGTGGAGAGTGACCTAAGGAACATTTGTGCCGAACAACTTTGAAATCCAGCCAGCACTTTTGGAGGAGAAGTTATTGGAAGTATTTATTATATACATATAAGGTAAACGGGCTCTGCCCCTTGGCGGCCATGTTTTTCAACGGATCAAAATAATTTGAACAATCTTGGTAGAGAGTGACCCAAGGAACATCTATGCCAAATAACTTTAAAATCTTGCCAGTAGTTTTGGAGGAAAAGATTTTCAAAATTTTCATATGTTCTTAATCTTGCCATTGCCATAGCAACCAGAGTTCTGCATGGAATCATATTCTTTGAACAACTATGAAAGGGCTTCACCCAAAGAACATTCCTGTGAAGTTTCTTTAAAATTGGCCCAGTGGTTTAGGAGGATATGTTGTTTTAATTTTAATGTTGACGACAGACATTCATCAGTCACAATAGCTCACCTTGAGCACGTTGTGCTCAGGTGAGCTAAAAACTTAACAAAAAGGAAAATATAAACAAAGCAAATGGAGAGTAACAAAAAAGCTCTGTCTATTAGAATAAAACAAAATATAGCACAACATCTGACACAGGTGCCATGGCAACAGTGATCAATAAAGCATGAAAATGAATGATGATGTATAGGTGTGACACATTGCTGATCATACAAATGCTTGGAGAACTAAGATCAGTGTGGCATGGACACATTTATGCTGTTAATGGATTACAATCAAGAGTAACACAAGAGAGTTTGATTGTGTTGTTCTTATCTTCTTTTGATAATGTTATACACTATACTAAATGTACATTCATACATCCATTTTTTTACACTGATTTTACACAAAGAGTACTAGGAGATGACTGGCCAGGTTGACCAAAGAGATGTCACCATACCTTGAGTTTCTCAGCCTCCTCCCAGGAGATTCCTTCCAAGATCTTGGATGAGGGGCCAGCAGATATCCTCTCCTCATAGTAGTCCTTCTTAATCTGCAACCAGGAAAATAATCAACACATAACATGTATAAGGCCTGTCCCTAAAGTTTTGAGATTGTGTCTATATCTCAACAGGAACTGTCAGAGGACAGCATGCTCAACTATTTGAAATGCTTGTTGGTAAATCAAATAAAATCTATTTCAATTCTTACCCTTCACATCAATTACATGCCTAGTTGCTGAGACACTGTGCATGCAAAACTTTAACCAAATTATCCAAGTTAGAAAAGGGTCATAATTTGTATTAAATTCAAAGAGTTATCCTTCTTGGTTTTCTGGTGCCCCTGAACACAATCATAAACTTTCTAATCAATACCATAAATAATTTCTGAGATATGACCTGGATAGTAGCTTGCATGCAAAACTTAAACCAAATTTTCTAATGCATCCAAAACTTTAATTAACAAGTAACTGGTGTTGTATGCAACACATAAAGTCCCCTACCGGCTCCTTAACCTTGACTCAATATGGTAATCAATCCCATTTTTTGCCATATTTTCACTATTTCCGTTACCATAGCAACCACAATTTTAGTCGAAGAACAAAAATAAAATGACGTGCATAATCTACACATTGCCATCTAGTCATATAGCAAGTTTCATCAAGTTAGCTTGCTTAGTTATCGCGGGATCCCATTTTTGCCATATTTTCACTATTTCCGTTACCATAGCAACCACAATTTTAGTCGAAGAACAAAAATAAAATGACGGGCATAATCTACACATTGCCATCTAATCATATACCAAGTTTCATCAAGTTAGCTTGCTTAGTTATTAAGTTATCGCGGGATCCAGATTTAGCAGACGGACAGACAGACAGAGGGGAAACCTATAGTCCCCTCCGGTGTGAACACCGGTAGGGGACTAAAAAGTTAAGGTCAACAAGAGCTGTACCAAAGACAGCATGCTCTACTTTTTGAATACTTGTCAATAAAAAAAAATTGCAATTAAAGGCAAAGTGAGAATCTCTATATCATTGAAATATACCCAAGAGCAATAAACATGTGCTCTAAGTTTTAAAGCAATACCTCAAAGAGTTCAATGAACAAGAGGGCCAAGATGGCCCTAAAGACGCTCAAATAAGAAAAACTGCCTTAATTGCCTGTACAGGTTACTAAACTTTAGCATAGTTGTACTGAATACATAATCCATAAGATCATTTCAATTCCACAAACTAAACTGTGTCTGTGGTCAAAATTTGAAGTCAAACTTGACTGAGAGATTATGGCTTTAAACATTGTCAATGAAACTTCAAAATGATTGCTTAAGAAATGAAGATGCTAGAGTGTAAACAGTGAAATCTGGCATTTTTATTAATTAAAGGGCAATAACTCCTGACTTATAATCTCATATCAGCCATTGTCACATAAAAAATCACATAAAAAGTGAAGGGATCCATTAGTATTATTTAATCGTTATTTACTTCAGATAAAGTTTGTCTGAATTAAAAAATACAATTTCGTAACCTGTAAACATAATATAACTTGATTTGATTTGTAAAGTACATTTTATTGTGGGCCGTTTTTACCCCTTTGTGAACCTAGCCCTTTTCCCCTGCTCGACATATTTTTTTCCCCTCCTGAAAGGACCCGCCACCTTTCCCCAAAACACAAAAAAAAGGCCTGGTACTGTTTTTTTTTTTTTTTTCTTTTTCTTTTTCTTCTTTTTTTCCTCCTTTTCTATGCATTAATTTCAATATGTTGCAAAGGCCCCAGAAGCATGAAAATTAAATGGCATATACTTCAGATAATTAATTTTCCATTTCTATGATTTTCGTATGTCAAGCTTGACAACGTCTACAAAAGTACCTGGTCTACAACCATAATTTCTGAACAGATTTTCATGAAAATTTTACAGAATGTGTATGTTATGTTCTAGTTGTGCATCCCGGTGTCCATTTGACCAAATTAGAAAAGGTAAAGGTTCTATGGTGAATCCAAGATTCAAACCATTGACATCAAATTTCAAATACTTCTAGATGAGTTAGAAAGCTGATATTTGGACTGAATATAAGTCTCCAAGTCTTCTTTATATTCTGAGAAGATGAACGTCATGTGACATGGAGCAATGTTACTTCTGTTTCCGGATAATTGCAAAGGTCAAGGTCATATTTCAATTATCGGTTTTATCTTCGGCCTTAAATATCTCAAAGTCGATAAATATTCTATTGAGACACTATTGGTTTAATTTGTAGTGCTTTGAAAGACCTTTCAGATGATGTTTTTGATGATGGGGGTTGAATCAGTTGAGTTATGGTTGAAAAACAAAAAATTTATTACCTTAGTGCGTTTAACAGTTTATATCTCGAAAACCTTTGATTTTCGAAAATATGATTATGAATATTATTTGTAGCGCAGTGTTTGGCCTTTAAGTTTTATGATTGACCCAAGAATCATGAAGTTAGGACAAAAAAATGAAATTCATGTATATAACTTTAGTGATTTTTGCCATTTTCTCAAGGTTTAACAGCTTGTATCTTGAAAGCTATTGAAAATATTATTAAATACATAAAGAGTGTAAAATGAAGATAATATTCAGACGATTATTTGGGTACCAAGACTTTTGAAATCGGTTAAAATATCAAGAAGTTTCATAAAAAATAAGATTGTAAACATGTAAAATTTTAGCAATTTTGCTGTTATCACAAAGTTTAACAGCTTATATCTTGATAGTCGTTGGAGATAGGTTGATATATTAAGTTAATGAAATGTAGAGAATTTTCAGACGATTATTTTGGTACCTCAACTTTTGAAATTGGTTATAGAATAAGGAAGCTACATCAAAAATAAGGAGTTTCAGTGATTTCGCCGTTATCTCAATGTTTAAAAGCTTATATTGTGAAAGTCAGTTTATAAATATGACCAAAGTTTGCCAAGATATTTCTAAATGTGTTTTTATCATTGTTGACACATTGTATTATAATTTCAAAAGTGCTATGTTAATAAGAATTTAATATCCTACTTTCACTTTAACCTAATTTTAACCCTTTCCTTCATGTAGACTCATTCTGACGCATCTAGCCATTCCCTCATGTAGACTCATTCTAACGCATATACCTGTCGCCTCATGCAGAAGCATTTTGACTCAATTACCCCTTCCCTTATATAGACACAGTTGATTTTTAAGTGCATAAATATCTATATAATGTTTACCATGTTTTTACCAATTAAGTTTTTTGAAAACTTTAATCATATTGCAAACTATATGGATGAAAAAAAGATAGTGTTTATTCTTAAAATAAGCAAGAAATTTGCAATAATTTTACCATACTATCGTCTTCGTAGGTCGCAAGTTAGGAGAATTCAATTCACAGAGGAAGATCGATTATGATTTGAATTATGCGCGTATATTAACTTATTCTTTTAAATAAATACGTTTGATTTGAGTTAAACATAATTTCAATTAAATACATAAGGTTTACAATGAAAAAAGGGCTAATTAAAAGAAGAGTTTCTCAATTTGGGGAGATCGACATAAAAGTTAAGTTCTGTTGTTTACAGCGTCTCTTGAGTGGAAAATTACCCATTTAAATCTATTCTGTTCGTGCTATTTTTAAAACAATTACTAATGTCTATAAAAAGATCATAAGTCACGTGCGTATGTCATGGTTGTCCAGAGGTTTAACTAAGCGTCCCGAGTGCCGGAAATTGTTGATTAGTTAAAAAAAAAAATGACAGGGTAATAAAATTGTCGGCTTCATTTGTAAGAAAAGTCGGCTTTATTTGAAAGCGATGATGAGAAACCAATCAGGAAATCAAAAAAATCGAACACAGCAGGAGATCAATCAATTATGGGTAAAACTTAAATTATTTTGAATTAGTTCATCGTCGTCTAATTGCTGGGTTGATATAGAGGGAATGTTCTTTATAATAAAATAAATGTGCCGATATAAAAAGTTCTGAATTCGAACTTATCTTTGGGCACTTTGGCAAAACATATTACCAAAAATTTTTATCCTTGCTAGCGCATTTTAGCTATCCAAATTCAAAACAAGAAATTCCCTTCTTTTTTTTTTTTTCTTATGTCTTTCTTTTTTCTTTTCTTCTCTGGCAACCGGATGTAGAGATAGAAGGGTGTACATAGTCCTGCATAAGTCCGTACTCAAACTCTTACTTTATCCTCTAACTTTTATATAAACCTACCCTAAAAACAGCACTCTTTTGCTGTTGGAGGTCCCACTGGCCTGACAAAATAAAGTATTAAAACCAAACCCCACCCAATATGAGCTCTGGTGGACAAAATGGTCCAATGGGGACAACATATAAATGTACACCCGGATATCTCAGATCTCATTTTTGGCTTCCTTTCCAAGGACTTAATCCTTGCTAGCTTCAAAAGCTATCAAAATTCAAAACTAGAACATATCCAAGACCTTTTCTCATGTATTTGGTTATTTTTGACAGTGAGGGATATATTTATTAATATGAAATTACTTTCAAAAATTAATTCAATTGAAATTCAAAATTAAAAGACCTCGCAGAGTGCCTAGCCACCTTTGGCTATATGGCTGTGGGTCTTTAAATAGTTAACAGAAAAAAGAAATTGAATTAGTTCGTATGAGAACACCGACGACAAGTCACTACATAATAAGTATTTGGTCATCTCCTAATATACAATATATAACTCCTAAGTCAGACAATTTAAAACATATATCCCCTTTCCCAACAAACAAAAAAAAACAACAACAGATATCAGTCTCCCTGTAACCTATTATTTAATTCAATGATTTCTTAATTAAAAAAAAATGAAATAAATTTATATATTGTACTTGTTTTATCTTTTTTTTTGTTGTCACGCAAAAATATATTTCTAATATAATGATTCTGTGTCTCAGTTCATCAATATGAAAAATATATCAATAGATAGATCTTTTTTTCTCTACAAACATTTTATTTACACCAAAGATCTATTATGAAGGTAAAACTGTGTTTTATAGGCTTAAACTATACAGGTAGACTGAGGTAGTGGCAAAGTGACATTATCTCCAATAGTCCATATGCATATGAACTAAGTCTTCAGCTGGGTTACCTATGGCTAGCAGCTTTTCAGTACACTGATAGCAGTATGGAGCCTGGGGGGTGTTATGCAATGTTGGCTATAAGGGAAAGGGTTAAGCAATTTCGGAAAATGTAATGTTACAGATATGTTTTTTGTTGTTTTTTTATCGCAAAAAAAAACTAATTTTATATGCCAAAATACATTCATTGGCATCATATTGATTTGATATTACTAGCTAAAGAAGTGCTGACATTTACTTATAACACTACATACCAGTGGCAGCCATGCATTAACCATTTTTTCACAGGTCTTTCAGACTGGTGTTGACACATTACAATTTCCTGACTTTATTGTAACATCAGTTGATAAATGGTGTACAAGCTATATTCTGATTTTTTACTATTTGAATATTTATGTTAAAAAATATATCTTACAATACGATGTAATTTAATTGTCAGTTTAAGATAACATGAGCATGTGTAAATGTAGATGTTTGAAACTCAATTATCTTGTTTGTCATCCATTCAAAACGCTGCTAGCTAATTGGTCCAATTACTACAAGGGCCAAATGGATGAACCATCACTATATTTTGCGTAATATAGTAGACATGAACCTATGTACAAGCGTTATTGAATTTTTACTCACGAGGCAACACACGTCAACAATTCTATTGAATGGTAATGTTAACGGTTTTATTTGCGCCGCTGTACATGGAGAAAAAAAAGAAGAATTTTGATATGCAGAATTATGAGATTTTGCCATATTCCTTTAGGTTTAATTGCTTATACATTTTGAAAACCTATAAATCTAGACCCAAATATGTTACAATCAAATTGTAGGGATTTTCAAGACATTTGCTTGGTACCTAGATTACTGAAATGGACAAGTTATAAGAAAGTTTTATCAAAAAAAAAAGAAAAAAAAAAGATTTTACTTAATTTCGCCATACCCTATTCATGAAAGATAAGTCCATACAAAAGCAAGTAAAGGGTAGAGATTTTGATATCTTTTCAAACAGTAATAAGTTTTTACATTTGACAAAGCTAGTAGGAAGTCCTATCATTCATATCAATGAATGACAATCTGGTTATTATTTGTTTTTTTTCCCTCCTTTTCTACGCGTTAATTTCTATATGTTGCAATGTTCCAAGGACAATGAAAATTTAATGGCATATACTTCAGATGCTGAAATTTTTATTTCAATGATTTTCATACGCCTATGACGTCATATGATGTCACACTTGACGTTGTCTTCAAAATTTGCAAGTGGTCTACAGCCATTATTTCTAGACCGATTTTCATCAAAATTTCACAGAATGTATATGTCACTTCTAGATGTGCATCCCAGTGTGTGTTTTTCCAAATTCAAAAAGACAAAGGTTCTATGGCAAATCCAAGATTCGAACCATTGACTCAAATTTCAGAAACATATAAAATCACTTCAAGATGCGATAGAAAGCTGATATTTGGACTGAATATAGGTCTCTAGGTTTTCTCATATGAAGTCATAAGGCAAAAAAAATGAAATGGTTTTGAAGGCCTGTAGGCCTTATTTTTTGTTTAATTTGCATGATTTTTTTTACTGACGGTGCAGCATTACATCCTATGTAACAAAGTCACTTCCACTTCCGGAAAAATGCAAAGTTTAAGCTCCAATTTCAATTATTGAGTTTTTCTTTGGCCTTAAATATCTCAAAAACAATAAATATTCTTTCGAGACACTATGCAAATAATTTGTAGTGCTTTAAAAGAACTTTCAGATGATATTTAGTTTTTGATGATTGGGGTTGAATCAGTTGAATTATGGCGGAAAAACAACATTTTTTTTAAACTGCGCACGTTTAACAGTTTATATCTCGAAAACCTTTAATTTTTGGAAATATGATCATGAATATAATTTGTGGATGAATGTATGGCCTTTCCTTTGGCGCTTTAATTTTTACAACTGACCTAAAGGCAAAGGTCAAAGAAAACAAAATTTGTGCATATATTCTTATTGATTTTGCCATTTTCTCAAGGTTCAACAGCTTGTATCTCGAAAGCTATTGTATATAATTCTCTATATATATAAAGAGTGTGAAATGAAGATAATATTCAGACAATAATTTTGGTACTTTATCTTTTGAAATTGCCAGCCATAAATTGAGTGAGTACTTTAGGACAAAAATTATTTTGAACAATCTTGGGAGAGAGTGACCTAAGGATAACTTTGAAATCCAGCGAGTACTTCTGGAGGAGAAGATTTTTTAAATTTGTCCTATACATATAAGGAAAACAGGCTCCGCCCCCTGGCGGCCATGTTTTTCAATGGATCAAAATAATTTGAACAATCTTGGTAGAGAGTGACCCATGAAAAGACCTATGCGAACAGCATAAAACCAGATCAGGCTGATCAGGTTTTATGCTGTTCGCTGCTCCTTAGTGGTCTGGAAATGAGGATTTTGTAATTAAATTTGGTAAGGTTTAACTGTGGTTTTCTGCAGATCAGGCTTTATGTGATACCTATTGAGGGCGTCAAAATGAGTATATATGAGGGAAAGGGTTAAGGAAAACGGGCTCCGCCCCCTGGCGGCCATGTTTTTCAACAGATCAAAATAATTTGAACAATCTTGGTAGAGAGTGACCCAAGAAACATCTATGCCAAATAACTTTGAAATCCAGCAAGTACTTTTATAGGAGAAGATATTTGAAGTTTTTACTATATACATATCGGGAAAATGGGCTCGCCAGTAGTTTTGGAGGAGAGGATTTTCTTTCCGTTGCCATGGCAACCAGAGTTCTGCATGAAATCAAATTCTTTGAACAAATATGATAGGGCTTCACCCAAGAAACATTCCTGTGAAGTTTCTTTAAAATTGGCCCAGTGGTTTAGGAGGAGATGTCGCTTTAAGTTAAATGTTGACGGACACCAGCCGACGTCTGCCGGACATTCGTCAGTCACAATAGCTCACCTTGAGCTAGTTGTGCTCAGGTGAGCTAAAAATAGTTTTTTAAACATGTAAAATTTCAGCAATTTTGCTTAATGACTTTAGAGATAGATAAATTAGAGATAAGTTCATACATTAAGCAAGTGAGATATAGATAATTTCAATGCCTTTGTTCTGATACCTAGAATTTAAAATTGGTCAAAGTTTAAGAAAGTTACACAGACAAAAATAATTTTGACATTCAGAATTTCAGAGATGTTGCCGTATTCTTTGAGGTTAAATTGCTTGAAAACCTATAAAGCTAGACACAAATATATGACAATCAAATAGCAGGGATTTTCAAGATATTTGTTTTGATACATAGATTACAGAAATAGTTCAAGTTAAAAGAAATTGATATAAAAAAGAATTGATATTTAGTTACTTTTGCCCTATCCTCCATTTTTTTCAAAGTTTATGGAAGTTAAGGCAATACAAAAGCAAGTTAAAGGCAGGAATTTTATATCCTTTTACTTTCTTTGCTTTTAGTGTTCGACAAACGTAGCAGAAAGTCCTATCATTTGTATCAAGGAATGAAATCCAGTTTACATTAGAATCAGTCAAGAGTTATCTACCTTGGTTTTCTGATGCCCCTGAACATATTCATGAACTTTCAAGTCAACACAATGATTGGTTTTTGAGATATAAGGTTGAGATATAAGGCTGATAGTAACTTGCATGCAAAACTTTAACCAAAGGTTGGAACAATTCTTAAATCACATCACCACGAATAAGATCTATATAAGTTTATATGATCCAAAAAAGAAGTTTGTTTCTATTGTTTGCAAACATCCTTCTTCACCACCTTCTGTGAAGGCAAGAACATCAAAATCAGCCAAACACAATATGCTTCTTATCATGGACTCTCAGGGAATGTTACTCCAGCATGCAGTTCCAAAGAAAATTATTGTGAAAGAATATTGATAAAGATTTAGTAATATTTAGTTGAATTTAAGATTTAATCTTAAAATATCAACACATTTTTCAAGGGACTTTATATAAATACAATACAGAAAAGGTGACCCCTTGCAGAGGTAAAAATCTAAGATTCCTGTTTAAGTCTATGTAAAATCTGGTGATCCCTAGGGGGGATCCAGCCATGATTTGAACAAATTTGGTAGAGAATCACAAGGCCATGTTACAAGCTAAAGATCTAAACTCCAGGCCTAGTGGCTTCTGACAAGAATATTTTTCTAGCTTTTCCCCATGTAAGTCTATATATAATAAAGTGGCCTCTGAGGCAGGGCCATTTTGGACCCAAGGGCATAAATTTGATTAAAATTGGTAAAGGTCCACTAGGCCATGTTACACAACAAATAACTAAATGCTAGGCATTGTGGTTTCTTACAAGAATATTTTTTCAAGTTTTCTCCTGAGTTTTTTTGAGTCTACGTAACATCAAGTGACCCCTAGGGCAGGACAATTTTGACCCTTAACAGACTTGGTAGAGAGCAACACACCAAATATTTAAGCTTACAACCTGTAGTTTTGCAGAGGAAGATTTTCAAAGTTTACATTTTTAAAATCTTTTTTCAGCTCCTATGAGCTACTTTTTTGACAAAACAAAACAATTTGAACAATTTTGAAAGAGGGCCTCATAAAGATCAATCCTGTGAAATTTGGTCAAAATCCATTCAGCGGTTTAGGAGAAAATGTTGAAAATTGATGACAGACAAACGCCAGGCCATCCTAATAACTTACCATAAGCATGTTGTGCTCAGAAGGCTAATAAAAGGGAATCCCCATCAAAGCAAACTTAATTGAGAACTGATTATGAATATATGTGATAATTTAGCTTAGAGATTGTATAATATAAGGATCAAACTCTTTCAATAAGAAAGAAATCACATGTTCTGCACCAAATTAACTCAATAACCAACCCCTCAAATACAAATTACCCTTCACAAGCTGATTACCTGTTTCTGTTTCTGCTTGAACTCCTTCGGGTCTGTTCCCTGGGGTGCAAACTGGTTTGGGTGGTCCACCTTGATGGACATGCTAGCCTTCTTGGGCGAACCATCCTCTCCCTCCTCCTTCACCCACTGTACAAAATATACCAACATTCTGATTGTATACAAAGAGGCAAAAGTCAAACTTCATTATTTCAGTGAAAAATTAAATGATTTCTTTAATTTGAACTATCTTGGTAGAGAGTGACCTAAGGAACATCTGTGCCAAATAACTTTGAAATCTGGCCAGTAGTTTTGGAGAAGAAGATTTTCAAAGATTTCTTTTTTTTTCTTTCCATTGCCATGGCAACCAGAATTCTGCATAGAATCAAATTCTTTGAACAATTATGAAAGGGCATCCATCACCCAAGGAACATTCCTGTGAAGTTTCTTTAAAAATTCCCCAGTGGTCATTTAAGTTTAATGTTGACGACGGACACCGGATGAACGCCAGACGACGGACACCGGATGAACGCCAGACGACGGACACCGGACATTCATCAGTCACAATAGCTCACCTTGAGCACGTTGTGCTCACGTGAGCTACAAACAAGATCCGTCACAGGATGTGACGAAATGTATATTCATGGTTTTGTGAAAAAAATTCCCAAACATTTCATTTGACTTTCCCCAGAAATTTTTAACAGTGAAAGCAATACAGCATTATGCATGTATGAAATACACAATAGCTAAGAATCATATGCATAAATGAACCATAAGTCCCCTACCAGTCATGCATATTTTGATTATTTCCATTACCATAGTAACCAGTATTTTTATCCAAGTAAAAAATCAAAATGAGGTGCATAATTTCCATATTGCAATCATATACTAAGTTTCACTGAGCAAGCTTATAATATGGTTTTTAAATCATCACAGCATCCCAATTTCTGGACAGCCGGTAAACCAATGCACTATCAGGGCTTATGACACTTGACCTCTTAGTGTGACCATGACCTTTCAGCTATAAACCTGGGTATTGTACACAACACATTGTATCATTACGGTGCACATTTACGAAAAAAAAAAAAAAAATCAAAATCCGGAGTGACAAAGAAATGGAGCCGACACAAAAAACAAATCATTTGAATTCTAAGTTTGACTTTGACCTTGGAACTACAAACCTGGGGACTGCACATGACGCATCTTCTCATGATGGTGAAGATTTTTGCTGAGTAATTTCAAAATCCATCAAGGAATGTCATAGTTATAGAGCGGAAACGAAATCTGGACGGACAGACAGACACGCAGACGGTGCAATTACTATATGGCCACCTTCGGGGGCATAAAAAAAGACTTCTCTATCACTGAGTGCATTACAGTGGTGCTAACGTATCAGTTGTCAAAAATAGCGTATATCGTTCGTATGGCATTGTATCGTAACGTATATATTACTCAATCGCATCGTAATGTATGGAATCGTATTCTATCGCATTCAATCGTATTAGGCATAATAAACGCATCGCATCGCATCGTAAGGCAACCGTATATCGGTAATCGTATATCGTAAATCGCATAACGTATATCATATTGAACCACCCAGTGGTTTAGGACAGTTTAAGTTACGGGACACCATCGATATTTCAGAAATAATTAATGTTCGTGTCTTTAAATTTAATATTTGCTTAAGTTTATTAATGGTGGATCATTAAATCACATTATGCAGTACATTTTTTTCATATTTTACCAATTGCAATAGTTATATTTCTTTTACTTTATTATTTTATACATGTGTTATGGCCTACGTGACTTTCAGGAGCAGACGCCATGCGATGTTATAAAATTTGATGCACGTGTGAAAAGTACTATATCAGAGACGTAAATACCTTTAATATAGCTTCGTGACTATATCAGTATTAAAGTGGAATAATTTTAAAATATGTGTAATCGATATGTTTGATCAATGTTTGCTTTATTAACCTGTCTAAAAACTAACAAATTAAAACTTACCTATTTATGCAAGATCGTCCGAAATGTTGCTTTCGTGTAATTATTTATTTCCCGGGACATTTTTTACTGCTGTATTTACTCGAATGCCCATTTTTCTTTATTATTTAATGAATTCGTGAACAAAAGATAATTGTAATTTACGAATATAGTTTATTTAATTATTTCCTATTTTATTTAGGTTTCTCTATCTCTCTTTCATTACGCACACGCGCACACACACTTCCAAAAAAAAATTGGATGAATGAGCGCAAATTATGTTTCTTTTTTCCCCCTTTTTCATCAGTACGGAGATAATCAAAATTCAGGTAGGTGGAGACTGAAAATCCAAACCGGAGCATTTTTTCCGATGATCGCGTAAATCCTAATACGTATATGATGTGTACAAGATGCATCGGTATTGCTTTGAGAACTCGGAGCTCTAAGTACTAGTTCTACACAGGAACATGTTTACAGTATATCGGTGCTATACCTCGGACACGTATATTTCGAAGAGCATTTTTGTTTTGCGAAATTAGCATGGGTATCACACCCGAACTTAATTGTATCCAACAACTGTCTCTTTCATATGGAAAAAAAAACAATGATAAAACGGGACCACATTTTCGTGATATGCTTCACTGCTATGCCTTAATATTTAATATGATAAACCAGGAATTATTGCAAGCCATAACAATAGAAAAATAAACATAAGACCTACATGGGAATGGAAGATTTGTTATAAAATAACTGATGTATTTTATTCCGTGATAACACAGAGTTCACTGACATGATAATAGTTAAAAGAAAATGATCTTGTTTCCATATTACTACAGTTCGCTAAAGATCTCATTTCATATATTATTACAGTTTGCTAGAGATATAATAGGTTAGAACATTTTCTTGCATATCCCTAATCTTTTATGTATAATTAAGTGAAAAAAGTGTGTTTCGCAATACCGGAGGCGTGCCATCAGTTCTTATCAGCAGGCACAGCATGTGTTTATTTTGACCGGATATGTAACCTATATGTCTCGCCGCTGCCGGTATACCACCCCCAGAGGAGAAGACTTTTGACATGTACACAGAGTGAATGTTATTTCCGGTACTAAAAGATTACAATATTTAGCAATAATTTGAAATTCTATTTTAAACACACCAATATTCATAGAATAATAATAAAACTGTTTCCAATCTAGGTATGAGGCACAGAATATATTTAGAAGAGAGAAAAAAATCTTAAATGTACACGATGATGATGATGATAATGATGATACATGTATCAAAAATACATTTGTAAGGGAGTGTGCGGGCACACATGTGTGTGACTGATGGACTTATTTTTATATCACAAATGAGCGAATCATAGGGTATTCTTTAAAATATTTTGATTGTTAAAACGGCGAGTAAAATACACAGATTTTTAATTTGTTCTTCCGATTGAAACCCATTGTGTCTACAAATCAAAATCTCTGCAAATTAAAATGTGTCTCGAAACCACATACATGATAACATTAATGACCATTAGCTCAAAATATAGGATGAGAGAGAGAGAGAGAGAGGAGAGATGAATGCATATTTATGCGGAAGACACAGTGAATTAGTGCGGGGATGATACATATGCACACAATATAAATGTTATATCATAAATATTTAATAAAATATTAAATACTTTACATTTAAATAATTTTACAATAATACTTGGTCAAAAACATGGATACCATTACAAAATATTGAAAGCCCAACACATGATGATATTTCCCTACTTAATAAGAGACAATTAGTTATATATCCTTTACATGTAGTAATGCATGTGTTAGACAATCTGGAAACATGTCTGGAAAGGTGTGAAATAACTTTATACAGTAGATGAACTGGGTGTAGTCAAAATGAGATATAACCGATTTGGCAACTATTTTATTCTTGTACTCGATTAACGAAACAAATCATATTAAACTGTATACGCATGGCGGCGTATGACATTTCTCACGAATACCCGGTTAAACGGCGGCCTCTTCACTCATGGCATCTTTTCGACAAAGATAGCTTTTCGACCCATGTTAATGTAAATGTATTTAATTGTTTAATTACCAAGGTCAATTTCCAACAACAATTCTTCGGGCTTAGGGCTTTTTAAAACAATAGCGGATTTTCCGAGCTTCTGGTTAAAGTATATGAAAACATATTTATATTAAATCTATACCTATGACAGTTACCTACTTGTAATATATACAAATATTCTAATCAGAAAATAGATACGGTGCTATTCTCCCACACTCACTCGCGTTCTTTTGATATTTGATACATCCAATAAATTATATATACATTTTATTTTGATGGGTTAAATGCAAAGTTTGAAAAATGCCCGAAGATATTGTTTTAATTAGCACAAATGACAGCGTACTAGATATTAGATGATTACTGGTATCATTTGTTTTAATGTGATTAATATCAAAACACATAATAACAAAGCATAATTAATACATTTTTTTATGAGTCCTCATTAGGAAAAAAAATCAGTTTTTCATTACACGTGCTTAGGTTGTTATTGACGGAGACAACAGAGTCCGTAACATTTCTAGAGGAACCGCAATTTAGTTTGTCTCCATTTCCTGTTTCCCGTTTTGTTTATTTCCGCTGTTTATTTCAGATGAAAACACGGCTTGTGATAAATATTGTTAAAAGCTTGGTTGATATTTCATATTTTTGAACAGATCGTAAAATCTAATTGTACACAGTTGTAAAATATGTCATTTATACCGTTCTTACCCTGTATCGTATATCGCATAACGTATATCGCAGATCGTAGATCGTATGGTATCAGACAAAGAATGCATCGCATCGCATCGTAACGAATCGTAAAGGTAAATCAGACCTGCTATCACACATCGCATATTGTATATCGCATATCGTATATCGTCCGTATTTCTATCGTATTCCAATCGTATTATTTGAAAACTGATACGTTAGCACCACTGTATAAAGCCAGGTGATCCACTTCTCTCTGGGGATTCACGCTAGGATCGTTGACAAGGGACATGCTGATTGGTTTGAATATCATTTTCAGGAAGATCAGGTTGTTATCTCATATGTAATAAGAAGTCACAAAGAGAATAAAACTTGGTCACTGTTCAATTATTTCTGGTTTAATATGGATGTATATGCCATTCTGTCATGTACCATTAACAAGAGGGCCATTATGGCCCTAGAACGATCACCAGAGAACCATCATCTTAATAAAACAATGCAAAGTCATATGACCATTAGACCTTTTTATCATTCTTTGCATTAAATATGGTCTTGACTGACTGTAGCTGTTTCTTCTTTTGTTTCAGTTTTAAGTTATCAAAAGACTATCATTCATAATAGCCTATCAAGGCTAGATGTGGTTTATAAATTTCAAGTAAAACTAGAGCTGTAAGCTAACGGATAGTGGGGGCGCCCCCCCCCCCCCCCCCCCCCCCCCCCCAAACCACCAGACTCAATGCTTGTGAGCTCTGCTTGGTAATAGCTATTTCACAAGAATGTGGGAATGCAGGGATACAAATAAAAGGCATATAGATGTATGTATATGTATTTGTATGTCATTTTAAATACAGTCGAACCCCGACTATTCGAAATCTCGAGGATCGGCATTTTATTTCGAGTAAGGCATGTATACAAATAACAAAAATCACGTCAACCGTTGAGAAAAAAACCCATCCCACTCACTTTTTCATGTATGTTATGATTTAGGAATGTAAATGAAAACATCTATAGATAATTAATTTTTGTTTTTACAACAAGCATAAATGATATCGATACATAGATAAGTGATATCGATACATAGATAAGCAATGCATACATCAGTAACAAAGATACAGACATGTACACATATCAGGTCTGACTAAATCACAAGCGACTTCATGTATCATATATCAATGTCGTCTTAAAAAAAGCAATTAATAAATGATATTTATTTAACAACATTCACCTTTTTCTGCATAAATGATATATAATCAATGCATACATGAACATTCATCAAGTCTGACTAAATTACATGAAACTACATGTATCAACGTGATATCAATGTTGTCTCGATATGTTCATTTAAAAAACGATGGATTGAACTGGACAAACATCCAATCAATTAACTTATGTTAACTGTAAGCAGCTGTCTCCCTCCCATTTCGTTAATTAATTGAAATTCACGCCTTTCCATTGTTTGTTTTCAAAACGTCGCTGGTAATTATTGCTCCTCAGCAACTTCGGATAAGGAAGTGTGAAAATCATTCAAATTGATTGGCACAGGCCAAAAAATCTTATTGGATAAGGCCAGGTATTCGAATGACACAAATTTGAATAACCCAGATACTTTTTATATAGAAATAAGAGAGTGATCGGGACCAACAAAGTATTTCAAATGACGCCGGGTATTTGAATGAGAGGTGGTGGAGTAACCGGGGTTCGACTGTATTCAAAAACCAAGTTCAACTGTTTCAAGTGTAAAGGAAACCAAATCAAGATTCAAGGCTGCTGGCTATATGCATGAAGCCTAAAGCAGTCTTAAAGAGGACATATTTGCAAACTCAATAAAAACAAGAGCTGTAAGAGGACAGCACGCTCAACTATTCAAAATGCTTGTTGGTAAATCAAATGAAATCTATTTCAATTCTTGCCCTTCACATACCCTGTACATAATAATAGTCAAAAATGATATACCTTGATAGTCTGATACCCCATAATATTTTTAGAAAGCTTAAAATCAATCATATGCCTAGTTACTGAGACATAAGCATAATAACACTGTGCATGCAAAACTGTAACCAAAAATCCAAGCAAGGAAAGGTTCATAATTTGCATTAAATTCAGTCCAAAAGATATCCTCCTTGGTTTTCTGATGCCCCTGAAGACACTCCTTAACTTTCTAGTCAATTCCACAAGCAATTTCTGAGATATAAGCTGGATAGTAGCTTGAATGCAAAAATTTAACCAAAATTCTAAGTTAAAAGGGGGCCATAATTTTTAATATATTCTATCAAGTGTTATCTTCCTTTACAGTATGATACCCCTAAACACATTAAAGATGTTTCAAATCAATCCCATGCCTGGACTCTGAGATATAAGCATGAAAGTACCTTGCATGCTAAACTTTAACCAAAATTTCTAAGTTAAAAAGGGGCCATAATTTGTAACATATTCTATCAAGAGTTATCTACCATGAAAGTATGATACCCCTAAACATAATAAAAATGTTTAAAATCAATTGCATGCCTGAATACTGAGATATAAGCATGAGAGTATCTTGCATGCAGAATTTTAACCAAATTTTCTAAGTTAAAAAGGGGCCATAATTTGTAACATATTCTATCCAGAGTTATCTACCATGAAAGTATGGTACCCCTAAACATATTAAAGATGTTTGAAATCAATTGCATGCCTTGATACTGAGATATAAGTATGAGAGTATTTTGCAGGCAAAACTTTAACCAAAATTTCTAAGTTAAAAAGGGGACATAATTTGTAATATATTCCATCAAGAGTTATCTACCTTGGTTGTCTAATGCCCCTAAACATATTCATAAACTTTCAAGTCAATACCATGAATGGTTATTGAGATACAAACTGGATAGTAGCTTGCACACAAAACTTTAACCAAATTTTCTATTGCATGCAAAACTTTAAACAAAAAAGTTAAAAAGGGGCCATAATTCATATTAAATTCAGTAAAGAGTTATCTACCTTGGTTGTCTGATGCCCCTGAACATATTTATAAACTTTCAAGTCAATACCATAAATGATTATTGAGATATAAGGTTGACAGTAACTTGCATGCAAAACTTTAACCAAAAGCTGCAACGCCAACGCCAGGGCGACTACAATAGCTCTCATATTCTTCGAACAGTCGAGCTAAAAAGGCAATACAATTCAATAAACTGGACAATAATTCCTGCAAAAGATGATTAATCAAAATGAAAAACCTGTTGATTAATCATAAACAATTACAAAAAACATGTCTAATGACATGAAACCAGGTTTTCAAGTGTCACCCCAGGCAAGTTAACTATTTTTAGTAACAGTGACCTTGACCCTACTGACATGAAAATCTATCCCAATTTTCCTCTTTCCATACGGTTTCTGTATACGAAATCTGTTCATCATACCTCACACCTTAAAGAAGATATTTGACGGAAACGAAAAATCTATTTTTAGCAACAGTGATCTTGTCCCTATTGACCTAAAAATCAATCCCAACTTTCCTCTTCCTATAAGGTATCTACCTACCAAATATGATTACTTAACTCTAGAAGGAGATATCCGATGGAAACCAATTTTCTGCCCAAGGCAAGCAAAACTATTTCTTAGTAACAGTGACCTTGACCCTAATGATCTGAAAATAAATCCAAATCTTCCTCTTCCGATACAGTATCTGTATAAGAATCTGATCATCATACCTCACTCCTAAAAGAAGTTAGCGCACCTGAGAAACATTGCCTTTATTGCCTATTATAGTATTAAGAGTCACTTTAAAAATCTATTTTTAGCTCCTGTGACCAGATATGCAACAGACTGGAACCATTTGAACAACTTTTGTAGAGCTTCATGCAAGGAACATCCCAGGCAATTTTCATCAAATTTGGCCAAGTGGCTTAGGAGGAGATGTTGTTTATAGAAAACTGCTGACGCTCGACGCACACACGGACAATAGACGATGGACAAAAGGTGATCACAATAGCTCAACATGAGCATGTTGTTCTCAAGTGAGCTAAAAACAACCCTTAAGCATCCCATACCATGCAACAGTCGGCCAAAAGATTTTGCTGTCTGCACGTAAAATGTCTTTCACCCTCCATTGTTGTGTCATGTGATATTTGAAACAAATATATCTGAGGTAAGGTAAGGTCCTAGTATTAACAGTCAATAAGACAAACCTTGGTAATCTTCTTTGGGTGTTGTGTTCCAATCTCCTCCATTTCCTGCTTGACATAGACATTTGGGGAGTTAAGCCAGCCCACTTTGTGCTGCTGCTTCTGTCGTTCCATTGCTGCTTTGATGGGGGACCTGAAACCACATGGCAACATTATAACACTGCCTTAAATCAATGCTATATTCTTTACTTCCTTGGGGTTCCAGATTTTGCAACTTATGCTTTATAAATATTTTCATAGGTCTTGTAAACCAGTTCTAAGTGGCTGAGAAGCCTATGAAATAATCTATCCCCTAGTGTTCAATCTCTGAATATCTAGGTATAAGGCATGTACTCTACCAATGGGATACAATCTTGGTAGAATTCAAATTGAAATTAAATGTATAATTCACTTGCAGTCATCACCTTCTCCAAACCTCTCTTTATATACATACATGTATTTAGAATGTTCTACGTCTCCATCAAAGACATATGTGAAAGAACTAGAGGATGGAGGGATTTCAACTTCAGCATTGGACTTCTCACGTCTCAGTTCTCTCTTCATGTTGGGATTCTTGTAGTTGTATCCTGTCCTGTAGCCCTGTGGACACACACAAATTCTTTAAAACACACAAAACAAAACAGTTTCTGTTTGTTACAGAAGATAGTTATGATAAACTTGCAATGACCTCAGACTTGCTCTTATCTTTCTTTATGTTAGATTTAAATCAGTCACTCTAAATACGTTGTAAATGCACGTTATTCCTGGTTTTGTACATCAATATTTGAGCCATGAGAAATCGTTCAAAAACTTATTGCACCAAGTTGGATTAAATACTGCATGTGTCTTATTATTAACAGCTGATGAGTGTTTACGAAGTTAGCAGTTTTGGTCTGATACACCAAAATAAATCTATTGTCATAACTTGTGCAGCCATTTTACAAGTTAAATCTGACTCAATGAC
>CM037793.1:35954485-36004485 GCA_021229015.1 Solen grandis
CCCTTATGACATAAATGGCATAGTTATAACCTATAAATTATTGTCCAAGGATGTGATTAATAGAAAATGGCATAGTTATAACCTGTAAATTATTGCCCAAGGATGTGATTAACAGACAAGAGCTGTCAAAGGACAGCACACTCGACTATTCAAAATGCTTGTTTGTAAATCAAATGAAATCTATTTCAATTATTGCCCTTCACTCTGTATTTAATAATAGTCAAAAATTATATACCTTGATAGTCTGATACCCCATAATATTTTTATGAAGTCTAAAATCAATCCCATGCCTAGTTACTGAGACATAAGCATAATAACACGGTGCATGCAAAACTTTAACCAAGTATCCAAGTTAGAAAAGGGCCATAATTTGTATAAAATTCAGTCCAAAAGTTATCCTCCTTGGTTTTCTGATGCCCCAGAAGACACTCCTTAACTTTCTAGTCAATTCCACAAGCAATTTCTGAGATATAAGCTGGATAGTAGCTTGAATGCAAAAATTTAACCAAAACTCTAAGTTAAAAGGGCAATAACTCCTAAATGATACAATATAGAGTTATGGTTCTTGTGCAGTGCTCAATGTCGCCATGAAGTTTCATGTTGATACCTCTTATAGGTTTCAAGTTATGCATCAGACAAACTTTTGGGACGGACATACGTACAGACAAAGGCAAATCATATATATATGAATTCTCTCGACGTTCTTTATCTAAAATACATAAATCTTCTGGAGCAAAACTTTCGGACAAATGCTGAAATTGAATAGCATCCAGGTTGAAGCACACAAATTTATTTTGGGCGTCCAATGTTCCAAAATGACGTCTGAGACATAGGATTTGAGCATCAGGGAAAACCCTGGATCAGCCAAGTGATGGCAAATGAAACTAGAAAATCTGAATATATGTTTTAATAATCAAAATATAGTTTCAATACCATCTGTGATGGTATTACTTGTGATGGGGAAACAACCCTTTCTTTTACAATCACGAATGGTTGCATTGGGTGACCATGCATCTGTAGATGGATATTTATAGACGTAATAAACATATATAGTTAAAATCGAATTCTTTGTTAATGACCATCTGTGAACAAGCTACTTTAAGGAATTCAAACCCGATATTATACTTAGTTCACTATTCTAAGACATTTGAATACAAGAAAATGTGTCTGTGAGACACTAATGCCCCGCCAATAAGGTCAGAACTAAATATTTGCTTGTATTTTCAAAAGATTATATAATGATGTACATTTGTACAAAGTTTCATGATGATGAGAAGTTATCTTTAGAGAAAAAGAAGCTTAAACACAGAGGTATGTATACCTGGGGCAGAATAACCAATTTTACCAAGTCATAACCATAAAATTAAATAAATATTACTGGTAAACAATCCATGTCATGATGTACATGAATGTCAAGTTCATGAAAGTCATCTTCATAGAGAAAAAAAAAGCTTAAACACAAAAAAACCCCAAAATGGGCCATAAATCTGCATATATATCAAATAGATCATATCATGATGTACATGTGTACCTAGTTTCATCAAGATGTGAAGTCATCTCCAAAAAAACAAGTAACTGGTGTTATATGCAACACATAAAGTCCCCTACCGGCTCCACCTTGACTCAATATGGTAATCAATCCCATTTTTTGCCATATTTTCACTATTTCCGTTACCATAGCAACCACAATTTTAGTCGAAGAACAAAAATAAAATGACGTGCATAATCGACACATTGCCATCTAGTCATATACAAAGTTTCATCAAGTTAGCCTGCTTAGTTATCGCGGGATCCCATTTTTGCCATATTTTCACTATTTCCGTTACCATAGCAACCATAATTTTAGTCAAAGAACAAAAATAAAATGACGTGCATAATCGACACATTGCCATCTAGTCATATACAAAGTTTCATCAAGTTAGCTTGCTTTGTTATCGTGGGATCCCATTTTTTGCCATATTTTCACTATTTCCGTTACCATAGCAACCACAATTTTAGTCGAAGAACAAAAATAAAATGACGTGCATAATCTACACATTGCCATCTAGTCATATACCAAGTTTCATCAAGTTAGCTTGCTAAGTTATCGCGGGATCTGATTTTTTGCCATATTTTCACTATTTCCGTTACCATAGCAACCACAATTTTAGTCGAAGAACAAAAATAAAATGATGTGCATAATCTACACATTGCCATCTAGTCATATACCAAGTTTCATCAAGTTAGCCTGCTTAGTTATTAAGTTATCGCGGGATCCAGATTTGAGCGGACAGAAGGACGGACAGACGGAGGGCAAACCTATAGTCCCCTCCGATGTGAACACTGGTAGGGGACTAAAAACCTTAAACGCAAAGGTAAACCTGAGGAAGAACAATCAATTTCAGCATGTTCATCCAACTGTGAAATATAGCTCCTAGAATGAATTCACATATATATCAAACAGATCATATCAAGATGTACATGTATACTTAGTTTTATCAAGATGGGAAGTCATCTTCATAAAGAAAAACTTAAACGCAAAGGTAAACCTGAGGAGTGATGGACAGACGAATGGACCGAAAATCTATATGCCCCACAGTGGAGTTGGCGGGGCATAATAGATAACAAAGGCTTTAAAAACTGGTTGTATGAAAGAAAATACAACAAGAAGGCCATAGAGGCCCTGGATCACTCACCTGAGTATAGGGTTACCCAAGGATACATCTGTACTAAAACATTTTGAAATCTGGCCAGTAGTTTTGTAGGAAATGATTTTAAAGTTTTCATAATTCATTTCTTTCCATTGCCATTGCAACCAGAGTTCTACATGGATCATTTTTTAAGCAACTTTTGTGAAGGTTCACCCAAGGATCATCCCTGCCAAATTAAATCAAATTCTGTCCAACAGTTTCCGAGGAGATGTCGTTTTTTCATTATATACATATAAGGCAAATAAGCCCCGCCCCTGATGGCCATGTTTTTTTACGGATCAAATAATTTTAGCAATCTTGTCTTGGTAGAGGGTTACCCAAGGAACATCTATACCAAAACATTTTGAAATCTGATCAGTAGTTTTGAAGGAGATGATTATTAAAGTTTTCATAATTTTTTCTTTCCATTGCCATGGCAACCTGAGTTCTGCATGGATCAAGTTTTTTTTAGCAACTTTTGCAAATTAGCTCCGCCCCTTGCAGCCATGTTTTTTTACCAATCGGAATAATTTTTGCAATCTCGGTAGAGGGTTACCCAGGTACATCTGTACTAAAACATTTTGAAATCTGGCCAGTAGTTTTGAAGAAGATGATTTTTAAAGTTTTCATACTTTAATTTTCTTTCCGTTGCCATGGCAACAAGAGTTCTACATGGATCAAGTTTATTTTAGCAACTTTTGTGAAGGTTCACCTATGGATCATCCATGCCAAGATATATCAAACTCTGTCCAGTGGTTTCAGAGGAGATTTTGTTCAAAGCAAATTGTTGATGACGCACGACGACAGACGCAGGGTGATCACAAAAGCTCATTTGAGCATTTTGTGCTCAGGTGAGCTAAAAAGGGGCATAATGCTGTCAAAAATTATAGAATCATAAAATGGGGCAGTTGATGACAATAATTATGTGAAAGTTTGATCAAAGTCCCTTCACAAATGTAGGAGGAGTTTAGCTCTGAAGAAAATAATATGTCTGCCCGCCCACCAAACTGCTCACCCACCTGCCCACCGACGTTCGCAAATCTAAGAACCAGATTTTTCCTTCCGAAAACCTGGTTAAAAGCTCTAGTCTGAAAGGTGTTTGATATTCTCAGGGTGCACTGTACTAAGACAATATATATATAGAAAATATTTAAGAAATCTACCAACTCCTTGGGGGCCACATTTTTCAAGGGATCAACATAATTTTAACAGTCATGGTAGAGTAATATTAGGTGACCATTTGTGTCAAATGAAAATTAATTCTGACTATTCACTCACCTTTAAGCACATAATGCTCTGAAGAGCTAAATATCTTGGTCCCGAGATGGGAAGTTTTACTTATTTTTCAATTTTTATTTCGTAGTTAATTTCCATAAATTTTCATAAGCTTTTTCCTTATCAACAATCATATCTGGGACGGTAACCAAATTCATTTTGCAGTGGCACCTCTGGCAAGTTTTTCACACCTCTTATGAGGTTGGGTTGATCAACAAATGACTCACCGGAAATTGCTGGAAATTGTTAATGCATGTTGGACAGGTTACATAATATGCACATGCCAGCAAATAAACGCAGTTGTCAGATATTGAGTACATTCTATATCATTTCACATTTAAATGATTTTCATGATATGCACTAGAAATGAAAACACGGGCATGCACATATAAAATGAAAATTCCATTGCATTTTAAGAAGTTTTCATCTTGGTCCCAAGGACTTGGGTTTAACAAGGTTCTACTGCAGAAGGAAATGCTACCCTATTTCAACATAATGACTTAATAGCTCACCTTGTTGTCCAAGTTCCTCATATGTGCCTCAAACTCTAGCTCCCCTATCTTCCATTTCTTGCCAGATGAGTCAACCCCACCACCACCTTTGTTGGCCACCTCGAAGGCCTTCTGTCGGACCTCTGCACTCACAACTGTAAGGTTATCTATACCAGCAGGAATGGCCTTCACCTACACACAGAGAACAGTTGTTTTGTTTACTGTTGTAACTGTATTTCTAATTAAGTATTTAAGACAATTTAACCAAATTTGGCATACAGAATTATTTATATTATACCAAACTATATTAACACCATAGCTCTGTAGGGTGGTGCCAACACCCATCTGTTTTATATGTCAACAATGGGGGGTCATCTATCAAGTATGGCTCTTTAGTTATGCACTTCTCCTCATTGAGATCTAGAGGAATCAGTCACATTAGAATTTTTGTGTGACGCAAGGGCAATAACTCAAAACTTATGAAGTCAATAGTTAGGTTTCTTGTGTACTGCACTTTTCCTGAAGGAAGTTGATATACCTCTGATGTTTCATGTCAATATCTTTAATACTTACATTTAAGTTTATGCAAACGATGCAGACCATCTAGTGATCACAATAGCTGATCAAAATAGGTGAACTTTATTTAATCTTCCCAATAAAATGGGTAACTAGAATAAAATAACTTTGAAAATGTTCAAGATATTGTTTTTTATGTAGATGTTCAATCATTTTTCATGTGAAAAAGGGGCATAACTCTAGAATTACTGATCACGGAGTTATGTCACATGGTGATTATGCCAAGAATGAGTACAAAATCTTTGATAATTTTGAATTTTTCTATAAATAAGCAATCTTAGCAAAAAATTTAAGTTACAAGAGTGTTCTCTGGACCACGTATGTCACCTGCTTGAAGTGTGACGGGGAAAAAGTGTGATGGACAGACAGACAACAGGAAATTGATCCCTATGTCACTTCTGCTTACAGCAGGTGACACATAAAAGGGGCATAACTCAGAAAAAATAGCTTTCAGAATAGTGCCCCTTATCTTACAACTGCTCCTTGTCATGATTAAGAAGTATTTCAAGTTTCATGTTGATACCTTTTAATGTCTTTGAGTAATGGGCTAAATTAAGTTTTTGCACCATGACAACAACAACGACAACCCAGTGACCATAATAGCTTGACTTTTACATTGCAGACATGCTAAAAAAATCATAAAAACTCGGTTTATAAGGATTTTTAGAAATATAGCACTCACTGCAATTTATTAAACACCAAATTCATTAATTAGAATTACACACAGTGTCCCCTCCATTTTCTTTCTGCATTTATCTGAGCTTCTAGTTCTGTTTCAAATTTGATGAAACTTTAGTTATCCTAATTTCCATGGCAACCTATGCACCTGCATGTTTCACCAGGACCTGACCATTTTAATGGAGTTATTGCCTTTTACATGAATAAATTATTTGTGTGTCTGACATATATTCAAACAAGACCTGTAAGTCACCATGACAAATGCCCTGAAAGGAAATCATCTGCATAAAAACCTGGGTCATGTGTATCACAGAATCATTTTCTTTTTTTGACTAATTAATTGTGGCCTTGACTTTTAAAGCCACATATCTGGAAGCCTTTTTCTGCCAAGTTATTTCAAAATTGTTATAAGTTAAACCATATTAAGATAGAGTGTCAGTTTTTAACCTTTTGACCTGTCATTATGACCTTGACCTACAAACCTGGTTCTTGTGTTGGACACATTTTCTTCTCTAGAAGAAAATTCATGTGGAGTTATGTAAACAAGAAAATTCCCCAACGGGATACTGCCAGAACCAAATATTTGCATGTATTTTCAGAAGTTTCTGTAATGTACATTTGTACAAAGTTTCATGATGATGTGAAGTAACCTTTATGGAAAAAGAAGTTTAAACACAGGTATACCTTGGGTGGAATAATCAATTTGACCAGATAACAGCCCTAAAATTAAATAAATACTACCAGTAAATTATCCTTATCATGATGTACATGTATGTCAAGTTTCAGGGAGATGTTAAATCATCTTCATACAATGAAAAACAACAAATTTTACCATGTTCATCCAAACATGAAATATAGGTCACAGCCATAAATTTGCATAAATATTAAAAAGTTTTTATCATGATGAACATGTGTACCTAGTTTCAAGTAGATGTGAAATCATCTTTATTTCTTTAATTTGTTTCTTTCCATTGCCATGGCATACAGAGTTCTATATATCTTAAGTTTATTTTAGCAATTTTTGTGAAGGTTTATCCCAGAATCATCCCTGCCAAGTTTAGGATCATCCCTGCCAAGTTTAATCAAATTCTGTCCAGCGGTTTAAAAGGAGATGTCGTCAAGTTTTCACTATAAACATATAAGGCAAATTAGCCCTGCGCCTGATGGCCATGTTTTTTTTTACAGATCAGAATAATTTTTAGCAATCTTGGTAGACTGTTACCCAAGAAACATCTATACCAAAACATTTTGCAATCTGGTCAGTAGTTTTGAAGGAGATGATTTATAAAGTTTTCTTCTTTTTTTTTTCTGTTGCCATGGCAACCAATGTTCTACATGGATCAAGTTTATTTTAGCAAGTTTTGTGTAGGTTTAACCAAGGACCAACCCTGCCATGTTTCATCAAATTCTGTCCAACGGTTTGAGAGGAGATGTCGTTTAAAGTTTTCACTATATAAGGTAAATTAGCCCCGCCCCTGGTGGCCATATTTTTTTGGATCAGAATCATTTTAGCAATCTTGGTAGACGGTTACTCAAGGAACATCTGTATCAAAAAAATTTGAAATCTGGCCAGTAGTTTTGAAGGAAATGATTATTAAATTTTTCACAAAAAAAAAAAAAATCTTTCTGTTGCCATGGCAACCAGAGTTCTACTTAGATCAAGTTTATTTTAGAAACTTTTGTGGAAGTTCACCCAAGGATCATCCCTGCCAAGTTAAATCAAATTCTGTCCAGTGGTTTCAGAGGAGATTAAAGCAAATTCTTTACAACGGACAACACACGATGACGGACACAGGGTGATCACAAAAGCTCACCTTGTGCACATAATTTAGTCAAATGCAAGAGTTATCCCCTCTTGCCTACAGGTTGGGGTAGTGGTCATTACAAGTATTCCAAGTTTCAAAACAATATCTTAAGGGGTTCAGTGAAATAAATGAGGTGGTACGAAAAACTTAACCAAGATTCTAAGTAAACAAGAGGGCCATGATGGCCCTGAATCGCTCACCTGAGTACCATTGCTTCAACTGATGTCAAGGTTTTTAAACAGACAAGGATTCTGATGTAACTTAATCTAAAACATTTTACCCCTGACAATACTACACACCAAATATCTAAGCAATGGGCCATATGGTTTCAGAGAAGACTTGGGCGCAGGGTCATTTATCACCGTAGGGCCAAGACTTTGAAAATCTTTGTAATGAACCATTAGATGCTACTACATACCAAAAATCTTAGCTCTAGGCCTTATTGATTCATAGAAGAAGATTTTTTAAGATTTTCCTATTTAACTCTACATAAAATAAGTGACCCCTGGTGTGGGGTCATTTATCACCATTGGGCTATGATTTGTACAATCTTGGTAGTGGCCCATAAGATGATGCTACATACCAAATATCTAAGCTCTAGGCCTTATGGATTCATAGAAGAAGATTTTTTAAGATTTTCCTATATAACTCTGTGTAAAACAAGTGACCCCTGGTGCGGGGTCATTTATCACCATAGGGCTATGATTTGTACAATCTTGGTAGTGGCCCATAAGATGATGCTACATACCAAATATCTAAGCTGTAGGCCTTGCAGTTTTGCAGAAGAAGATTTTTTAAGATTTTTCTATATAACTCTATGTAAAACAAGTGACCCCTGGGGCGGGGCCAATTTTGACCCCAGGGTCATAATTTGTACAATCTTGGTAGAGAGTCATAAGATCATGCTACATACCAACAAGAGGCCCAAGGGCCATAAACGCTCACCAGTGTAAATCAGCATATTCAAGATGATTTTTTCTATAAGGAAATCAAATGACAAACCAGAGATCAACTTCATTTTAGCAATAATGGCAGACATTCATGAAATCAATCCTGACCATTAATTTCATGGAAGTAAAATTCTGAAATTTATTAATTGAAGATAATATAATATATTGTATTATCAGTTGCAGTTACACGATGTGATAGTTTGAAAGACACAGGGCTTTTTGTATGGGAAGAAAATGAAAGCAGTCCGTTAAAATGGTTGATTTAACTTTTACATAACATGATTAAACTTTTAAATAACAATCTGTAACAAAATATTTCGAAAATTCTTCAATATCGTTTCAGATTCCTTTTATTTACAAGTTGTCAAAAGAGAAAGTAAATCCGCGAAAACTGATGACATTTAGAAATGCAAAGCTTTTTTGGTTATTAATTTTATTTACATGGTCAGAGAAAGTTGTGAATCTATTTTGCAAAATACTAAAAGTACTCTCCAAATTACCTACAGTGTGTCTTTTTAGCTTTTATCCACAAAACAATGCATCTCTACATTAAAATATTTTCGTAACAAAATCGGCAATTTGCGTACGTGACATCGCCATGAATCTGGCAGAATTTTATGCCAAATAGAGTTAAACAGATAAGCTCATTTCAAGTTTTTTCCTCTCTCTTTTTAGTTCTCTTTAGATTACCAGGCAGATTATCAGTTACATGAGAAAAAACAAAACAAATTGAGAAGGAGAAGTGTGTAAAATGCGGAGAAAAGCCAAAAATGCAGATCATTTAATGGTCTTTTATTTTTTTATTATTATTTTATTTATTTATTTTTTTTTGGGGGGGGGGGGGGGGGGGGGATTTTGAACTACAGTTGAGGAAAAATATATACTTTTACAGATGGGAATGGGGCCAAATTCCGGCCCCATATTGGCCTTTGCACAGAAGAAGAATTTTGATGTTTTCTATATAGAGTATATAAGGGAATTAGCCACCCCTAGGGACCTCATTTTTTTAGGAATTAACTTTATTTTAGCCATATTGGTATACATTCATGAGGTAACTATTTGGGCCAAAGGAAATTAAATTCTCACACCTGGCTTCATAAAACAAGAGGGCCAAGATGGCCCTTGGTCGCTCACCTGAGAAAGATGATTGCTTAAGAAATAAAGATGCTTGAGTGTAAAAGTGAAATCTGGCTTTTTTTTTATGGTGAAATGGGCATAACTCCTAAATTTACAAGTCAATATCAGTTATAATTGAACCCGATTGTGAGATTATGGGCATAAACATTGTCTTAAAGTTTAAAAATGATTGTTAAAAAAATGAAGTTGGTAGAGAATAAACAAAGTGAAATCTTGCATTTTTTGTATTAAAAGGAGCATAACTCCTGACCTAAATGACCCATCTCAGCCACAATTGAACTCAATCGAGACATTATGGTCATTAACAATGTCATAAAGTTTGAAGATGATTGCTAAGAAAAGGAAGATGCTAGAGTGTAAACAAAGTGAAATATGGCATTTTTTTAATATTAAAAGGGGCGTAACTCCTGACCTAATTAATGAATCTCAGCCATAATCGAACTCAATCGAGACCTTATGGTCATAAGCATTGCCATAAAGTTTGAAGAGGATTGCTCAAAAGATGAAGATGCTAGAGTGTAAACAACTTGAAATATGGCATTTTTTTAATATTAAAAGGGGCATAACTCCTGACCTAATGGTACGATATCAGCTATAATCGAACTTGGCCGTGATTTTATGGTTATAAACATTGATATAAAGTTTGAAGATAATTGCTCATGAAATGAAGATGCTAGAGTGCAAACAATGTGAAATCTGGCTTTTTTGAATTTTATAAGGGGCATAACTCCTGACCTAATTTTCCGATATCAGCCATAATCGAACTTGGCCGAGATTTTATGGTTATAAACATTGTTTTAAAGTTTGAAGATAATTGCTCATAAAATGAAGATGCTAGAGTGCAAACGAACAAATTGTGGACGACGGACGGACGGACGGACGGACGGAAGGACGGACGGACAGACAGACGGACGGACGGACGGACATTCATCGATCCTAAAAGCTCATCCTGAGCACACATGCTCAGGTGAGCTAAAAAAGTATTTTGATGTTTTCTATATAGAGTATATAAGGAAATTAGCCAACCCCCTAGGGGCCTCATTTTCCAAGGGATCAACTTTATTTTAGCAATTATGGTAGACATTCATGAGGTGACTATTTGTGCCAAAGGAAAATAAATTCTGACCATTTGTTTCAGAGGAGATGATTTTCAAAGTTTTCAATTATTTTTTCTATTTGTTGCCATGGCAACCAGAGTTCTTCATGGATCAACTTTATTTGAGCAATTTTTGTAGAGGCCCACCCAAGGATCATACATGCCAAGTTTTATCAAATTCTGTCCAGCGGTTTCAGAGGAGATGATTTTCAAAGTTTTCAATTATTTTTTCTATTTGTTGCCATGGCAACCGAAGTTCTTCATGGATCAACTTTATTTGAGCAATTTTTGTAGAGGCCCACCCAAGGATCATACATGCCAAGTTTTATTAATTCTGTCCAGGGTTTCAGAGGAGATGATTTTCAAAGTTTTCATTTATTTTTTCTATTTGTTGCCATGGCAACCAGAGTTCTTCATGGATCAACTTTATTTGAGCAATTTTTGTAGAGGCCCACCCAAGGATCATACATGCGAAGTTTTATCAAATTCTGTCCAGCGGTTTCAGAGGAGATGATTTTCAAAGTTTTCAATTAGTTTTTCTATTTGTTGCCATGGCAACCAGAGTTCTTCATGGATCAACTTTATTTGAGCAATTTTTGTAGAGGCCCACCCAAGGATCATACATGCCAAGTTTTATCAAATTCTGTCCAGCGGTTTCAGAGGAGATGATTTTCAAAGTTTTCAATTATTTTTTCTATTTGTTGCCATGGCAACCAGAGTTCTTCATGGATCAACTTTATTTGAGCAATTTTTGTAGAGGCCCACCCAAGGATCATACATGCCAAGTTTTATCAAATTCTGTCAAGCGGTTTCAGAGGAGATGTCTTTTAAAGCAAATTGTTGACGACAGACGACAGACGACGGACGAAGGGTGATCCCAATAGCTCACCCTGAGCACTTCGTGCTCTGGTGAGCTAAAAATCAAAAGGCTAGGCCCTGTGGTTTCGGAGAAGAAGATTTTTTAAATTTTCATTTTTAAAATCTATTTTTAGCGCCTGTGACCTAGATTTTTGACCAATCAAAATAATTTTAACAACTTTGGTAAAGGGCCCCATAATGAACATTCCTGTGAAGTTTTATCAAAATCCATCCAGTGGTTTAGGAGGAAAAGTTGTTTAAAGGAAAAATTGACGCAAGACGCACACACGGACGGAGGGACACCGGACAAAAGGCGATCACAAAAGCTCACCATGAGCAGGTTGTGCTCAGGTGAGCTAAAAAAGTAGCACTTCGAATGTCTCTAATTAACCTAAATGAGTTAGCGCTTAATTTTGCATGAAAGAATTATTTCAAATGACATCTCCTCAGAAACCACTGGGCCAAATTTGATGAAAATTGCCTGTGATGTTCCTTGCATGAAGCTCTACCAAAGTTGTTCAAATGATCTATGGATGAAGGGATTCAGTGAAAAAGTGAGGTGGTACGAAAAACTTAACCAAGATTCTAAGGCAAACAAGAGGGCCAAGATGGCCCTGAATCGCTCATCTGTGAAACATTGCCTTCATTGCACATTATAGTATAATGAGTCATACTGAACAAGAGGGCCAAGATGGCCCTTGGTCGCTCACCTGAGAAAGATGATTGCTTAAGAAATAAAGATGCTTGAGTGTAAAAGTGAAATCTGGCTTTTTTTTATGGTGAAATGGGCATAATTCCTGAATTTACAGGTCAATATCAGTTATAATTAAACCCGATTGTGAGATTATGGGCATAAACATTGTCTTAAAGTTTAAAAAAGATTGTTAAAAAAATGAAGTTGGTAGAGAATAAACAAAGTGAAATATGACATTTTTTGTATTAAAAGGGGCATAACTCCTGACCTAAATGGCCCATCTCAGCCATAATCAAACTCAATCGAGACCTTAAGGTCATAAGCATTGTCATAAAGTTTGAAGAGGATTGCTCAAAAGATGAAGATGCTAGAGTGTAAACAAAGTGAAATATGGCATTTTTTTAATATTAAAAGGGGCATAACTTCTGAACTAATTGACTGATCTCAGCCATAATCGAACTCAATCGAGACCTTATGGTCATAAGCATTGCCATAAAGTTTGAAGAGGATTGCTCAAAAGATGAAGATGCTAGAGTGTAAACAAAGTGAAATAGGGCATTTTTTGAATATTAAAAGGGGCATAACTCCTGACCTTATTGATGAATCTCAGCCATAATCGAACTCAATCGAGACCTTATGGTCATAAGCATTGCCATAAAGTTTGAAGAGGATTGCTCAAAAGATGAAGATGCTAGAGTGTAAACAAAGTAAAATATGGCATTTTTTAAAATTAAAAGGGGCATAACTTCTGACCTTATTGATGAATCTCAGCCATAATCGAACTCAATCGAGACCTTATGGTCATAAGCATTGCCATAAAGTTTGAAGAGGATTGCTCAAAAGATGAAGATGCTAGAGTGTAAACAAAGTGAAATAGGGCATTTTTTGAATATTAAAAGGGGCATAACTCCTGACCTTATTGATGAATCTCAGCCATAATCGAACTCAATCGAGACCTTATGGTCATAAGCATTGCCATAAAGTTTGAAGAGGATTGCTCAAAAGATGAAGATGCTAGAGTGTAAACAAAGTAAAATATGGCATTTTTTAAAATTAAAAGGGGCATAACTTCTGACCTAATTGACCAATCTCAGCCATAATCGAACTCAATCGAGACCTTATGGTCATAAGCATTGCCATAAAGTTTGAAGATGATTGCTCAAAAGATGAAGATGCTAGAGTGTAAACAAAGTGAAATATGGCATTTTTTTAATATTAAAAGGGGCATAACTTCTGACCTAATTGACCGATCTCAGCCATAATCGAACTCAGTCGAGACCTTATGGTCATAAGCATTGCCATAAAGTTTGAAGATGATTGCTCAAAAGATGAAGATGCTAGAGTGTAAACAACGTGAAATATGGCATTTTTGAATATTAAAAGGGGCATAACTCCTGACCTAATTGACGGATCTCAGCCATAAACGAACTCAATCGAGACATTATGGTCATAAACATTGTCTTAAAGTTTGAAGATGATTGCTTAAGAAATAAAGGTGATAGAGTGTAAACACTAAAAATTGTTGACGCCGCATGATGCACGACGGACGACGAACGCTCACGGGATCACAATAGCTCACCCTGAGCTTTGCTCAGGTGAGCTAATAAAAAATCCATGCAGAATAACAGCATGATAATCTAAATTCCACACAAAAACTGTACCTGCCATCCAAATTTTAAAGGTCACAGCTTTAATAAGTCAATTTTGACACCAGGGCCATTACTTGAACAGACTTGGTTGAGTTCCATTAAACATCTTAACTCCAGGCCTTGTTGTTTCTGAGAAGAAAATCTTTTGAGGGTTTTCCTATACAAGTCTATGTAAAATCAAGTGACCACTAGGGTGGGGTTAATATTGACCCCAGGGCCATAATTTGAACAAACTTTTTAGAGGTTCACTAGGCAATAGTACACACCAAATATCTAAACTCTAGGCCTAGTAGTTTCTTTTCTAGGGTTTCATATATAATTAAGTCTGTGTAAAATCAAGTGAACCTTAAGGTGGGGCTAATTCTGAAACAAGGGCCATGATTTGAACAAACTGAGTAGAAGTCTACTAGGCCATTTTACACACCAATTATCTAAACTCCAGTCCTTGTGGTTTCTGACAAAAAGTTTTTTCTAGTTTTTCCTATGTAAGTCTATGTAAAATGAAGTGACTACTGGGGCGGGGCCAATTTTGACCCCAGGGCCATGATTTGAACAATCTTGGTAGAGGTCCTTAAGACAATGCCACACACCGAATATCTAAGCTCTAGGCCCTGCGGTTTCGAAGAAGATTTTTAAAGATTTAACTTTAAAAATCTATTTATAGCTCCTGTGACCCAGATATGCAATGGACCAGAACCATTTGAACAACTTGGTAGAGCTTCACCCAAGGAACATTTCTATCAAAATTGGCCCAGAGGTTAAGGAGGAGATGTCGTTTAAAGAAAACTGTTGATGCTGGACGGACGCACTGATGAACACTGAATAAAAGGAGATCACAATAGCTCACAATATGCATGTTGTGCTCTGGTGAGCTAAAAAGGGGCATAATTTGGTCATATTCCAGGTTGGGGTGGTGGTCATATACAAGTATTTGAAATATCAAAGCAATACCTTAAGAAGTTCAGTAATTAAGTGAAGTGGTACAAAAAACTTAACCCTTATAGCGACTGGCACTCGGTTCAGTAGAATAGCTCTCCTTATCCTAAAAAGCTTAAATGCAAAGGTAAACCTGAGACAGAACAACAAATTTTACCATGTTCATCGAACCGTGAATTTTTAGGTCACAGCCTTATATCTGCATAAATATTAAATAGATCATATCCTGATCTACATGTGTACCTAGTTTTATGAAGATGTGAAGACATCTTTATAGAAACAAGAAGGCCAAAATGGCCCTATACTCGCACACCTGAGAAACATTACCTGCACTTCTGAAGAAATAAAGATGCTGGAGGGTAAAAAAAGTGACATCTGGCACTTTTTTAATTAAAAGGAGCATAACTCCTGGCCTAGTAGGCTGAAATCAGCCATAATCATATTTGATTGAGAGATTAAGGTAATAACATTGTCATAAAGCTTGAAGATGATTGTTCAAGAAATGAAGATGCTATAGTGTAAACAAATTGAAATCTGGCATTTATTTATATTAAAAGGGGCATAACTCCTGACCTAATTGGCCGATATCAACCAAAATCGAACTTGTCCAGGAGATTATGATCATTAACATTGTCATAAAGTTTAAAGATGACTGGTTAAGAAATGAAGATGCTTTAGTGTAAACAAAATAAAATATGGCATTTTTTTATATTAAAACGGGCATAACTCCTGACCTAATAGGCTGATATAAGCCATAATCGAACTTGACTGAGATATTATGGTTATAAACATTGTAATAAAGTTAGAAGATGATTGCTTAAGAAATGAAGATGCTAGAGTGTAAACAATATAAAATATGGCATTTTATTATATTAACAGGGGCATAACTCCTGACCTAATTGGCCGATATCAGCCATAACCATATACATTGCCATAAAGTTTGAAGATGATTACTCAAGAAATGAAGATGCTAGAGTGTAAACAAACTAATTGTGGACAACGGACAAGCGATGGGACAACATTCAACGATCCTATTACAGTGGTGCTATCATATCAGTTGTCAAAAATAGTATATCGTTAGTATCGCATCATATCGTATCATATAGTATACTCAATTGCATCGTAACATATCGAATCATATCCTATCGCATTCAATCGTATTACACATAATAAACGGGATCGTATCGCATCGTATCATAAAGCAATGGTATATCGTAAATCGCATAATGTATATCGTATCGAATCACTTTAAGATTTTTGGCAGTTTAAGTTTCGGGACACCTTTTATTTATTATTATATATATATTTTTTTAGAAAATAATTCTTCTTCATGTCTCTAAATTCAACATTTTGTGTCTGTGTATTAATTTTTTATCATAAATTATATTTTGTAGTATAATCTTATTATTTGATTAGTTATAATAACATTCTTTTACTTTTTATGTACCGGTACATGTACTTTATATACATGTGTAGTGGCCTACGTGACTTTCTGCAACAGACCCCATGCGTCATTAAGCAATTTAATGCACGTGTGAAAAATATGTATTCAAAAGCATTCAATCGATATTTAAGTATACGCTGGGCTACATTCATTCCTATAAGTTTACTTCATGTGTTTTATCAAAATTTTCATGATTAGCATATCTGAAAATTAACAATTTAAATCTGACCTAATTATCCATAAACAAAGTCCGATTTCGTCCAAGATGTTGCTTCCTTGGAACTTATTTTCCGGGACCTTTTTCTTCTGCAGTGTTTGCTCGCGTGCTCTTATTAAAACATTGAAAGAGATGATCGTAACTTAATTATAGACCTACATTATAGTTTTATTGTGTTTTTTTTTTTATTTCCTACTTCATTTATCCCCCTTCTCTCTCTCTCTCTCTCTCTACACATGCAATCATTAAAATAAAAAAAAAAAGTAATAATATACACAGAACATATTTTCTCTTTTTTTTCTCTCTCCCTCTCTTTCAGTTTGAATAAGCAATATAATATCAGAAGGTCTTGGATTCGAAACCCAACCGGGGCACATTTCTCCAGTGATAGCTTCAAGACGTGACAGCGTCAAACCAAAGACGTATAAATTTTGTACTAGATTCGCCCTTGTCTTGCACTCGGCAAATTGGGGTTGCTATGGGAACTCGGAGAACTTGTCACCCTTGTATCGGTCGGTGCTATTCCCCTGACACGTAAAAGAACCAATGTGTCTTTTCGCGAAATGAGCTAGTGTATCGCACTCGGACTTTCTTGTATCCAACCACTGTCTTTTCCGATGCTTTTTATTTCAACAGAAGATTAACATAATGCCTTTGAGAATAGAGGCATATGGTTTTAGTCAAATTACCTATCTCTCCTTGTCCGTGAAAACACAAAGTACCATGGTAAGTTAAACGGAAGAAAATCTATAAATTCCATATTATTACATGTACGAGGTGTGTTCCTAAAGTTCTTGGACAAGCCCTTCTTTTTAATACTGTTTTCGATAAGTTAACTTATATAGCAAATTGAAGCTTTATCATTATACTTTTTTATAAAGTGGATATATAAAAGTATATATAGACAGAGAGTAAACATATCAGTCACCATAGCAACGTACCCCCGAAACCCCGCCGCACTTTGCTAATATTATTAATATTCTATCATTAATTTCAAAACAGGGTTCGACATTAACTTTTTTGAGAGCTGGACCAGTGGTCCAGTAACTTAGAAAACCTACTAGACCTGACCTTAACTGAAATAGACCGAAGTGTAAAACACATATATGTCATACATAGATCAATATACTTACTTCGGAATACCTAACGATGTTTTTTTTTTTTTTCATGTTTACCTTTAGAAATGAATAAAGGTCTGCAAAGATAATACTAGAATTACTCTTGTGTTATATGCTTTTCATTAACATTGCATGAACACCTTGATTGTACTTACATGGAAATCCCCATATATGCGAGTTCCGAATAATGTCTTTTGTTTAATGATTTTCAAGCAATTCCATTTAAAGCAAAACGATCTGTTTCTTGCCAACTTTTCATACAGTTTCTTGATTCCTCTTTACCTTTTTCTTTCATTATTGACATTGTCTTTTTTGTCCGATGAAAAAACTATTTGACATTTTTCATATCGGCTGCACATTGCGGTCAAAACAAATCGTAAAAAGGTCTTTTGTCGTTATACATGGGATCCCAGCATAATAAAAAGATTAGCGTTCATGCATTAACTTGCATCTCTAGCATTTTTGAATTAAATTTTATTCATTATGATTCGAAGATTTCGTAAACATTATAAAATGAAAAGTTAGATGAAGAAATCAGCATTCTTAGCTTAGTATTACGACATTGAACTTGGCAAATGCATGGGGGAAAAAGCCTCGTTCTGAGAACACAAACCAATGAGTGAACGTGTGTCAAGGTTGTTACTGAAAATGCCGCTAAATATAGCACACACGGGTTTTCCAAGAAACTGTTTCAACAACGGTCAATAGTTTGGCCATTACAGTTATTTTTGTACTTTTGATGTGTCAATAGATAAAATTTCTGCGAACTTTGACCAATTTAGAACACGACCAGTCGGTCGTGTTAGCCTAGGACCTAGCTGGACCGGACCATCAATCTACTAGTGAATGTCTTTCGGTCGGGCCTTAATGTCGAACCCTGCAAAATAAATTTATTTTACGTCAAAAACGCTCAAAACTGATACAGACATATGATTTGAGTCATGTTAAAAAAAACTGAAATCATCGCCTTAGTTGTTTGGCCGTTATTCCGGAAACAGAAAATAAGCTAGGTGACCTGTCATGGCTACAACGTTAAAACTTGAGCAACGGTGCGTCATCAATTTTGTGTCAGTGCTAATATGACACTGGCAGACACTTTTAAGTTTATTTTGAAAGGAAATGGCAATGCAACTGTATCTAGAAGTCTAGTGTTTGCCTGGCACAAGAAGTTCCATGACGGACTTGAAGATGTTTCTGACAGACCACGTTCCGGTCTCCCAAGCCGCGGGGAGGGGGACGTCCGTCGGGTGCGCGAAGTCGTCAGTGAGGACAGGTGAAGATCAGTGCGCGAGATTAGTGACATGGCAGGAATCTGTGTAAATGTTGTGTATCGTATACTCACAGAAACCTTGAAAATGAATAAAGTGTGCGCTAGGTGGGTATCTCGGGTTTTGACGGAGGACCAGAAAGCCGCTCGCATTAACAATTGCAGGTCATTTCTGAGCCGCTATGACCGAGAGGGCTGTCAGTTTCTCCACCACATAGTCACAATGGATGAAACGTGGATGTATTTGCACGAGCCAGAATCTAAACAACAATCAATGATATGGAAACACACAGATTCTCCACCCCCAAAGAAGGCGAGAACTTGCAAGTCGTCCGGGAAATTTCTGTTCATGTTCTTCATGGACACGCACTGACTGATACAGCCGCACGCCGTACCAGCGGGGATCACAGTAAACGTCACATACTATCAGAAGGTACGTTATCATGAATGGAATACTATCTTTATTTAAAAATATCTAGGCTTTTGCAACTTACTTTTGTAAAAATTCATATAGTCCTATCGTTTTTTACGAAATAATTATAATTATCATACTGTATAAAGTGCTCGTAAAATGCTTACATAACACGAAACATTGAATATGTTCTCATTTCTGACTGCAGGTTATCCGCCGATGTTTGATACAGGCGCTCAAGTGGAAACGTCCGGACATGGAGATTGAAGAGTTTATCTATGATCAGGACAACGCACCTGCCCATCGCGCCGTCGAAACCTTAGAAACGATTGACTTCCTGGGTATGGAACGGATTCCACACGCACTTTACTCACACGATCTCGCGCTATGGACTTTGCTCTATTTCTGCGTCTGAAGACCGAGTTGCGTGAGAAAAGGTTTGCAGACTTGGATGATCTCCGCATGGAAGTTCTGAGAGTGTTATCCACTTACCAGAAGAGTTGGTTTATGGACGTATTTAGTAAGTAGGTACAGCGCCACCGAAAGTGTGTCGATTGCAACGGGGAATAATTTGAGAAGTTGTGACGTTAACGTTGAATTTGTGACGAGTAACGTCGTCAAACTGCGGCGTGGTAGTGTTAGTTGTTGTTTTTGTTTTATTGTAACTTTACAATAGTTCTTTGTATTTTTTTAATATTTTACATGTGCATTATAATTATTCTACCAATTACGATAATATAAAATTTACTGTAATCAGCAACCATTTGGTTTTCTTTTCTTACTTGTCCAAGAACTTTACGAACACACCTCGTATAGTTAGCTTAAAACATATCTTTGTTGTTGTTTTTTCTCTCATGTCTCTGTACATTTATGCATGAATGTGTATATTTAACCTACGTAATTGTATTTCACCAGACATGTGCCATACCTTCTTATCAGCGGGCACAGCATGTGTTTATTTTGACCAGATATGTCACCATGTCACCTTTATGTATCGCCGGTACGGGTATACCGTCACCCACCCCCAATCCCACCCCAAGGCGAGGGAGGGACAATCAACGTTTACACATCATGAATGTTATTACCGGTACTAATTAACATGACAGAAAACATGAAAGATGGTCACAGGCCTATTGTAAGAACATTATCACAGAAAGAACCAGGGTGCTATGTAGTGTCACTGGGTAGCTTAGTCAAGAACTGGTCCTCTATTATAATAAAAACTATACAATAATTTACAAGTAACTTAGAATTACTAAGTGTATATACATACACTATAGAGCACTTACGTAATATAAACTGTACCAACTAAATTAATACCGTCTGACTATAAGCTCTGCTGCCTACGCGTTTTTAGAGTATATATTCACAACATTGCGAGTGTTCATAATGAAGTGCGACCCTTAATACAGATAACTCAAAATTCTTCATCCTACCAAGGAGTGCCCTGAAGACAACAGTGGAATCTACCAGACAAAAACAACATGACTACAAATTTCTTCCATTAATTAATTTTTATTCATATCTATTTATTCCTTTTTATGCACATTATATCATTATTACATTATTATTTAAAAATCAAATATTCATCATAGAAGTATTATATTCCGAAGAGGAAGACATTCTATATATCAGTATATTTCCATAGCGAATCTTGTCGACGATGATATTAATAGTAAAAGCTCTCTCTCTCTCTCTCTCTTTTTTTTTTGGTTCTTTACAACTAAAAGACTAATGGACGTTTAAAAAATATAGTAATCACATATGAGAAAGTCTTAGAGTATTCTTATGCTTGATAAAACAAGAGGGCCATGATGGCCCTGAAACACTCACCTGAGTACCATTGCTACAACTGATTACAAGGTTTTTAAACAGACAAGAATTCTGATAACTCAATCTTAAACATTTTAGCCCTGACAATACTACACACCAAATATATAAGCACTGGGCCTTATGGTTTCAGGGGAGAAGACTTAGTGCGGGGTCATTTATCTCCAAAGGGCCACCATTTTGAAAATCTTGATAATGAACCATAAGATGATGCTACATACCAAATATCTAATCTCTAGGCCTTATGGATTCATAGAAGAAGATTTTTAAAGATTTTCCTATATAACTCTATGTAAAACAAGTGACCCCTGGTGCGGGGGCATTTATCACCGTAGGGCTATGATTTGAACAATCTTGGTAATGAACCATTAGATGATGCTTCATACCAAATATCTTAGCTCTAGGCCTTATGGATTCATAGAAGAAGATTTTTAAAGATTTTCCTATATAACTCTATGTAAAACAAGTGACCCTGGTGCGGGGGCATTTATCACCGTAGGGCTATGATTTGTACAATCTTGGTAATGGCCCATAAGATGATGCTACATACCAAATATCTAAGCTCTAGGCCTTGCAGTTTTGCAGAAGAAGATTTTCAAAGTTTGCATTTTTAAAATCTATTTTTAGCTCCTGTGACCTACTTTTTTAACCAATCTGAATATTTTGTACAACTTTGATAGAGGGCATCATAAGGATGATTCCTGTGAAGTTTGGTCAAAATCCCTTCAGCGGTTCATGAGGAGATGTTGTTTAAAGCAAATTATTGACGACGGACGCACGCACGCACGGACGACGGACAAAAGGCGATCACAAAAGCTCACCATGAGCACGTTGTGCTCAGGTGAGCTAAAAAAAAAAATATATAGTTAAAACAGTGAGTAAAATATAGCAACAGTTCTTTTATAGGAACAAATATTTGCACTTATGGTTGATAGCATGGGACCAATTTAGAAGTTGTTTGCAGATTAATTAGATTTTCTGCTATCATCATGTATAAGCTGCGACAGAATTGGCGACCTTTCACTAATTACCTCTCTTCGAACGAGATGGCCTTCCGGTCTGCTTTTTTAAATTAATTAATTATTTAAAAAGCGGCAATACAGGTATCTCTTTCTCTCTATATATAAGGTGCATGTTGCATGCAACTGTTCATGCATCATTACATTCTTTTCGGCTATTTGACAGTAGCAGAAGTTCTCTAGCACATGCTATACTTCTATGTGTTGGTTCACAAGCGCTCATTGAGCAGTCACGATCTTATATGAAAGGGCATGGACGAATTATATTATATTCATAATGTTTTAAGGACCTGTCCAATAAAGGGGACAAGACAAAATCACGAGCACAAAATTTAAACCATAAGCATTAAATATTATCCAATATGGATAAGATTTAGTCTGTCTAAATACTAATAATTTATCACAGCTGTTTGGATTGTCTGACATGCATGCAAATCAGAAAAAAAAATTTTTTTACAGGCGAAGAAAATAATTTAAAAAATGATAGCAGCTGATTATCCGAGTTCCTCGTTAAATTTCATAAATTAATTCATAAATTCAATTAATAACTTTGACAGTCACTTAATATGTATTGGAAATACAATAAAAAAAAATCAAAGCTTACAAAGTTTTGTTAATGAGAAAAATAGATACAATATTTCTATCTCTCTCTCTCTCTCATTAGATACTTTCTTAATACCTTAAATATCATTTGTAGTATGTGTACATTTTATTTAGTTCAGTTGGTTAATGTATAACTTGAAAAAAAATGCTCTAAAAGATATTGTGTTGATTAACACGTGGCAGAGTACCAGATAAACTATCAGTAATTTTTTGTTAACATTTGTTTTTATTGTGATTGTTATTATTACACGTTATCATAAAGAATGTATTTATAGATAATCTTTATTAAAAAAAACATCGTTCTCTTATTACATATGATTAACATTGGTCTCGATGGAGATCGCACAGTCCGTCGCTTTTTCAGGGGGACCGCAATTTAGTTTGTCCCCATTTCCTGTCGCTCGCTATGTTTATTTCAGATGGACAAACGGTTTACCAGTTAAAGGTGACAATAAATATTGTTAACAACACGAAGTTTTTGCATATTCCTGAACTTGTAGTCAAATCAAGCTTGCAGGTATAAAAAATGTCATGTAAATCGTGCTTACCGTGTATCGTATATCGCATAACGTAAATCGCAGATCGTGGATCGTATAGTATCAGATTATAAAAGCATCGTATCGTATCGAATCGTACAGGTAAATCAAACATTCTATCGCACATCGCAAATCGTATATCGCATTTCGTTCGTATTTCAATCGTATTTTTTGACAACTGATACGATAGCACCACTGTAGTTCATCCTGAGCACATGTGCTCAGGTGAGCTAAACAAGAGGGCCAAGATGGCCCTAAAGACGCTCACCTGAGAAAAACTGCCTTCATTGCCTGTACATGATACTAAATTATGGCATAGTTGTATTGAATACATTGGATAAGGGAATCCATGAGATCATTTACAATTCCACAAACTAAACAGTGCCTGTATTTGAAATTTGAAGTCAAACTTCCCTGAGAAATTATGGCTTTAAACACACAAATTTAAACATTAAAAGGGGCGTAACTCCTGACCTAATAGGCCGGTATCTGCCATAATCAAAGATGGCCGTGAGATTATGGTAATAAACATTGTCATAAAGTTTGAAGATGATTGCTTAAGAAATGAAGATGCTATAGTGCAAACAAAGTGAAATCTGGCATTTTTGTAATATTAAAAGGGGCATAACTCCTGACCTAATAGGCGGATATCAACCAAAATAGAACCTTGGCTGTGAAATTTTGGTAATAAAAATTGTCATAAAGTTTTAAGATGATTGCTTATGAAATGAAGATGCTAGAGTGCAAACAAAGTGAAATTTGCCTTTTTTTTATTATTATTAAAAGGGGCATAACTCCTGACCTAATCTGCCAATATCAGCCATAATCGAACTTGGCTGTGATATTATGGTAATAAACATTTTCATAAAGTTTAAAGATCATTGCTTAAGAAATGAAGATGCTACAGTGCAAACAAACTAATTGAGGACAACGGACGGACTATGGACGGACAGACGGACATTCATCGTTCCTAATAACTCATCCTGAGCACATGTGCTCAGGTGAGCTAAAAAGCTGAAACGAAAAGGTAAACCTGAGACAAAACAATCAATTTTCCATGTTCCACTTACCTTGAAATGTAGGTCACATCAATAAATTTGAATAAATATTAAATAGATCATATTATGATGTACATGTGTACATAGTTTCATAAAGATATGAAGTCATCTTCTTGGAAAAAAAAGTTTAAACGCAAAGGTAAACCTAAGGTGTGACAGACGGATGGACAGAAAGGACGCATAGACTGAAAATCTATATACCCCGCAAGGGAGTTGGCAGGGCATAAAAATCCATCCATGAATAATGGAGTTAAGAGTCCAGACACAATTAGATGTTCTCCTTTTTGACATTTGACCAAACACTGTAGAATAGAATAACAAATTTGAAGTGTTTGTTTATTTTCCATTGAACAAAGTGTAAACACCCCTAACTGTTGCTGCTGTTTAACAGTTTACTGTTGAAGTCTTGATCTGGTCTCAGACTGGTACAATACCTCTTGTGAGTTGACGGGTTAAGACTTAAGTCTACCATGATGTCAACATCATTTTTATTTAAGACACTCACCTGAGCATCACAGGCAGCTACAGCATTAAAGGCATAGTGATAGGCTTCCTCTACTGTTGATCCACATGCCACAATACCATGGTTATGCAGTACCATCACCTGAAACAATCAGAATCATCGATGATCTCTAAAATAATCATATTATAATAACAAATGGGCCCTGAAGTGGCTCATCTGAGAAAAACTGCCATGATCTGAACAAATGTGATTGACATCAACTAGGCCATGTTTCACAAAAACTCTAGGCCAAAAAGATTCTTCAAGTATTTCCTATATTTGTCTTTGTAAAATCATGTTACCCCTTCAGCAGAGCCACTTTTGACGTTGGGTTAAGATCTGAATAAACTTGACAGAGGTCCATTAGATGATGTTACATACCAGTCTATAAACTCTAGGCCTTGTGGTTTCTGACGAGAAGATTTTATAAGGTTTTTCCTATAAAAGTCAATGTTAAATCAAGAGACCACTTGGGTGGGGTCAATTTTGACCCCAGTTTGATGTGTAACATGGCCTAGTGAATCTCTTCCAAGCTTGTTCAATTCATTGGTCTTTTTTGCTATGCAAGTCTATGTAAAGTCAAATAAACCCTTGAGCAAGCCAAGTTTGATTTGACGAAACTTGATAGAAGTCCACTATGCCATGTTAAACACAAAAGTATCTCAACTTCAGGCATTATGGTTTGTGAGAAGAAGAATTTTCAATTTCTTTCCTATGCAAGTCTATATCAAACAAAGTGACCCCTTTGGCAGGGCAAAGTTTGACCCCAGTGTCATTATTTGAAAAAACTTGGTATCGATCCACTTAATAATGTTACAAACCAAATAGCTCTAGGGCTTGCTGTTTAGGATAAGAAGATTTTTAAAGATTTCACTTTTTAAATCTGTTTTTAGCTCCTGTGACCCATATGTTTATTATGCAGTAGTATGGAACTTAAAGAAATTATTGAACGACTCTGGTAAATATTCATGTAAGGACCATCATTAATCAGTAATTTCAAAGGAAATGCTGTTTGAATGAAAAGTTAAATGTGGATGCACTAAGGAAGTCTGGTAAGCTTAGAAAAAATGTGTCTGTGAGACACTAATGCCCTGCCAGGATATGGTCAGAATCAAACATTTGCTTGTATTTTTTTTAAGTTTATATAATGATGTACATTTGTACAAAGTTTCATGATGATAAGAAGTTACCTTTACAGAAAAAGTAGCTTAAAAACAGAGGTCAACCTATGGCAGAATAACCAATTGTACCAAGTTATAGCTATTAAATAAATACAACCAGAAAATAATCCATATCATGATGTATATGTAAGTCATGTTTCAGGAAGATGTAAAGTCATCTTCATAGAAATGTTTAAAAACAACTGCAGAACAACCAATTTTACCATGTTCATCCAATCATGAAATAATGGTCACAGCAATAAATTTTCATAAATATTAAATAGATCATATCATGATGTACATGTGTACCTAGTTTCATAAAGATGTGAAGTAGTCTGACAACATATTGCAAGATAATCTAATTCCATACAAAAACTGTACCTGTGATCCAAATTTTGTAGGTGATAGCTATAAAATCAAGAAGCCAATTTTAACCCCAGGATCATGACTTGAACAAACTTGTTAGAGGTTCATTAGGTCATGAATCAAATTCAAAATCTCAACTCCAGGCTTTATTTCCTTTATTTAGTCTATGTAAAATCATGTGACCCCTGAGGTGGATCCATTTTAATCCAAGGGACATGTTTCAAAGAAACTTAAAGATGTCCATAAGGCCATATTTTATACCATATATCTAAACACCAGGTCTTGTGATTTCTGACAAGAAGATTATTCTTTGTTCCTATACAAGGCTAAGTAAAATCGACTGAACCTTGGGGCAGGCCAATTTTGACCCTAGGGCCATTACCTGAACAAACTTGGTAGAGGTCGATCAAGCTATGTTACATACCAAATATCTAAACAAGAAGAATCAAGTGACTCCAGGATTGGGGCCAATTTAGACCTTAGGATCATGATTTGAACAAACTTGGTAGAGTTCCATTAGATAATGCTACACACCAAATATCTAAGCTCTAGGCTCAGCAGTTTTGAGAAGAAAGGTTTTCAAAATTTGCATTTCTAAAATTTTGAACTCTTATGACCTACTTTTTCAACCAATCAAAGCAACTTTTAATTTTTTTTTTAATTTTTTTTTAAAAAAGGCCTCATAAGGATCAATTCTGTGTGGTTTGGTAACAAGAGCTGTCAGTAAGACAGTGCGCTCGTCTTTTCTAATTGCTTGTCAATATAGAAAAATATTGCAGTAAAAGGCAAAATAAGAATCACTGTATTATAAACAAGAGTTGTTCGTAAGACAGCATGCTTGACTGTTCAAAAGCTTGTAAAAAAAATAAAAAAATAAAAAAATATTGCAATTAATGAGAACCTCTGTATTACTGAAATATACCCAAGAACAATAAACATGTGCTCAATGTTTTAAAGCATTATCTAAAAGAGTTAAGTGAAAAAGTGAGTTAGTACAAAAAGATTAATCAAGTCAGAAAAGGGGAATATTTATTTCAAAATCCAAGACAGAGTTATATACTCTTGCCATGTACAAGTAGGGGTGATGGTCATAAACAGGTATTCAAAGTTTCAAAGCAATACTTCAAACAGTTAAGTGAAAAAATTAGGTGGTGTGAAAACTTTAACCGAGATTCTAAATAAAAAAGGTGCATAAAAGTTTAAAATTCATTACAAAGACTGACCCCAAACACAGGTATGCAATATCATGTGTGAATAATGAGGGACATCCATGGAAAGAAATTGTAGGTAAAAGCAATGTTAAACAAATGTTTTAACATTTTTTCTAAGTCCAAAACGGCCCATAAATATGCAAAAATATTTGGAAGAGTTACTGTTCCTGTTTCTACTTGAAGTTTGAGGGACATCCATCGAGTAAAAGTGGAGATAATGGTAATGTTAAACAAAACCTTAACATTTTTTTTCTAAGTTAAAAAAGGGCCATAAATATACAAAGAAAATTTGAAAGAGTTACTGTCCTTGTTTCTACTAGTTGGTCTGATCATGATCAAGGCATGTGTAAAGTATGAGAGACATCCAATGAGTAAAACTGGAGATAATGGCAATGTTAATCAAAACCTTAACATATCTTGGGACACGGACGTGGACGCCAGGGTGACTTCAATAGCTCATCCTATTCTTTGAATATTCTAGCTAAATAGTAAACAAGGGATATAAACAGGTATTCAAAGTTTTAAGGCAATATCTCAAAGGGTTCAGTGAAAAGGTGAGCAAGTATAAAATAAACTGAGATTCTAAGAAAAGGGACATTATTTAGTCAAATTCCATGAAAGAGTTATGTACTCTTCCCTACATGTGGAAGGAGGAGGTCATGAACAAGCATTCAGAGTTTGAAAGCAACACCTTTAAGGGTTCAGTGGAAAACTAGGGTGGTACAAAAATTTTGATCAAGATTTTAAGTTGAAAAGGGACACAAATTTATCAAAATCCATGACAGAGTAATCACCACTTGACCAAAGGCAGTGGTGATGGTGATACACAAGTATATCAAGTTTCAAAGAAAAACATCAATGGATTATGTGAAAACAAGAAATAATTGTAACATTGAACTGTTAATAAGTCTCTCAAACAAAGTTTCTCCTTAGACAATCATACAGTACTATTCAATCCATCTGATCATGAAGAACAAGAATATAAATGGTATATTAAAGGAAGTACCCCGGGAAAGAAGTACAATTAAAAAATTTAAGTGGGGATCTGAACAGTATTTGAGATGTAAGGTCATAAGTAAAATTGAGGAGGTAGAGCCTGATACCCCAGGGACCCCCCCCCCCCCCCCCCCCCCCCCCCGTTTAAAACAAGAGGTCGCTCACCTGAGAAAGATGATTGCTTAAGAAATAAAGATGCTAGAGTGTAAAAGTGAAATCTGGCTTTTTTTATGGTGAAAAGGGCATAACTCCTAAATTAATTTGTCAATATCAGTTATAATTGAACCCGATTGCGAAATCATGGGCATAAACATTGTCTTAAAGTTTAAAAAAGATTGCTAAAAAAAATGAAGATGCTAGAGTGTAAACAAAGTGAAATCTGGCATTTTTTTTATTATTAAAAGGGGCTTAACTCCTGACCTAATTGACCGATCTCAGCCATATTCAAACTCAATCGAGACATTATGGCCATAAGCACTGACATAAAGTTTGAAGATGATTGCACAAAAGATTCAGATGCTAGAGTGTAAACAAAGTGAAATCTGGCATTTTTTGAATATTAAAAGGGACATAACTCCTGACCTAATTGACCGATCTCAGCCATAATTGAACTCAATCAAGACCTTATGGTCATAAGCACTGCCATAAAGTTTGAAGATGATTGCTCAAAAGATGCAGATGCTAGAGTGTAAACAACGTGAAATATGGCATTTTTTGCATATTAAAAGGGGCATAACTCCTGACCTAATTGACGGATCTCAGCCATAATCAAAAAGACATTGTGGTCATAAACATTGTCTTAAAGTTTGAAGATGATTGCTTAAGAAATAAAGGTGATAGAGTGTAAACACTAAAAATTGTTGACGCCGCACGACACACGATGGACGCTCACAGGATCACAATAGCTCACCCTGAGCTTTCAGGTGAGCTAAAAATTGTTGACTCCGCACGCCGGACGCTCACGGGATCACAATAGCTCACCCTGAGCTTTGCTCAAGTGAGCTAAAACAAGAGGCCCATGATGGCCCTATATCGCTCACCTGAGAACCACTGTTCTAAAGGAGCAATAATGGTTGCCACAGAACATCTGCGCCAACATTTTAAAATCTGGCAGTAGTTTTGGAGCAGAGCTTTTAAAGTTTTCACTATATAAAGGCAAATTAGCCCTGCCCCTGGGGGCCATGTTCTTTTTATGGATCAGAATAATTTTAGCAATCATGGTAGAGGGTTACCCAAGGAACATCTGTACCAAAACAATTTGAAATCAAGTTAGTAGTTTTGAAGGAAATGTTTTTAAAGTATTTTTTTTTTTCTTTCCACTGCCATGGCAACAAGAGTTCTACATGGATCAAGTTTATTTTAGCAACTTTTGTGAAGGTTCACCAAGGGATCATTCCTGCCAAGTTTAATCAAATTCTGTCCAGCGGTTTCAGAGAAGATGTTGTTTACAATTTCTACTATAAACATATAAGGCAAATTAACCCCACCCTTGGCGGCCATGTTTTTTTTTAGGAAACGGAATCATTTTAGCAGTCTTGGTAGATAGTTACCCAAGAAATATCTGTACCAAAACATTTTGATATCTGGCCAGAATTTTTTGAAGGAGATAATTTTTAAAGTTTACGGGTATAATGCTTTGAGAACATGCAGATGCAGGACTCATGGTGAGTGACATCACATGACGTCTTATGATGTCAGGACTCAAAATATCTAAAGAAAATATGCAGAACTGCAAACTGTGTAAGTTTCATTTTTTTGTCTCATCTGAAAGCTCTATAATCCTATAATAAAAATTTAGGTCCTATGTTTGAATCTGCTTCAACCACAGAACCTCGGTCTTTTAGAATTTTGGTCAGCTGAATGGATATGCAGAGCTAAGTCTTGAGATGTAGCATCTGTGAAAATTTGAGGAAATTCAGACCATACATGGCGGCTATAGAGCGCGTACAATATTTTTCACTATTTTTAGCTCTGACGTCACGTGACGTCATAGGATGCTGAAAATGTTAATACATTAAAGCACATACATTACTCTCTTATCTATGAAATTTTTATCATTCTGAACAACCGACATCATATCGAAATCATTGCCCAAATAATAAGAACTAAGTTGTATGTTGTGACGTCAGATGACAAAGAGTTCTAAATGGATCAAGTTTATTTTAACATCATTTGTGAAAATCTGGCCAGTAATTTTGAAGCTAGTCAAAACTACTGGCCATATAAAAATCAGATGTTGATTAAAGTTTTACCTATATACATATAAGGCAAATAAGCCCCGCCCCTGGCGGCCATGTTTTTCACGGATCGGAAAAAATTTAGCAACTTTGGTAGAGGTTGACCCAAGGAATATCTGTACCAATTTATTTTAAAATCTGGCCAGTAGTTTTGAAGAAGATGATTTTTAAAGTTTTCCTTTTTTTTTTCTTTTTGTTCCCATGGCAACCAGAGTTCTACATAGATCAAGTTTATTTTAGCAACTTTTGTGAAGGTTGACCCAAGGATCATCCCTGCCAAGTTTAATCAAATTCTGTCCAGTGGTTTCAGAGGAGATGTTCTTTAAAGGTTTCTCTATATACATATAAGGCAAATAAGCCCCGCCCCTGGCGGCCATGTTTTTTTACGGATCGGAATAATTTTAGCAACTTTAGTAGAGGTTGACCCAAGGAACATCTGTACCAAATTATTTTGAAATCTGGCCAGTAGTTTTGAAGGAGATGATTTTTAAAGTTTTCAAATTATTTTTCTTTTTGTAGCCATGGCAACCAGAGTTCTTCATGGATCAACTTTATTTTAGCAACTTTTGTAGAGCCTCACCCAAGGAACATTCCTGCCAAGTTTCATTAAATTCAGTCCAGCGGTTTCAGAGGAGATGTCGTTTAAAGCAAATTGTTGACGCCGGACGACGACTGACGCCGGACAAAGGGCGATCACAAAAGCTCACCTTGAGCACTTTGTGCTCAGGTGAGCTAAAAATCAGGAAGGCACCACTACTCATTGAGGACTATAATTGTGTGAAGTTTTGTAAAGATAGGTCAAGCAGCCTCCAAGATATGGCCTGTACAAAGTTGCTGGCAGAATAAAGAATAATAATAACAAGAGCCATGATTTGAAAACTTGGTTCAGGTCCACAAGGCCATATTACATACCAAATATCTAAACCCATGATCTTGTGTAAAATCAAGTGACCCCTAGGACGGGGCCAATTTTGACCCCAAGGCCATGATGTGAACAATGTTGGCAGATGTCCATTAGGCCATATTACAAACCAAATATCTTAACACACACTCCAGGCCCTTTATTTTCTAACAATAAAGTTTTTCTAATTTTTCTTTTTAAGTCTATTTAAAAATTAAGTGACCCCTGGGGCAAGGCCATTTCTGACCAAATGGCCATGATTTGAACAAACTTGAGACATGTCTATAAGATCATGTTACACACCAAATATCTAAACTCCAGGCCATGTGGTTTCTAACAAGATTTTTTTTTCTAAATTTTCCCATATAAGCCTATGCAAAATTAAGTGACCCCTGGGGCAGGGCAAATTTTGACCCATGGGTCATGATTTGAACAAACTTAGTAGAGGTCCACTGGACAATGCTACACACCCAATATCTTAACTCCAGGCCTTGTGGTTTCTGACAAGAAGATTTTTCTAGATTTTCCTATAAAAGCCTTGGGGCGGGGCCAATTTTGACCCCTGGGTCATTATTTGTACAATTTTGGTAGAGGTTGATATGACAATGCCATACACCAAATATCTAGGCTCTAGGCCTTGCAGTTTCTGGGAAGAAGATTTTTAAAGATTTCAATCCATCTGATCATGGAGGAACAAGAATATAATTATATGGTTTAGGGGTGAGGATCTCAATGGTTTTTCAAATAAAAGTCTGAACAAAGACCTAAACCCAAAGATAAGAAACTCATATAAGCGTGTGAAGGAAATCTCGTATACCCTCACTGCCACCACGATATTCTGAGAAAAAGCCGGTGCCTGTACTGAAGTAACTACTGCACGGTGTTCCAACACTATTTGAAAGCCTACGATGATCATCTACAGCATAAGGTGCACGTGAAGAACATGGTAAACTTCAGCTCCATATGGTGGATACAAAAATAATGACTGTTTAAACCCAAGCATAATCAATATAAGGTCTTAATGATTGATTAAGGACTGGAAGGGAAATTTTTCAGGAAGGAAGTAGTTCAATTAATGAAAAAAGATAATCTTTGCTAATATTTCGGCATATATTGCCTTTATGACGAAAAAGTGAAAATAATGCTCCTGCGTTTATGTTTGTAATGCCGCAATATTTTTTGTAGGGAGTTACTTTATTTATTTACTAGTATTTAAATGGTTAGAGCGGCCGCCCTGGAATCGAAAACTCATGGGTTCGATCCCCGGCTGTGACATACCAAAGTTGTAAAAAATTGAGATCCCTTGCTTGATGCTCATCAAATAAAGGTATTTCCAGGGATGGTTTATACGGTGTCAGAATAATGTGACTAGGTGTCTACGGCGTGATACTGCAGTGTGACAGCACTGCATCTGTCTCAAGCAGACATAGTATATAGAAATGACTTAAATACCGTCGGTGGGAAGTGGGAAGTGGGACCCAACAATCAAACAAATTTGCATATATTTACTTTTATGGGATTATTTTCTATAACAAAACAAAAGTGCTCCAAGTCATTAAAATTATCGCATAGACGGGGCAATCCCCGCAACACTAGTAAATATATAATCTAATTCAAAATTTGGCATTATTGTGGATTAGTTTGTGTAATAAATGCTGCGTTCGAATGAATCTCTCCCCTCTCCCTTGATTTTACAGTGTTGGTGTGTCAAAAGTTTTTTTTCTTTTTTTGAAACAGGATGTCCATTTTAGTCTTAAAATTTGACAATTTGACTGGATTTTGATGACCCATACAATTGTCAACTCTTTTCAAAATCTTTTTTTCCCCCCCAATGTTTTAGACGTCATTATTAACTGTTTACATGCAGCTGTTAAGTAACTATTATTTTATTTCAGCCACGCTTTTACCCATGTGAGTAACAGTATTTTTTCTATAACAATGGTTATCTTTATATTTTGAACAAGTGCTATGTTCGTATGCGCTGCAAGGGCCTTAGACATTAGGGGTCAAGGTCATTTGATGAAGGTCAGGGTACCTGTCTAGTAGAGCTTATCAAGGTGCATGCACCTGTAAAGTTTGAAGACTGTAGGTGGAAGGATTTCCATGTTATGGTCAGGGTTAAGTTTTGTGAAAGACAGACGTCAGACAAACAGACAGACCAAAACAATATGCACCCATCTATTGATGTGGTGGTATAAAATAAACTTGACTTGACTATTTGAGTTTACCGTCGCTTTGACAGTATTTCAGTCATATAGCGACGTCCAGCTAATTACAGCTGGAGGAAGACCCCGAATGCATGGAGGCATCCGGGTAGAACCACCGACCTACAGCAAGCCAGCTGGAAGGCTTCCTCACATGAAAATCCAAATGACCCTGCCGGGTTTCGAACCCACACTGTGAGGGGCTGAGTGAGTGTTAAAGTCAGTGGCTTTACCCTCTCGGCCATGGAGGCCCCCGCATAAAATAAATGTTAAAAGGGTGAAAGGATAGGACAAAAAACACCATAGTGATTTTTTTAGTTAAATATTATACAACCAGACAAAAATAACGAATCGTTGTAATGACCGGTGTTTTGCTATCACTAATAACACAGAATTGGATTTTCCGTGGAATACACCTGCCCAACTCTCATTCTGGCCTAGAATATAATGTATTTCGCCCAGTTTCTTATCTTTGGGTTTAGGTCTTTGGTCTGAAGTAAAACTGTAGGGGTGGGGCCAGACCCCTTTAAGACCCCCCCCCCCCCCCCACACACCCCGGGGACACTAAAGAAGTACCATTAAATCTGTCTCATCATGCAAAACAAGAATATATATGATTTATGGGCGGGAATCTGAACAACTTTTGAAATATATGGTTTAGGGGTGGGGATCTGAACATTTATTTAGATATAAGGTCATAATTCAATTAAGGGTTACCTCGGGGGGACACCGAAGTAGTACTATTCAATTCTTCTCATTATGAGGAACAAAAAAATATATGATTCAGGGTTGAAAATTTGAAATATTTAACCAAAATACATTTTTTATGCTAACATCCATCTTTGAGGAAGTGGTGCCTGACCCCCAGGGACCCCCCATTTACAAAAATCAGGGAGGCACCACTACTCATTGAGGACTAAAAGTGTGAGAAGTTTTGTAAAGATAGCTTGAGCAGCCTTTGAGATATTGCCAATACAAAGTTGCCGGCAGAAAAAAGAAGAAGAAGAAGAATAAGAATAATAATAACAAGAGGGCCATGATGCCCTGAATAGCTCACCTGAGAAGTACTGCCTTCATTATCTTTTATAACACAGTCATACTGAATACAAAATACATGCAGAAGTGTAGCAAAATAATCATAAATCCACACAAGAACTGAACCTGTGGTCCATATTTTGATGGTTATAGTTATAAAATCAAGTGACAACTAGGGTGGGACCAATTTTGACCCAAGAGCCATGATTTGAAAACTTGGTTCTGGTTTACAAGGCCATGTTACATACCAAAGAACTAAACCCATGATCATGGTTTCTGACAAGATCTTTTAAAGACTCCCCTATATAAGTCTATATAAAATCAAGTGTTCTTTGCGGCAGGGCCAATTCTGACCTAAAAGCCATGATTTGAACAAACATGGTAGATATCTATAAGGCCATGTAACACACCAATTATCTTAACTTAAAGCCTTGTGGTTTCTAACAAGAAGATTTTCTTAGATTTTCTTATATATGCCTTTGTAAAATCAAGTGACCCCTTGGGCGGGGCAAATGTTGACCCCAAGGCCATGATCTGAACAAACTTGGTAGATGTCCAGAAGGCAATGTTACACACCAAATATTTAAACTTATGGCCTTGTGGTTTCTGAGATGAAGATTTTTCTAGATTTTCCTATTTTAGCCTATGTAAAATCAATTGACCCCTGGGGCGGGGCTAATATTGACCCCAGGGCAATAATTTGAACAAATCTGGTAGATACTCATAAGGCCATGTTACACACAAAATATCTTAACTCCAGGCCTTGTGGTATCTGTGGAGAAGATTATTTTCTAGTGTTTTTTTTCTATGCAAGTCTATGTTTAATCAAGTGACCCCTGGGGCGGGGCCAATTTTGACCCCACGGCCATTATTTGAATGGCCATGATTTGAACAAACTTTGAAAAGATCCATTAGACAATGCTACACACCAAATATCTTGACTCCAGGCCTTGTGGTTTCTGAGAAGATGATTTTTCTAATTTTGTTCCTATATAAGTCTATGTAAAATCAAGTGACACCTGGGGCGTGGCAAATTTTGACCCTAGGATCATGATTTGAAAAAACTTGGTAGAGGTTCACTAGACAATGCTACACACCAAATATCTAAGTTTGCATTTTTAAAATCTATTTTTAGCTCATGTGACCTACTTTTTCAACCAATCAAAATAATTTGAACAACGCACAAACACCGGACAAAAGGCTATTACAATAGCTCACCATGAGCACATTGTGCTCAGGTGAGCTAAAAAGATCGGATTTTAAGTGAAACTTTGTTTGGGAGACTATAAAGTGAGGTGGTACGGAAAACTTAACCAAAATTCTAAGTCAAACTAAGCTCACCATGAGTGCTCAGGTTAGTCAATAATGTGAAGCTTCAGAACAAAAATTATTCTTCATTAATGGGGCTTACCAAGAGCTATCAGAGGACTGCACACTCAATTTGAAATATTTGTTGGTAAATCATATAAAATCTATATCAATTCTTGCCCTTCACATACCCGTATATTTATAGTCTGATATTCCTGAATATATTATGAAGTCTAAAATCAATCCCATGCCTATTTACTGAGACATAAGCATAATAACACTGTGCATGCAAAACTTTAATCAAAATATCTAAGTTAGAAAAGGACCATAATTTGTATCAATTTTAGTCTTATCATCCTTGATTTTCTGATGCCCCTGAACACACACATAAACTCTCAAGTTAATACCATAATTTTTTAGACATAAGCTGGATAGTAGCTTGCATGGATAACTGTAATCAAACCTTCTATTGCATGCAAAACTTAAACCAACAAGAGCTGTCAGAGAACAGCACGCTCGACTTTTCAAAATGCTTGTTGGTATAAACCTTGATAGTCTAATACCCCTAAATATGTTTAAGAAGTCTAATAAAGTGGATACTAGCTTGCATGCAATACTTTAACTAAAATGTCTAAGTTAAAAAGTGGCCCTATTCTGCATTCTGTTCAGTCAACAAGAGCTGTCAGAGGACAGCACGCTCAACTATCAAAAATGCTGTTGGTAAATCAAATGAAAGCTATTTCAATCCTTGCCCTTCATATACCCTGTATATATTAATAGTAAAATACCTTGAATGTCTAAACTTCCTAAATAGATTTATGAAGTCTAAAATCAATCCCATGCCTAATTACTGAGACAGAAGCATAATGACACTTTGCATGCAAAACTTAAAACAAGTATCCAAGTTAGAAAAGGGCCATAATTTGTATAAAATTCAGTACAAGAGTTGTCCTCCTTGGTTTTCTGATGCTCCTAAACTTTCTAGTCAAACCCATTAACAATTTCTGAGATATAAGCTGGATAGTAGCTTGTATGCAAAACTTTAAAAAAAAAAAGGCTAAGTCAAAAAGTGGCCCAAATCTGCATTTTATTCAGTCAAAAACTATCTGCCACTATAGTATGATATCATTGGACATATTAAAGATGTTTCAAATTAAACCCGGGCCTGGACTCTGAGATATAAGCATGAAAGTACCTTGCATGCAAAACTTTAACCGAAATTGTGAAAAAGGGGCCATGATTTGAACAAACTTGGTTGTGATCTACTAGACAATGCTGCACACCAAATATCTAAACCCCAGGCCTTGTGGTTTCTGAGAAGAAGATTTTTCAAGTTTTTCCTATATTAGCCTATGTTAAATCAAGTGACCCCTGGGGCGGGGCCAATTTTGACCCCAGGGTCATGATTTGAACAATCTTGGTAGAGAGTCATAAGATCATGCTACATACCAAAAATCAAAAGGCTAGGCCTTGTGGTTTCAGAGAAGAAGATTTTTTTAATTTTCATTTTTAAAATCTATTTTTAGCTCCTGTGACCTAATTATGCAATGGACCAGAACCATTTATACAACTTTAGTAGAGCTTCATCCAAGGAACATTCCTGCAAAATATTTTTTCAAATTGGCCAAGCCGTTTAGGAGGAGATGTTGTTTGAAGCAATTGTTGACGCCGGACGGACGCACGCACGGACGACGGACAAAAGGCGATCAGAAAAGCTCACCTTGAGCATGTTGTGCTCAGGTGAGCTAAAAAGGGGCCATAACTTGCAATATATTCCATCAAGAGTTATCTACCTTGATAGTTTGATACCCCTTATTGTATTAAAGATGTTTCAAATCAATTGCATGCCTGGATACTGAGATTTAAGCATGAAAGTACCTAGCATGCAAATCTTTAACCAAAATTTCTAAGTTTAAAAAGGGGCCATAATTTGTTATATATTCCATCAAGAGTTACCTACTTTGAACATTTAATACTCCTAAACGTATTAAAGATGTTTTAAATCAATGGCATGCCTGGATACAGAGATTTAAGCATGAAAGTACCTTGCATGCAAATCTTTAACCAAAAAGTTTAAAAAGGGGCCAGAACGTGTAATATATTCCATCAAGAGTTATCTACCTTGGTTGTCTGATGCCCCTTAACATATTCATAAACTTTCCAGTCAATACCATGAATGGTTACTGAGATACAAACTGGGTAGTAGCTTGCATGCAAAACTTGAACCAAATTTTCTATTGCATGCAAAACTTTAACCGAAATTTCTAAGTTAAAAAGAGGCCATAATTTATATAAAATTCAGTCAAGAGTTATCTACCTTGGTTGTCTGATGCCCCTGAACACACTCAAACTTTCAAGTCAATACTATAAATGGTTATTGAGATATAAGGTTGATATTAACTTGCATGCAAAACTTTAACCAAAAGCTGAAACGCCAATGCGGATGCCGACCCAAGGGTGACTACAATAGCTCTCATATTCTTCGAAAAGTCGAGCTAAAAAGGTAAGTAAAAAAGTGGCGATTATCTGTTTTATATTCTGTCAAAAACTATCTGTCTCTATAGTATGATACCAATGAACATGTTAAAGATGTTTCAAATTAATCCCATGCCTGGTTACCGAAATATAAGCCATGCAAAACTTAAAGTTAAACAAGTAACTGGTGTTGCACGCAAGACATGAGTCCCCTACCAGTGAGGTGTATAATTTTTCCGTTAGCACAGAATTTTGGTTCGAGAACTAAAAAAGGGCCATAATATGTATTAAATTCAGTCAAGAGTCCTTGGTTGCCTGATGCCCCTGAACATATTCATAAACTTTCAAGTCAATACCATGCCTTGATGCTGTATAAGCATGAAAGTATGTTTCATGCAAAAACCCTTTAAAACATGGCATGACTGGACAAGGAAACATGTATTTACTTAATAGTAACCACTGAGTGACATCCAAGATTTATAAAGAAATGTAACACTTCATAATTCTTATTTCAAGACACATGAATGGTGAAATATGTTCCTTAGAAGTTAGTATATAAGTATTGTTTAGTTATAAATGGACACAAGGTCTCATTAGTGACTTACTTTGTTAATTGGTCCAAGGTCCCTCTGCAGTGTCTCCCTCTCATTTGTGTCCACTAGGATACCATTGTAGTCATGGTAACTGATCTCACCACAGATACATGCCTCCTGTGACAGTGCCAGGAACCCACACTTCATCCCAGAAACCTGCAGAAAACACCAGTTACTGTCTAACATATCAACATTGATTGATTGTCTGGTTTAAATGTCCTACCAACAGGATTTCAGTCATATGAAAACACTATCTTTCAGAAAATAATTCTGTGAGAGTTATAAGCCACATACAAATTACATGATGCCATGAACCATCACCACCAAGCACTGAGCTGTCCAGTCCTAAACTTTCTTTAAGGCATTATTTTTAGGGATTTTTTTTCCTATGCAAGTCCTGATCTGCAGGCCATTTTAAACTTGCAATTAAATGCTTCAGTATTAAAAACTAATTGTCAACAAGAGCCATGTTGACATGGCCATACCCCACCAAATGCTTGCTCATTAGAAGATGTGCTGGAGAGCAGAATAATTCATTTTAAACGAAAATTGTTTGAAGTGATTATAGATATGAAACCCATATGAAACTCTACTAATTCCCCTATTTTGAGGTTTACGAGTAAAATTTTATGGTAACTGACAAAAATTAAGCCTGAAAAATAACAAAGGGTAATAACTCAAATAAGAGGGCCAAGATGGCCCTGTGTCGCTCACCTGAGTAAGATGGCTGTGTTAGGCATAATGACAAAAAATGTGGCATCTAAAATGTTTTTCTAACATTTGACTAAGTGACCTAATTCCTGAATTTGCACTCAACTGGGAATTCATGCAGTCATCATTCATATCAAGTTTAATGAACACTGGGACAAAAATGTAGGCCTCTAGAGTGTTCACAAGATTTTTTTAAAAATTTGCCCTGGTGATCTACTTTTTGACCCTATGTTGCCCAGTTCTGAATTCATAAATTACCAATTACATTAAGGTTAGCAAAAAAAATTTTTTTATTTGACCTGGTGACCTAGTTTTTGACCCCACATGACCCAATTTTGAACTCATCCAAGATATCATATAGACAAACATCCTGACCAAGTTTCATGAAGATTGGGCCAAAACTGTGCTCTCTAGTGTGTTCACAAGCAATTGTTGACGACGGACGCCGCACGATGGACAAAAAAACGATCACAAAAGCTCACAATGAGCACAAGTGCTCAGTAGAGCTAAAAAACATCTCAGTTATCATTCTTATGCACTGCATTTCTCCTCTATAAGATCTATCCACCTTTGAAGTTTCAAAATGATATCGCAAATACTTTTTGAGTTATGCTTCGGACAAAAATTAAACCTAAAGAATTACAAAGGACAAAAAAACTCAACTCAAAAATTATCAAAGGTAGAGTTATCATTTTTGTGCACTGCACTTTTTCTCAATGAGATCTATCCACCTGTGAAGTATGAAGCTGAATACTCAAATAATCTATCCAAGTTTCATGAAAATATTCCAAGTATTTTTTTAATTATAGCAGGATCTAGTCCCAATAAAAAAATGGAAAAAAGTAGAAAAATTTGAACTTTCATTAATAAAAAAAGGAATACATATTGATCTTACTGTATCCATCCAGCATTCAGTGTAATGTTGTTGTTTTTTGTTTTTGTTTTTTTTACTCATAAAAATAAACAGGATCTGCATATATCTTGTCAACACCTTTAGACAGCCATCCATTATCATCAACCAAGAAGGCTGACAGTAGGCTCCAAGTATCAACAAGATAAATGCATTCCTCTGATGCACTACTGAGAAAAAGTGGGCTAAGATGGCCCTGAAGTCACTCATCTGAGAAACATTGCCCTCATTGCCTGCACTGTTTTAGTAAATACCTGTGATGTTCTGATATTTCAAGTGCATAAAATGTATCTCTATCTGTCAAATATCAGCCATAATCGAACTTAACTGAGATACTGTTGCCATTACCATTGTGTTTAAGTAAAATGATGACTGCTTAATAATTTCTGGCATTTTTCATAAGTCAAGGCCCATAACTCCTCACCCAATAAGTCAATATCAGCCATAATCAATCATGACGGAGAGATTAATGTCATTAACATTATCATAATGTTTGAAGATGATTGCTTAAGAAATGAATATGCTAGAGTGTAAACAAGTGACAGGAATTGTCACAAAACCAAGTTTTCTTTCCGCAATGTTTCGTCCCAGTACAGATTATTTGTATCAGTCAAATAATTTTGTGCTCAATGTCTATTAAATCTAATGCAATTCTGTATAAAGCAAATATACATAATATGCGCAACAGAATTTTTAACTTACATTTATCCACATTAACTTTGAACAAGACATGAATATGATGCAACAATCTGCTTCTGAATATGTCACTTAAGCATTCACTTAAACTAAATTCTACTTTATTTTTTTTGTGGGGGTATATAGGAATCCCCAGTTGTCTGTCTGTCTATCCCTATTCTTGTAAGCACAACTCCTAAACCTATTTGATCACCAAAAGGGGAGATAATCCATTTTCAATTTTTTAAACAAAAATAGCTTGTAAGCACAACTCCTCCTAAACCGTAAGATGGATGTCACACAAACTTTACATAACAATGGCACATCATATGTAAATATGCATGAAGTATGGGATTTCAAATTTGACAACTGAAAGGGGAGATAATCCATTTTCACAGAGTGAAGTTCCTATGCGCTGCATTCTGCCTCAATGAGATGTATGCACCTATTCAGTTTCAAGTCAATACCTCTTATAATGTAGGAGTTATACTCCGGACAAGGAATTTTATCAAAGGGGCATAACTCCATCAAAAATGGTCAAACTGCAAAACACAGGTGATATTCTCCAGGGTGACTTAGCGAAGGTACTTCTGTTAAAGTATAGACAAAATTTATTAATAAATGTAGAAGTTGTGCACGAAAGAATATTTCCCTTTATATTACAACAGTTAAGGGGCAAAGGGCCATAACTGCATCAAAATAGTCGAACCACAAAACCCTGACAATATGCGCCAGGTCACTATGTAATAATGCTTCTGTAAAAGTTTGGGACAAATCCGTTGAAAAATGTAGGAGGAATTGCGCACAGAAGAATATTTCCCTTTATCATATGTGAAAAAATAACAAAGGCCATAACTGCATCAAAAATAGTCGAACCACAAAACCCTGACAATATGCGCCAGGTCACTATGTAGTAATGCTTCTGTAAAAGTTTGGGCCAAATCCATTGAAAAATGTAGGAGGAGTTGCACACAGAAGAATATTTAATATATATTTCATATGTGAAAAAATAACAAAGGGCCATAACTGCATCAAAAATAGTCGAACAACAAAACCCTGACAATATGCGCCAGGCCACTATGTAATAATGCTTCTGTAAAAGTTTGGGCCAAATCCATTGAAAAATGTAGGAGGAGTTGCGCACAGAAGAAATTGTTTACGCCCGCCTGCCCGCCGTCATACCCCAATCTAATAACCAGAGTTTTCCTTCAGAAAACCTGGTTAACAAAGTGAAATCTAAAATTTTTCATTTTAAAAGGTGCATAACTCCAAACCTAAATAGCTGGTATCAGCCATAATCAAACTTGACTGAGAGATTATGATCATCAATATTGCAATAAAGTTTGAAGATAAGTGTTCAAGAAATGAAGACGCTGGAGTGTAAACAAAGTGAAATCTGGCATTTTTTTTATATCAAAAAGGGCAAACCATAACAACCATAATCAAGCTTGGCTGAGATATTATAGTCATAAACATTGTCACAAAGTTTGAAGATTATTGCTTTAGAATTGAAGGTGCTAGAGTGTAAACAATTTGAAATATGGATTTTTTTTTAAAACCTTCCTTAATTAACTTGACTGAGAGATTATGGCAATTAACATTGTCATAAAGTTTGAAGATGATTGTTCGAGAAATAAATATGCTGAAGTGTAAACAAAGTGAAATCTGGCATTTTTCTTATATTACAAGAGGGCCATAATGGCCCTGAATTGCTCACCTGATTATAAATGAGCAACATATGTTGGACATTCCCACCAAGTTTCATGAAGATATGGCCAAAAATGTGGCCTCTAGAGTGTTAACAAGGTTTTTCTAAGATTTGACCTCATGACCTACTTTTGACCCCACATGACCCAAATTCAAACTTGTCCAAGATTGTATAGAAACAAACATTCTGACCAAGTTTCATGAAAATTGGGCCAAAACTGTGGCCTCTAGAGCGTTAACAAGGTTTTCCCTAAGATTTGACCTCATGACCTACTTTTTGACCCCATATGATTCAAATTCAAACTTGTCCAAAATATTAAAGAAAGAAACATTTTGACCAAGTTTCATGAAGATTGAGCCAAAAATGTGGCCTCTAGAGTGTTAACAAGGTTTTTCTAAGATTTGACCTCATGACCTACTTTTTAACCCCACATGATCCAAATTCAAACTTGTCCAAGATTTTATGGAAACAAACATTTTTACCAAGTTTCATGAAGATTGGGCCAAAAATGTGGCCTCTAGAGCGTTAAGAAGGTTTTCCTAAGATTTGACCTCATGACCTTCTTTTTGACCCCATATGATACAAATTCGAACTTGTCCAAAATTTTATAGAAAGAAACATTTTGACCAAGTTTCATGAAGATTGGGCCAAAAATGTGGCCCCTAGTGTGTTAACAAGGTTTTTTTAAGATTTGACCTTGTGACCTACTTTTTGACCCCACATGAACCAAATTCAAACTTGTCCAAGATTTTATGGAGACAAACATTCTGACCAAGTTTCATGAAGATTGGGCCAAAAATGTGGCCTCTAGAGTGTTAACAAGGTTTTATAAGATTTGACCTTGTGGCCTACTTTCTGACCCCATATGACCCAATTTCGAACTTGTCCAAGAAATTTTAGGAGACAAAGAATCTGACCAAGGTTCATAAAGATTGGCTTAAAAATATGGCCTCTAGAGTGTTAACAAGCCGTAATGTTGACGATGCATGACACACGTCAGACGCCAGACGAAGGGCGAGCACAAAAGCTCACCTTTAGCACGTTGTGCTTAGGTGAGCTAAAAAGGGACATAACCCCTGACCTAATTGGGCCATATAAGCCATTATCAAACTTGCTGAGAGATTATGGCAATAAACATTGTCATAATGTTTAAATTATATACTTTTTGAGTAATGCACTGGACAAAAAATAAGTATGAAATTTTACTCCAAAAATTTGATGTGCAGAGTTACAGTTCCTGTACACGACACTTCTCCTCAATGAGATCTATCCACCTGTGAAGTTTAAAGTTAATAGCTTGGATACTTTGTGAGTTACGCTCCAGAAAAAAAATTAAGTATGATATTTAACAAAGGGCAATAACTCCAAACATATGATGTGCAGAGTTATGGTTCTTTGCACTGCACTTCTCCTCTATGAGATCTATCCACCTGTGAAGTTTCAAGTTAATAGCTTTAATACTTTCTGAGTTATGCTCCGGACAAAAATTAAGTATGAAATTTAACAAAGGCCAATAACTCAACAAGAGTGCCAGTGATGCCACAATATACGCCGCCACAAAATATAAAGACCAAGAGGGGTCTTTTAATTATTGCTTTTAACATTCTGTAAGCATAACCTCATAATGAAGTCTGTGAGACCAATTAATTTAGCTGAACAGAGATAGAACCCTAAAAATGCTTCCAATATGACAGTAGGTCAAATAGCAGTATCAATTTGAATCCTTTTTTCTTTCTCCCCATAACTCTTGCAAAAATCACTGTACCAGAAAATCCTTGCCTTATGCACTTTTACCTGTTTAGAAACTTGAGTTGTGTTTTAAAGAGACCATGTTTAGAAAGGCATAACTATTGCAAATATTGATGAACATCAAAGCCCCTGCTTTGTGCATATCTACCCAGTATAGTAATGACATTGCCCAAGTTTTGAAAAGATTAATTCAGAAATGTAGGAGGAGTTGCGTTCACAAGGCTGCAATATCAATCAGCTACAGAGACTAAGTTTCAAGGGACACAAATCTTGTAAAAATCAATGAACCAAAATCGCCACTTCATGCACATTTACCCATTCAAGTAATGACATTGACCAAGTTATAAAAAGATTCATTCAGAAATGTAGGAGGAGTTGCGTTCACAAGGCTGCAATATCATTCAGCTACAGAGACTAAGTTTCAAGGGACACAAAACTTGTAAAAATCAATGAACCGGAAAATCACCACTTCATGCACAACTACCCATTATAGTAATGATATTGACCAAGTTTTGAAAAGATTCATTCAGAAATGTAGGAGGAGTTACGTTCACAAGGCTGCAATATCAAACAGCTACAGAGACTAAGTTTCAAGGGACACAAATCTTGTAAAAATCAATGAACCATAAAATCACCACTTCATGCACATCTACCCATTATAGTAATGACACTGACCAAGTTTTGAAAAGATTCATTCAGAAATGTAGGAGGAGTTGCGTTCACAAGGCTGCAATATCATTCAGCTACAGAGACTAAGTTTCAAAGGGACACAAATCTTGTAAAAATCAATGAACCGGAAAATTGCCACTTCATGCACATCTACCCATTATAGTAATGACATTGACCAAGTTTTGAAAAGATTCATTCAGAAACGTAGGAGGAGTTGCGTTCACAAGATATGGATGTACGGACGTACGAACGTACGGACGTACGGACGGACAGACAACTCAGACAAAAACAGTAGGTCTCCCCCATATAAATATGGGGGAGACATAATTTATCACGCAATGAGATACCTAAAATCAGAATCATCTTCTATTTCTATATCAAGATTAAAATATTTGTACATATGTGCTGACCAGTATTTTCAACATGCAGTCATTGATTTTTACAACATATTACCCCAATAAGAAAACACTATTTACAAACGGTTACATCAGCACAAAGCGACCAAACCAGATCAATGGAGGATTCCAAAACCTCTAAAAGTGCTGACTTGGCAGAAAACTTCAGCCATATTTGATCAATAAGATTCAGACAGCTCTGTCTGAACCATCATTTGTACTATAACCTGGTAATCATTACTTGTGACTATCCAGTAGTACAGCTTAACACAATACCTACCTTGTCTGGTTCAACCTATACCAACATGAAATAAGCTTCATTATAAATGAAATACTTAAATTCAAGTAATGAAGTGAAAACATTTAAATTCTAAGTGGCTAAGAATGAATGTAAAACTTTATAGATTATCATGACAAAAACTTCCAATGTACTTATGATGTACAGTTTTAATTGCATCTTTTCTTTTATGTCTGATAATACCAAGTTGTTTACACAATGTGAATGCTGCATACTACTTAAGAGCTAGCCACAGTTATTACTATTACAGAGGTAGAGCTGTACTCCACTACTTAAAGAGAAACAAATCTACAATTCATATAAATTGGTTTAACAATATTACCTTCTTATCTAAATCAAAGCCCTGAAAGCACTAGTGTGTGTGTGTGTCAGAAGTCAGCAAATTTATATCACCAAGAGATGGTCAGCAGGATTTACATTAAATGGATGTAGTTAATACAGCACTGTGCTGTTTTATCCCCCCTATATTGATATCAAAGAGTAACCCACTCAAAAGGGTACAATAACTATCATTTAAAATAACAATACACATTACTTAACAACAAATCAGGTTAATGCAATCGCGTAACCAAAATGAACTATATTTGTCCGCAAGATGCACAAACAAGAGGGCCAAGATGGCCCTATGTCGCTCACCTGAGTAAGATTGCTGTGTTATGCATGATGACAACAAGAGTGCCAGTGATGCCACAATAATTATACGCCGCCACAAAATATAAAGACCAAGAGGGGTCTTTTAATTATTACTTTTAACATTTCTGTAAGCATAAGCTCATAATGAAGTCTGTAAGACCAATTAATTTAGCTGAACAGAGATAGAACCCTAAAAATGCTTCCAATATGAAAGTAGATCAAAAAGCAGTATCAATATGAATCCTTTTTTCTTTCTCCGCATAACTCTTGCAAAAATCACTGTACCAGAAAATCCCTGCTTTATACAATTTTACCAGTTTAGAAACTTGAGTTGTGTTTTCAAGAGACCATGTTTAGAAAGGCATAACTATTTCAAATATTGATGAACATCAAAATCCCTGCTTTGTGCATATCTACCCAGTATAGTAATGACATTGCCCAAGTTTTGAAAAGATTAAGTCAGAAACATACAAGAAAATGCATTCACAAAGCTGAAATATCAATCAGCTAAAGAGACTAAGTTTCAAGGGACAAAAATCTTGCAAAAATTAATGAACCGGAAAATTGCCACTTCATGCACATCTACCCATTATAGTAATGACATTGACCAAGTTTTGAAAAGATTCATTCAGAAACGTAGGAGGAGTTGCGTTCACAAGGCTGCAATATCAATCAGCTACAGAGACTAAGTTTCAAGGTACACAAATCTTGTAAAAATCAATAAACCGGAAAATCGCCACTTCATGCACATCTACCTATTATATTAATGACATTGACCAAGTTTTGAAAAGATTCATTCCGAAACGTAGGAAGAGTTGCGTTCACAAGATATGGACGTACGTACGGACGGACGGAGAAGATGACGCCAATATACGACCGCCTCCGGAGGAGTATAAAAATGTGGCATCTTAAGAGTTTTTCTAACATTTGACTAAGTGACCTTAATTTTGATCCTACCTGAACTGGGAATTCATGCAGTCATCATTCTTATCAAGTTTAATGAAGACTGGTACAAAAATGAAGGCCCCTAGAGTGTTCACAAGAAGAGAGAAATTTGCTCTGGTGACCTACTTTTTGACCCCATGTGGCCCAATTTTGAATTCATCCGAGATTTGATGTAAACATACATTCTGACCAAGTTACATGGAGGTAGGGCCAAACATGTGACTTCTAGAGAGTTTACAAGGATTTCCTAAGATTTGACCCGGTGACCTAGTTTTTGACCCCAGGTGACCCAATTTCAAACTCATACAAGATATCATGTAGACAAACATCCTGACCAAATTTCATGAAGATTGGGCCAAAACTGTTGCCTATAGAGTGTTCACAAGGTTTTTCTAAGATTTGACCTGGTGACCTAGTTTTTGACCCCACATGACCCAATTTCAAACTCATCCGAGATATCATGTAGTCAAACATGCTGACCAAGTTTCATGAAGATTGGGTCAAAACTGTGGCCTCTAGAGTGTTCACAAGCAATTGTTGACGATGGATGACAGACGACGCACGACAGACAAAAAGCGGTCACAAAAGCTCACCCTGAGCACAAGTGCTAAGGTGAGTTAACAAGAGGGCCTAGATGGACCTATGTCGCTCACCTGAGTAAGATGGCTGTGTTAGGCATAATGACAAAAAATGTGGCATCTAAAGTGTTTTTCTAACATTTGACTAAGTGACCTACATATTGATCCAACCTGAATTTGCACTCAACTGGGAATTCATGCAGTCATCATTCATATCAAGTTTAATGAACACTGGGACAAAAATGTAGGCCTCTAGAGTGTTCACAAGATTTTTCTAAGATATGACCTGGTGACCTAGTTTTTGACCTCATGTGACTCATTTTCGAACTCATCCAATATATCAATGAGACAAATATCCTGACCAAATCTATTAAAGATTGGGCTAAAACTGTGGCCTCTAGAGAGTTCACAAGTTTTCTAGATTGACCTGGTGACCTAGTTTTTGACCCCACATGACCCAATTTCAAACTTATGCAAGATAGCATGCAGACAAACATCCTGACCAAATTTTATGAAGATTGGGTTAAAACTGTGGTCTATAGAGTGTTCACAAGGTTTTTCTAAGATTTGACCTGGTGGCCCATTTTCGAACTTATCCAAGATATCATGTAGACAAACACCATGACCATTTTTCATGAAGATTGGGCTAAAACTGTGGCCTCTAGAGTGTTCAGAAGGTTTTTCTAAGATTTGACTTGTTGACCTAGTTTTTAACCCCACGTGACCCAATTTCAAATTCATCCGAGATATCATGTAGACAAACACACTGACCAAATTTTATGAAGATTGGGCCAAAACTGTGGCCTCTAGAGTGTCCACAAGGTTTTCTAAATTTTGACCTGGTGACCTAGTTTTTGACCCACGTGACCCAATTTCAAACTCATCCGAGATTTCATGTAGACAAACATGCTGACCAAGTTTCATGAAGATTGGGCCAAAACTGTGGCCTCTAGAGTGTTCACAAGCAATTGTTGACGACGGACGACGCACGACGGACAAAAGGCGATCACAAAAGCTCCCCCGAGCAAAAGTGCTCAGGTGAGCTAAAAAGTAATTCAACAGTACTTTCATGTCACAGACAATTTTTGTAACATGTATTAATTTATTTTTAATACAGTGATCACGCAATTCCTCAATGTGGCAATTTATTACATACCGGCAATGACTCGAGCTACAAGCCCGGTCCTTTGATTTAGCCCTTCTTATTCTATATAAATTAATGGGCGATTCTTCAAACAAGCGATTTTGGATTCCTTGAGCTCCATCCTCGGTCCCTAGATAGGATATCCTATATAATTTCTATGTGATTCCTCGAAGTTGATATCCAAACCTATCTGTATCTCCTTGACAACCATACTCCAGCCCTATGTCCACCTGTCCCTGTTATTAACACCTTGGTCAAGATGGTTTTGTATTTGTTTTC